>JAWHQI010000068.1:10600000-10972763 GCA_033032865.1 Dactylorhiza incarnata
CCATTTTGGTGGGACTGGTCCCTAGTGTAGGATAGCCACCATTTCTTGAATAACTTTTGATTGGGTCATGGGATTGACTTAAAAATTGAAACCTATGATATTTGTACCTACATCTATAACATATCCAAAGATGGGAATTTTAGGAGAATCTTTTTCTAAGGTTTTTTGAATAATTGCATAAAACAAATATTAATTTATTAGTGGGTCAAATGACCTCCAATGCCCTCCAAATTTTGGTGGGTACTTCTTAGGCTATTCACATGACCCTGGTAAATATCTCAGCCCAATTGGGGCAGATTTAGTTTAGAAATTGGTTAACCTAAGTGTTGGAACATGCTTTCCGCATCTCTTGGTTTGACAATAACAAATCATATTGTATTTGATCATACTTGTTTTATGTTTATAGTATGCAGGATTCTGTGCTTTCAAATCTCCATGGTGCTATGTTGGCATTGCTACCACGCCGCATTAACTTTACCGCTGGCGCTAGCAAACCGCTGAGATGAAACCGCTGAGACGAAACCGCTGAGACAAAACCGCTGAGACGAAACCGGTAAGACGACACCACAGAGAAGGAAACCGCTGAGAAGATCTAAAAGCTCTATCGCGCAGCGTTAAGCTTACCGCTGGCACTAACAACCGCTGAGAAGGAAACCTGCGTTCGATGAACTGGATGCTCTGTTCGACGAACTGGGTTCGACGAACTCGGTACTCCGTTCGACGAACAACGAACGCTGAGGCCCGTTCGACGATCTGCTCTACTACGGCGCTCGACGAAATGAATGCCACACCGCGGAGCGGTAATACTATCGTTGGAGCTAGTTCCGTTCGATGAACTAGATTGAGATCGACGAAAGCTGAGGACAGCTCGACGAAGATGCGCCCGACGAAATGACCTACCGCGGAGCATTAGCACTATCGCTGGCGCTAGCATAAATAGAAACATTTGACGAGAAGGAAGCATTGGAGAAAATGGAATGTCGACGGGTCGCAATGTTTGTCAAGTACTATCGCGGCGCGTTAGCTCTAACGTCCGGCGGTAGCTTTTGGAAACATTCCGTCTACAGTTGATTGAGGGGCAAATTTGGAAAGAGATATTTGAAAGTGGAGGTTAGATCTTAAGTTACTCTAGAGGGGGGGTGAATAGAGTATTAAAACTTTTCCTTAGTTTTTATAGCGGAATTAAAATAGTATTATATATAAGTGTAAGCAGTGTGATAATTATATTAACAGCAAAATTAAGTAAATGAAATCACACAACAAACAGCACAAGCACAGAAAATAACCAAACACAGAAGACACAAGGAGCTATAGTAGTTCCCCAATAAATCTGGGTACGTCTACTCTTCTACCACCCTTGGTAGGAATCCACTAGGATTTTTGATCAGGTGCCCTCACACCAAGGGATTTTTGTTAAGGTGTCCACACACCATAGAGCTTTTGTTCAGGTGCTCAAAACCAACTAGATTTTTTGATCAGGTGTCTTGCCACCAAGGAGGTACACTTTTGAAGGGAGTATTAACCCTGTACAAGAGAGGTAAGAAAGAGTTTATAGTGTTCTTCTCTGTCAAGATGCTGAGAGAAGACTCTAGTGGATGTTGTTGTAAAGCTCCCCCTGTCTGATTGAAGTATTTGACAGAAGATGGAGAAGCTCTCTCTTGAAAACTAAGATCTCCTGTAGCAGATTGATCTGGAAGAACAGGTTCTTCAGATTGCTTGTTGCTCTTTTAGAAGATCTGAATATGCAGCAGATTCTGAGAGAATGCTCTTGAGGAAGATGTTCTCAGAAGAAATTTTGTGTTGCTTGTAGAAGAAGAAGAAGAGGAAAAAAATACTTGCTGAGAGATCACTCTTTCTTCTTTTTCTGCTGTATATATTCTTTGAATTCTGTAATAGAATAATGTTTGAATTCTGTCGACTGATTCATATATGTCCAAAAACAAAAACTGTCTTTAATGTATTCAATATTTGTGAATAGAATAATCAGTCTTTAAGACATTCTTGGAATAACAACAAAACTCAAACGACTCTGGCAGGTCCTTTAATTCCTTGGCCATGAAAAGATTCCTTTTCATTAAATGTCAACGGCTATTGCTGTCTTGGAAAAAGGAAAGAAGGGAATATATTAACTGAGTTTAATATCCTTCCTTATCTGTCAGAATGCGTCCAAAGATATTAAATAGATCCGTTATAGTCGTCGTTTTAATGTTAGGATAAATAGAATGTAGCTGATAACAAATCTGGGCTTCAATAAATGATCTGTCGAACGCTGGCTATAATTTGTCGAGCGCCGTCCAGAAGATGTTGAACGCTGGCTGGAAACTGTCGAGCGTTGTCCAGAAGATGTTCAACGCTAGATGGAAACTATCGAGCGCTGGCAACAAAAACTATCGAACGCTGGGAGCCATCTGTCGAGCACTGCTAGCCATTTGTTGACCGCTGGGAACTTTAGATTTTATCTTAACTTCTAGCTAATTTATCAGCCTAAAGACTTGACCCTTAAACTATACAATGGGGTCAACTGATCCTAATCAGTACATAGTGATCCTAGCCCAAAACAGTAAAAGGGTTGCTGATGAGTCCTGATCATATACACTTTTATGGACTCATCTGGGCCATCTATTTAGTCTTTTCACTACACTTTAGCCCTGTTTTAGCTCATATTGGTCATTCTATGCTAGGTGCACTTATAGGCCCTATTTGGTGTAATTTCGTATCTTTCTTTGTTATTAGTTTTCTTGCGATGTTAAGTCCCACTTTCAGTGGCTAGACTGGTGTCGTACGCTGGAACAGGTGTCGTGCAGGTGTTTCCGGTGCAATTCTGCACAGGAACACTGCGCACGATCACCGGTTCTATTGCGCACGACCACTGGTCGTGCGCCACTGATCGTGTGCACTTAACCCTTTTTTATGAGTTCTGTTTGGTGCAGTGCGCACGACCATCAATGCCAGTGCGCACGACCACCGGTCGTGCGCCACTGCTCGTGCGCACTTACCATGTAATTTCCGAGTTCTGTTTGCTGTAGTGCGCACGACCATCAACTCCAGTGCGCACGACCACCGGTCGTGCGCCACTATTCGTGCGCACTTAACAGTAATTTTATGAGTTCTGTTTCATCTATTGCGCACGACCACCTACGATAGTGCGCACGACCACCGGTCGTGCGCCACTGGTCGTGCGAACATGTTATTTCATAATTTCTGTATTTGCAGGTTCCGTCCAGGCAGAGCGCACGATCACCGAATTATAGTGCGCACGACCACTGGTCGTGCGCCACTGACCGTGCGCACTGTTTATTCCAGCGCCTATAAATCGACCTGCTCGCGATTTAGGTCAGATCGACCGCCGTTTTCATGCCCAGCTCCGCCGTTCCGCGCCAGTTTCGCCCCTCCACCGTCGCCCACCATCTAGAGGTGCTCCGGGCTTGCTCTTCACGCCAATCTTGAGCCGGAGTTTCCTCTCGGCCTCCTCCTTCATCCAAGAGCTCCAAAGGAAGACCTAGCCGCCATTGCCATCAAGCAAGAGGAAGTTTGCAACCTCTACCGGATCGTGACACGAAGAAGACGGGTCCATTGGAGAGTCGTGACAGCTCTCTCTACCCCGGACGTAGTTGCGGACCGAGCTTGGACGCGGATTGACAACCCGGCGATTCCAACCGTGAATCTACAACGAGACTTCGGATTCGGTCGATTTCTTGCCTTATTCTTCTCTTATTGATGTGTATATGTTTTAGATCTCATTATTATGATATAGTGGCACTTGAATTAGTTATATTTACATATATATTTCATGTCTATGTGTTTGTGTAATTTATCTATTTGAGTTGCTTGAGGTGCGCCGCCGTCCATTTCCATTCCGCCGTCACGTTCGTGTGCCGCACTAGCAATTGCTAGTGGCGTGCTTGTCGAAGAGGTGCTTGCGACCCTCACTCCGCTAGACTACTCGTCCATCCGCCCTTTCGACGCAGCGCGCTCAAGGCCTGCCTAGTCTCCATCCCGCCAAGCGAAGCATTGCATAGCGGCATTGCATAGGAGTAGTTGATAACTTTTATTTTAGTTTCCAAAAGCCAACCCAACTCCCCCGCATTCCATTCGATTTAAGGACTTCAATCTCAAGTCCTTCCTCGAAACCTAACTCCACCTTACTGTGTTCCTTGAGAGATTCGATACTTGGGGATTTACTTCCTCATATTATTACTTGACAACGACCGGTTCACTGCCGTTCGGATCGCAGTCTCGCTACCGCCTATAGCGGTGTGCAGGATTTGCGCATCAAGTTTTTGGCGCCGTTGCCGGGGAACACAGTCGTGTGAGTTTTCTTGAGAGGGAGAGCTGAGAGAGAGAAGTTTCTTCCAGTGTTTATAGCCGCCTTTTTATTTTTGTTTGCTTTTTAAATTTATATTGTTTGTTATTATTTCTTCTCTCCTATTTTAAATTTTTAAGCAAGTTTAATCCAAGGAGTTTTATTAGTTTGTGTAGATTTCCTTGCAAAGAATTTCAGCCTCTTTATATCTGCTTTTATTATTGAAAATGTCGTCATGGGATATTTCACCTAGCTTTAATGATAAGATGGTTTATTATATAGACCAAATGAATGAGTTGAATGCTAGGCAGTGTAGGAACATTGTTTGCTTGTTGTGTCGAGGAGAGGGTCATGAATTGAAGGACTGTCCTAGTCTTTTCAAGCCTGACCGCCACTCCTCCACTCGGGACAACATTGCCCCTATCGCTCATTCTTTACCCATGGAGGCAATTGTGCCCTCTACCCCTGAGCTTGTCTTGTGCACGGACTCCTCACTCCCTGTTTATGGCTTCACTCCCAGTGATGATGATCACTCATCTGTTAGCCAACAAGGAGAGGAATGGGAGCTCCTAGATGCACCTGAGTATGATGAGGAAAGTATTCTTTCCATCGGGGAGGCTTTAGCAGATCTTTTTGCGGAGGAACCGAATATTTTTGTCCCTCCAGTTTCTTTGCAAGATTTTTCTACACATATTCTTTATGATCCTATCTAAGTAAAGGAGCTGGGTGATGCTTCTGACTCAGAGGGTGCTCCAAAGTGGGATGAGGATGTCATTTTCCCTGAGGGGGAGAATGAATACTTTGAACACGATGATGCACCTCGGTGGGATGAGGAGGATACTCTCTCTGATGAGGAGGTTTGCACATCTTCATGGGACGAGGAGGTCCAAATCACCACTGAGGCTCCTGAGCTCTCAAGTTCCCCTTGCTATGATATTTACGATGATGATAGTGATCTATCCTTGGATCCTGCTGGGAGTGAGACCGGGATCACTCCCCCGATTGATGTTTATTTATGTTCTTCGTCTTCTTTATTTCTTGATCCCCTTTCTTCATCCGAGCCTGTGCAGGTTGAGTCTTCACAGGTATCCCAGGAGGACTTGGAGCTTTTTGCTCAAGTCAATGATGAGAGTATCCTCTCATGTGAGGAGGTTTATTCCCCCTCCGTTGAGGAAGCTCCACTCATTGCCTTTTCCTCCTGCTCCCTCCCTGTTGACGATACCTTGCTAGGCAAGGATGTGTTTTGTGAGATGAGTGAGGACCAGGCCTCCTCCTTTTCTTACTTTCTTTTCCCTCTACCTGTGATGGGCAGGTTTTATCTATATTCGGGTAGAGACGTGACTGTTCTTTCTCCGTATAGGTACCCGCTACCTACACGCATATTAGAACAGTTACCTGTCCACTTTTCTTTTCATAGGCCCATTAGCTAGAACTGTACAAATGCCAAATAAGTCGTGTTGGGATGACAATAACCCCAGTAGTTATCTTTCTTTTCTGCATTGTCATTCCACCTAATCATGTTTAGTTAGTAGTATTTCTTTTTCAGTTTTCTATTTTCTTTTTGCGGAGCTGACCCCTGCAGGCATCTTTTTCTGGATGGCAGACGCTGCAGCGTTGTCTTAGTTTGCACGCGTCTTCTGGTATGCTCACTTGATGAGCATTGGGTACTCTCTTCCCCTAGCTCTATTTTGATTCTCCTGTCATATATTATGCGGATTGTTTAGTTTAAGTCTGGGGGAGAGTAGTTTGTTTACCCGCTCACGTGCACTATTGCACTACATACTAGAAGATTTCATTTAAATTGTTGTTCATTTTCATTGCACACCACCGCACCCACTTGAGCACGTACTCGCCTGTATGCATGCTCTGTAGTGAATTTAATTCTTCTGCTTATTTGGGAAAATCTAGGTGATGGCTTAGGACTATGTAGCATAGTAAAATGTTGACTCCCGTAGTGCTCCTAGTCGAGTGCTCGGTTGCATAGAAATTTGTGTAGATTAGACTTCTTTTTATATTTATGGTTTTATCTTTTTCTATTAGTGTAAATGTTGTTTACTCTACTCAAATGGTGAATCTGGTGGAATCAAACGGTAGCGTAGGGATGTGTGTAAACGATCGCTAGACTCGTATTGCTTGAGTCGGGAGAAAGGAGAATCTTTCTCGGTGGCTAGAACTTGCCCCAAGCGATTCTTGAAGCATTGGCATAGGATAGTTCTAGTGCGTGAGAATGATGTAGGCCATTATTTTGGCCCGGTTGAACTTTTTATTTCATGCCTATCGTCTACCCTTGCTAGCCCCTTTGTGCCTACCCTTTTCTTGATTCAGCTCCACATTTATCTCACCAAAGCCTAAAAGCCTAGCCTAGTCGCACACCCAAATCTGAGCTTTAGTTGTAGTCTCATTAACATTTTGGGGGGGTGTTGATTATGGTGTCTATTCTGTGAATCTGTGGATGTGCTCATTTGAAAATTTTGCTGAAAGAAAAAAAAAAAGACAAGAAAAAGAAAGATAGAAAGAAAAATGAAAAAAAAAAAGAGGAAAGAAAAATGAGTTTTATTGAAAAATCATGTAGAAATATTATGTATTGGGAGTAGGCGGTGCACACACCTATGTTGCAAAAGTCCAAGTCTGGGGGTGTGGTGCACTTGCATTCGATTTTGGTGCGCGGGTAGTTATTTTTAAAGCTCATTTGGGTTATGTGTTTAAGCCATTTTGTTTATCATTGTTTACCTCACCGTAACCCAAGCCCCATCTCTAACCTAAAGTCCTACCGACTCGCGCTATGAAACAATCTAGTGTCGTGGAGAGAATGTGTCCGGGCAAGCCTATGGTCACCGACACCGATGGATTTCGGTGGAGTTTATCCGGCACCCCAATCTTGAGCAATGCTCGTCTCAGCGCTTAGTTTACTTTCTCCTTATGCATGACCGGATGATTCACCGTAGTTCACCATTTTGAGTAGTTGTAATATGCTTTTACTCTTTTAGAAATATATAGACTATTTATATAATCAGAAATCTTCTCTACCATTCTTCTTATGCACGTGAGCATGCGACTTCGCATGGTACTCTGTATTGTAGTTTTAAGCCATCTACTTTTCTTTCCCCGTTCGCATGGAATTTGTTTGCTCGGGACACGCAAACAGGTAAGTTTGGGGGTGTGATGAGTCCTGATCATATACACTTTTATGGACTCATCTGGGCCATCTATTTAGTCTTTTCACTGCACTTTAGCCCTGTTTTAGCTCATATTGGTCATTCTATGCTAGGTGCACTTATAGGCCCTATTTGGTGTAATTTCGTATCTTTCTTTGTTATTAGTTTTCTTGCGATGTTAAGTCCCACTTTCAGTGGCTAGACTGGTGTCGTACGCTGGAACAGGTGTCGTGCAGGTGTTTCCGGTGCAATTCTGCACAGGAACACTGCGCACGATCACCGGTTCTATTGCGCACGACCACTGGTCGTGCGCCACTGATCGTGTGCACTTAACCCTTTTTTATGAGTTCTGTTTGGTGCAGTGCGCACGACCATCAATGCCAGTGCGCACGACCACCGGTCGTGCGCCACTGCTCGTGCGCACTTACCATGTAATTTCCGAGTTCTGTTTGCTGTAGTGCGCACGACCATCAACTCCAGTGCGCACGACCACCGGTCGTGCGCCACTATTCGTGCGCACTTTACAGTAATTTTATGAGTTCTGTTTCATCTATTGCGCACGACCACCTACGATAGTGCGCACGACCACCGATCGTGCGGCACTGGTCGTGCGAACATGTTATTTCATAATTTCTGTATTTGCAGGTTCCGTCCAGGCAGAGCGCACGATCACCGAATTCTAGTGCGCACGACCACTGGTCGTGCGCCACTGACCGTGCGCACTGTTTATTCCAGCGCCTATAAATCGACCTGCTCGCGATTTAGGTCAGATCGACCGCCGTTTTCACGCCCAGCTCCGCCGTTCCGCGCCAGTTTCGCCCCTCCACCGTCGCCCACCATCTAGAGGTGCTCCGGGCTTGCTCTTCACGCCAATCTTGAGCCGGAGTTTCCTCTCGGCCTCCTCCTTCATCCAAGAGCTCCAAAGGAAGACCTAGCCGCCATTGCCATCAAGCAAGAGGAAGTTTGCAACCTCTACCGGATCGTGACACGAAGAAGACGGGTCCATTGGAGAGTCGTGACAGCTCTCTCTACCCCGGACGTAGTTGCGGACCGAGCTTGGACGCGGATTGACAACCCGGCGATTCCAACCGTGAATCTACAACGAGACTTCAGATTCGGTCGATTTCTTGTCTTATTCTTCTCTTATTGATGTGTATATGTTTTAGATCTCATTATTATGATGAAGTGGCACTTGAATTAGTTATATTTACATATATATTTCATGTCTATGTGTTTGTGTAATTTATCTATTTGAGTTGCTTGAGGTGCGCCGCCGTCCATTTCCATTCCACCGTCACGTTCGTGTGCCGCACTAGCAATTGCTAGTGGCGTGCTTGTCGAAGAGGTGCTTGCGACCCTCACTCCGCTAGCCTACTCGTCCATCCGCCCTTTCGACGTAGCGCGCTCAAGGCCTGCCTAGTCTCCATCCCGCCAAGCGAAGCATTGCATAGCGGCATTGCATAGGAGTAGTTGATAGCTTTTATTTTAGTTTCCAAAAGCCAACCCAACTCCCCCGCATTCCATCCGATTTAAGGACTTCAATCTCAAGTCCTTCCTCGAAACCTAACTCCACCTTACTGTGTTCCTTGAGAGATTCGATACTTGGGGATTTACTTCCTCATATTATTACTTGACAACGACCGGTTCACTGCCATTCGGATCGCAGTCTCGCTACCGCCTATAGCGGTGTGCAGGATTTGCGCATCAATTGCTCCAACAATCTCCCCCTATTTGGGTTAGGATACTATTTGACAAATAAATCAAATAATAAATAACACAAAGATAAACAACAGAGCAGAAATATATCTGACAGAATTGAAGTGCTTCAGCAGATAATATTGAAATAAAATGCTCTGAGTTTAGAAACATTTATACTGAATTCAAGTAGTTCAAAGACAGAAGGAATTTGAAACTGTACTTCTTCACTGTGAGGAAGGCTTGAAAATGATTTCCCTGTTGGGATCTTCAGCTTGCTTCTTGCTCATGTAGCAATTTCTGGACTTATGATTGTTTGAGATGTAGTAGGAAGAACTACTGCTGCTGGATACTTCTTTAAAAATCTTTCAGCATTAAAAAATTTTCTGGAATTGTACTTTTCAAGCTCTTGCTTTCTGAATTCAGACAATGTGGAAAATTGAGAATGGTCCTCACCTTCAGCCTTAGCTTTATTGATCTGAGCAATAGCTACTGATTCTCTGAATCTAGCCATGTGAGCTATTTCATCCGTTTCTTGAATTTCTAGAGAAGGAGACCTTTCAACAGAATCATTTGCCTGCTCTGAGGTTTTATTATCTTGAAGATTCATTCTGCTGTGAAATAAGCCATTTGAAAAAGTATATTTGTAATCTGAAATTGGTCTGGAAGAACTTGAGGGAGGAGCTCTGGCTGGTGTAGAACTTTGAGAGCCACTGGAGCTTTTATGAGTTCCTTCATATCTCCTAGACTGCTGGGGGGCAGATCTAGAGAAGGAGGAAGACATCCCTGCTGATCCTGCTGCTGGAGGAGGAGGAGGAGGAGGGTGATTGAACTTAACTGGATTATTAGGCATATAACCAGTTTTCTTGAACTTCTTTCTTCTTTTCTGCTCATTTCTGGAGAGTGTCATCCAATGATGTGAGACTTTGTCAAGAGGGATATTGTGGAGAATATAATATGGGATATCATTATCTGGATTAGGAGGCTTGGGGATAGCTTTAGACTTAGCCTTTGTTTTCTTTCTTTTCCTTGACAGTGTATCATCAGAATCACTATCATTATCTTCTTCATCAGAATCAGAAGAAGAGATTGGTGTATCATATAAATCTGCTATCAATTTAAGATCTTTGATCCTTTGCTCTTCAGCTTCATAAGCTTCATCTTCTGCTTTCCAGATCTCATCAAAGTCTGGAATTGGAGTTTCATCAAAGATAAAAGTTGGAAAGTCAGAATTTGTGATTGCTTCTTCTGACATTACAACTAGTTTTTCTTCTTGACTGAGAGCTTGATCTTGAATGAAAACTGTATCTGTAATCTTAACTTCAAAACTTCTAATTATCTTATTTAACAGAGCTTCATTAACTGGAGCAGTGTATGAGACAATTGCTCTAGAATAATTATGTTGTTGAGGTAAAACTGGTAGAACTGTACTAAACTGAGAAAGCAAATAAATAATATCTATAGAGGGATTAATAGAAACATTATTTATTTCTTCTGGACCTGGTAGAACTGGTTCTTCTGAAATTGGAAGAACTGAATTTCCAAGTGCTTGAGCATCTGGAGCATCTGGAGCTTCTTCATCAGACATCTCCCCCTGCCTAGCTTCGGGGAAACCTGAATCTAGGCCCCTAGAAGAAGGGACAGATTGAAAGGAAGGGAAGGAAGAAATCTTTTCAGATAAAGCAGAAATAGATTGAACAATTGGAGCAAGTTTTGCATCCAATAACTGGTCTAGTTTGGGAAGGATGAGACCAAGTATCTGATCAGCTACAGAGAAAAGATTTAAATAAGTGAATTCGTGAGAATGAGAGGAGGATGGCTCAGAAGAGGGAGGAATAGAGATTGGTACAAAGATGTTTGAAACATCTGCACCTTGTTGAGAGGGTTCTTGATGAGTAGAAGAAGAATGATTTATAGGGCATTGGGAATCATTATGAGCAGGAGATGGAGGTGGAGAAGAGTGATGAGGGAGGAGATCAAAAGAAGGAGGGGGAATGTCATCAATATGTGTAGAAGAATTGTAAGGTGGAGATTGTGCAGCGGAAAAACTTTGAGTAGTAGGAGGTGGAAGAGGAAGGGAGGAGACCAAAGGAGGAACTTCTGGAAGGGTTAGGGAAGAGACTGAATCAGTCCTTGTGTCTTCAGAAGCTTGCTTGACTGACTTTGGATTCTTCTTTGGAAATACCCTTTCCCACTTAGCAAAGAGAGCTGAGGTCAGCTTCTTGCTAGCATTGATTGTTACCTTTGGGGAGACCAGAAGGTCTGGATGCCTTTCCTGCAGAACAATTCCTAAAATTCTTCCAAAGCTAACATTCTCCTTGGAAATCTTTTTCTTAATCAAATTAAACAGAAGTGATCCACAGTTCACTTTCTTTTTCTCCATCAAGGCCACCATCAACAGAAATTGGTGCCTATTAACATAGTCATGTCCTGTTGTTTTTCCTAGCAACACTTTGCCAACTATATCTGATAAGAATTTGTATTCCAAAGACAGATTTTTCTTAAGCAGGTGATTAGGGTTTCCAGAGGAGTGACCCATTTTGACTAAAGCTGCTTCAAATTCATCAGAACTAATTTCTATATCTTCATCACCATTCACAAGCCCAAAAACTTCAGTTAGAATGGTAGGGGTAAGAGAAACCTGGTGTCCTGAGATTGTGCCCGTGAGACATTCACCTTCCTGCTTAACTGTGAAACACCATTCTTTGATTTCAGCTGTGTGAAGCTTTATCCTCAAGCTCATTAACTTCCTCAACTGTTGCTCTTCAAAGAGTTGAAGGATGTCCTTGAAGATTTGATCAGATGTTGCGAAGGATTCCATATCTATGTCGAACCCAGCATCAAACTTCATGGAATAGAGCGAGGCTTGAGAAATCGCCATTGAGTCCTGCAAAAGAAGAGAAAGATCAAGTGCAAAAGGGGAACTGGAGGGAAACGATTTCTGTAGGCGCGCTCTTAAGAAATACAAGTAGAAAATATATATGAGAGAAAGAGGCGCATTTGTGGAGCGGCGTTCAGCAACTAACCCTGATAAAGACAGAAGTTGAAAAGACTTTAAGTTTTTGTCAGACAGCGTTCGACAAAAATATCCTTTTCGTCGACCGCTGTTCGACAGGTAACATTTCTTTATCGATTCTGAAAATATAAGGTTTTGTCGACCACAGTTTGACAAATGATATAAATTCGTCGTTCTCCGTTCGACAAATTTTTGAGGTAAATAGAGAACTTAATTTACTAGCAGATTGAGTCTCCATCTATCATTCCAAGTTGATTTATAAAGAAGATATGCTTCTTTTCATCCAATGGCTTGGTGAAAATGTCAGCTCTTTGTAAATCAGTAGGAATAAATTGTAGGCAAATTTTATTTTTATCCACATTATACCTAAGGAAGTGGTGCCTAATTTCTATGTGTTTAGTCCTACTATGGAGAACTGGATTTTGTGCTATAGATATTGCACTAGTATTGTCACAAAATATAGTTGAATTATTTAAGTTGACTCCATATTCTAGAAGTTGATTTTGTATCCACAATATCTGTGAGCAGCAACTGCCAGCAGCTATATATTCAGCTTCAGCTGTTGATGTTGACACAGATGTTTGTTTCTTACAAAACTAAGACACAAGCCTACCACCAAGGAACTGGCAAGTCCCTGATGTGCTTTTCCTGTCTACTCTGCATCCAGCATAATCTGAATCTGAGAATCCAGTTAATTCAAATTCAGATGCTGTTGGATACCAAAGTCCTAGATTAGGGCAACCCTTTATATATCTCAAAATCCTTTTTAGCAAAATTAAGTGAGATTCCTTGGGGTTAACTTGAAACCTAGCACAAATACAAGTAGCAAACATTATGTCAGGCCTACTTGCTGTTAAATAGAGTAATGAGCCAACAATTGCTCTATATACTTTTGAATCAACAGGTTTCCCTGATTCATCATTATCAACAACAGCATTTGAGGGCATGGGTGTTTTCATGGTGGAAGAATCTGACATACCAAATCTTTTCACTAATTCCTTAGCATACTTAGATTGGGATATGAAGATTCCATTTGAAGTTTGCTTCACTTGGAGACCAAGGAAGTATGATAACTCACCCATACTACTCATTTCAAATTTAGATTGCATTAGATTTGAAAATCTTTTGCACAAATTCGAATCAGTAGATCCAAAAATAATATCATCTACATATATTTGAACTAGCAGAGTTTTATTTTTATGTATCCTGAAAAATAAGGTTTTATCTATTAAACCCCTACAGAAATTATTTTCCAAAAGGAAACTAGCTAAAGTTTCATACCATGCTCTGGGAGCTTGTTTGAGACCATAGAGAGCTTTCTTAAGCTTAAATACAAAAGAGGGTTGAGTTGGAGAGAGGAAACCTGGGGGTTGTTCCACATATACTTCTTCTTTGATTTCTCCATTCAAGAAAGCACTCTTTACATCCATTTGATATACCTTGAACTTTTTGTATGCAGCAAATGCAAGAAATATTCTGATTGCTTCAAGTCTTGCAACATGAGCAAAGGTTTGATCATAATCAATCCCTTCTTCCTGTGAATATCCTTGGGCTACCAGTCTTGCTTTATTTCTTACAATGTTGCCTTGTTCATCTAGTTTGTTCCTGAAGACCCATTTGGTGCCAATCACTGGATGGTCTTTTGGTCTAGGAACCAAATCCCATACTTTGTTTGTCTCAAACTGATTGAGTTCCTCTTGCATAGCAATGATCCAGTTGGGATCTTGTTCTGCATCTTTTATAGTTTGAGGTTCAATCTGGGAGAGAAAGCATGTGTGCATCAAGTTCTGATATACTTGATTCCTTGTTTGCACACCTGCTGAAATATCACCAATTACTTGTGATATTGGATGATCTCTAACTGTGATGTGGTCAACAGTTGGAGTTGGTTCAGCAATAATTTCCATTTGGGGAATTTGTTCAGCTGCTATATTTTGTGGAGGATTATCTGTTGTTATCTGTTCTGAGCTTTCAGCAAAATCTGGGAGATTTTCTTCTTCACTTTCCTCAGCATTCTGCTGTTCAGGATTCAGAATTCCTTCTTTATGTAGAGCTAATTGATCTAGCTGCTCACATAATATAGGTACCTGCAGATTTTCTATGGTAGAAGAAATCTTCTCCTTGCAAAACATGTTAGTCTCATCAAAAGTAACATGCATAGATTCTTCTATCTTGAGGGTAGATTTATTATAAATCCTATATGCTTTGCTGGTTATTGAATATCCTAAGAAAATTCCTTCATCTGATTTTGGGTCAAATTTTCTAAGGTATTTCTTATCATTATTGTGAATGAAACATCTACACCCAAATGATCTAAAATATCTAACCTTAGGTTTCTTCCCTTTAAGTAATTCATAAGGAGTCTTTCCCTTAAGCGTGTATCAAACTTCTATTCAGTACATAATTTTCTGTGCTGACAGCCTCTGCCCAAAAGGATAGGGGCAAATTAGCATCTGCAAGCAATGTTCTTGCTGATTCAATTAGAGTTCTACTTTTCCTTTCAACTACCCCATTTTGTTGAGGAGTTCTAGGAGTTGAGAAACAATGCCTGATACCTTCCATCTCACAGAATTCTTGCATAAGAAGAGACTCAAACTCACTGCCATGATCACTTCTGATCAATGCAACTTCAGTAGAGTACTCAATCTTTATGCTCTTAAGAAAGTCTGTAAGAACTTTAAAGTTATCTGACTTTTCTCTCAAAAAGAACACCCAAGTGAATCTAGAGAAGTCATCCACAATAACTAGAGAGTAAGACTTCCCCCCTAAACTCTTTGTCGTTATAGGTCCAAAAAGGTCCATTTGTAGCAAATATAAGATTCTAGGTGAATCACTTTTAGATAATGATTTAAAGCTGTTTTTAGATTGCTTGCCTAGTTGACATGCCCTACATAAACCTTCTTTCTTATATGATCCTAAGGGTAAACCTCTAACAAGTTTGTCCTTAGATAGTTTAGCAATGGTCCTAAGGTTTACATGTCCTAGTCTCTTATGCCAAAGATCACTAGATTTACTTGTATCACTTAATAAACAGACTTCTGTAGTAGGTGAATTGAAATTTACTAAGTATATATTACCTTGTCTAATGCCTGATAAAATAGTAATACCATCAGTAGATTTAATAAGGCATTTCAATTTATTAAAGGTTACCTGATACCCTTCATCACATAATTGACTTATGCTGATAAGGTTATGCTTCAGTCCCTTTACATAGGCTACCTCTTTGAAGGTGACTTCTCCAACTTTGACTTTTCCATAGTCTTTGGTCTGTCCACAGTTGGAGTCTCCAAATATAACTTTTGGTCCAAGCTTTGCCTTGAAGCTGTTAAGGTTTGACTTGTTCCCTGTCATATGTTTTGAACAGCCACTGTCCAAATACCATTTTCACTTGTTCTTGGACAGCTGTGTACCTACAAAAACAAAGACAAAACAAATCTATTTGTTCCTGACCCAGATTACCTTGGGTCTTTTTGTATCTCCACAGAAATCTGAAATAAACGACATTTTGGCTGATCCTTATAGCCTTTGGGATGATATCCCCTTGGAGGTATTGTCCACTCAGTAAAATGATTTTTAGTGTGTTTAGAATTAGAATTCCTGAAATTCTGTGCATTGTGTTTGTTCGACAGATTTGAGTAAATTTGTCGATTGTCGTTCGACGAATGTGCTTGATTTCGTCGAACAGTGTCTATGTAATTACTGAAAGTATCTAGTTGTGGCCTAAATCACCTAGAGGGGGGTGAATAGGTGGATTCTATGTCTTTATGCGGAATTAAAAATTTAACACAGAAAAGCAACCAATCAAATACAGCACAGACACAAGGATTTTATAGAGGTTCCCCGATGTGGGTAGTCCTCTTTCCCGCCTCGCCTATCTAGCACTACGAGGCTAGACTCGGCTACTTCACCAATCTCAGATTATAACAAATCTTACACCTCGGAGTCCAAACTCCTACAACTCGGAGTATACCACTCCTACAACTCGGAGTATAACAACTCCTACACCTCGGAGTAAACAACTCCTACAAATAATCTCGGAGTGAAAACTCCTACAAAAGAAAATATTGAAACAACAAAATACTTCTTCTTAACCTCTAAAGAGATTAACTTCAGATCTTGAAAACTGAGTCTTCTTCTTAACCTTGAAAGAAAGCTTGGCACTTGAAAGAAGTGGAGGAGAGAAGACTTGGCTAACCAGATCTGAATAGGCCCTTTGACTTACTTGAAAGAATCTTCAATAAGGAGAGCAACAATAAGATCAAAGGCCTTCTTCTGAGAAATCTCTAACAACAAGAGAGAAAGGATTTTGAGCAGCAAATGTTAGGTCTCAGAAAACTTGTTCAGCAAAAGAGAAAGGAGATCGACTTTTAGCTTTTTCTGAACTGTCGGCTGAAGAGAGATGTTTTGATCGAGAGAATTATTAAGAGCAATCCCTTGCCCTAAAATAAGGATTTATTTATAGAGAGGACTTCAACGGCTAGTGCGACAAAGAAGGGAGAGGCAACATGTGTACTGTTCATGGTGGCTAACCCAAATTTTTGAAAACGAAACAAAGATTTGAAATCCGTCTGTCCGTCATTCGTCGAGACTTCACGTGAACATCCGACGAATTGACTTAGCTGCAAAAATTTCTTCAAAACCCAGCCAAAATAACCTCTGCCAGCATTCGTCGGGATTCGTCGGAATGACCCGAGTCATCTCGATGAATGGACTTGGCTGTAGAATTTTCTTCACAACTCAGCCAAAATGACCTCTGTCAGCATTCGTCGGGATTCGTCGGAATGACCCGAGTCATCTCGACGAATGGACTTGGCTGCAGAATTTTCTTCACAACTCAGCCAAAATGACCTCTGTCAGCATTTGTCGGGATTCGTCAGAATGACCCGAGTCATCTCGACGAATGGACTTGGCTGCAGAATTTTCTTCACAACTCAGCCAAAATGACCTCTGTCAGCATTCGTCGGGATTCGTCGGAATGACCTGAGTCATCTCGACGAATGGACTTGGCTGCAGAATTTTCTTCTAAACCAAGACAAAGGTCTTCTGTCTGGATTCGTCGGGATTCGTCGGAATGACCCGAGTCATCTCGACGAATTGACTCAGCAGAATTTTTCTTTTCTTCTGAAAACCTGCTCCACTCCTCAACCTTGAAAGCCTTCAGTTATGAGTATATGAAGTGCACCCCAAAAGAGAGATTACACATGGACCAACACTTTGTTCTATACAATGAGGGATTACATTGTCTAGAACTGTGTTTGGTGATCCATTGCAACCTGACTTTGGTGAGCACTTAGCATTAAGGCCTGTCATAACACATCTAAACAAAAGTCAACAAATACAAATACAATTCATTTTAGTTTACTAGGGGACATCTTCAAATCAAGGTGATTGTGGACACAATACCCAACAATCTCCCCCTATTTGAAGATGTCCTAACCCTAGACACTAACTTGAATTGCACAGAAAGAATACTAAATAAGAAAGCACAACCCAGGCAGTAATATATAAGGAAAAACAGAATAGGACTGAATGTTTTAACTTAACACAAGAGAAATGTGTATATATATATAAGCAAAGAAAACATCATGATTCCAGATAAGCACAGCTTATTCATGACCTTTGCCTTTCTTCTTTGCAAACATTCTGTCCACTGCCTCAGTTTTCTTCTTCAGTTCTGAATCCATTCTCTCAAAGAATGCCTTTGGCTTAGGCCAGTATTTGTCAGGAGCAGACTCTTTAGATCCACCATTCTTGAAGTGAATTCTTCTTTCATTTGTCCTCTTCTCAAACTTGCTCCATTCTTCTGAACTATAATGGTAACTGACTTTTTCATTCTGATTGCTGACTTTATCAAAAACAGATAGAACAATACTTTTGGAGATGGGGCTCCAACTTTCTTGAAAGTTTCTAGGAGGAGGCTTATCATAAAATTCTCTGATCTTCTTATGAGGATTAAACCTCTTAGCAGATGGCTTATCAGCAAATAGCTTCCTTTTTAATGACTTCTCAGAGGGTTCAGCAAAAAGAGAGCTGTCAGGATCTTGAACAGGGAAAGGATCATCCTTAAATTCTTGATAAGTTGAAGCAGGAATGACTTCATCAGCAAGAACAGAATCCTCAACAGGATTTGGAGAGAAACTAGGAGCCCTGGGTCCTGGAGCACTTGAAGAGGGAAAATCTGATCCTTTATCCACAACAGTAAACCCAAGCATTTCAGCCACTTGCTTGAACAGCCAGCTTTGGGCTTCATAAGTATACCAGTTCACATCCTTAACATTTTGTAAGATGTTTTCCTTGAGATCTTGCATTTGACTAGCTACAGTTTCATTCAAAACATCCATTTTGCTTGCACTTTCTTCTAACTTAGATACCACACTCTCCTCCCCCTTTATGACATCTTCATGCAGGAGGGTATATAATCTCTTCAGCTGAGCTTCAACTTGATCATCCAAGTAAGTGATTCCTTGATCATGATCAGAGCTAAGAGTAGAGAGAGCAGAAGTCAAATGTAGTACATCTTCACTAACCTGATGTAGATTCTTGAGAGTATGCCCAACAGCTTTATTTGTATGATCCAAAGATTTCCCTGCAGATAGCATCCAGGCTTCTTGATTACTCTTAAATCTTCCCATGTCATGCTTGATCTCAGCCAATTCCTGCTTCAGAGAACTATCAACAGAGTCAATTTTCTTATAGACTTGCTTGATAGACTGATCAAAGTGATCAGTCTGAACCTTTAGCAGCCCAGCTATGGACTGCAGCAAAGAGGAGTGAGAGCTATCACCAGTCTCAACCTCTTCAGGAGAAATTCTACCAGCAACAAAACTTGAGGACTGTGCTTGCTTGTCAAGCACAGTTGCCCTTGGAGAAGTGCTCCTAGCCACAAGAACTTGTGGAGGAGGCAAAAGCAGCACAGAAGGAAAGACTTCAGGAAGAACAGATTCAGCCATGAAGATATCTTCCTGGTCTTTCTCCCCCTCAACTAGAGACATCTCCTTAGCCAACCTCAGCATAGCACCAAAGCTGGCCTTCTCCCCAGATTCAGATTGCTCATGAGGAGAGTCTGGCAAGATTTCATGATCTTCAGAATGAGAAACAACCATGGCAGGTGATCTCCTTGAATCTTCCAGCTCAGGAGACTCATCAAAAACAGCAGCATTCTCTGGGCCCTCCATGTCAAGAGTAGCAACAGGGACAACAAAATCAACAGGATCAAGAGGTACTTGATCAGCATCACTTGGAGGAACATCTTCTGCAGCACCACTTCCTGCACCAATGTCTCTTGGGGTTGGAAACTCCCCCTCAACATGTGCATCTCTGCCCTGAGCAGGAGCTGGACTAAGTCCACTCCCCCTGGAAGATTGCCCTGCTTCAATAGATCTATGCTCATCAAGCAGAGGGGCCTCATCATCACTCACAGCAGCCCTAACTCCAGCATTCCCTAGGCCCTTGGGAATTACCCTTTCCCATTTGGAGAAAATGGTTGAGTTGATCTTCTTTGTGTGGTGGATGGGGATACCTCTTCCAAGATTAAAAAAATCTGGATTGCTACTGTGGAGAAGCAGACTGAGAATTCTTCCAAAATTTGGAGCAAGAAAACTTTCTTTAATCTTCTCAAAGATTACTTCACCAAAATTGAAATTCTTCCGACAAATTATAGCGGTGTGAATTTTGAAAGCTTCTTCAGAGAGGTAGTCATGAGAGCCTACCTTGCATAATAAAACTTTTCCTATAATATCACACAGAAGCTTACCTCCTTCATTCATGAACTTTCTTCTGATTTTGGAGCTTTGATCAAGAATGCCACAGAATCTTCTGGCTCTGAAAATATCTTCAACAGACAACTCTTCTGAATCAACTTCAGGCATTCTCAACGATCGGTTGATACCACTAGCCTTCAAAATGATTTTGCAAGACCTAATAGAGCTTTTGATCTTCTTACCTTGACTTGAGATTTTGGCATTTCGATAGAACTCCAGAATGTCCTGTTCTAGGATTTTAGCCGGCTCTTCTAAGATAAAACTGAGCCCGGCGACATCGAGCATCAAAATTACGTTCCGAAACTCATCTGAAGCTGAGCAGAAGGCGCCTCTCACCAACTCTCCCCCTGAATGCAGACCACCAGAAGCTTTGGGCGCCATTGACGTCGTCGAAGCCGCGGAAGAGAAACAGAGGAATCGTGAAGAAGGAGACGAACGGTCGGGTAGGGTTTCATGGAGGTTCTCGTGAAATCGTGATGTTTTCTTTTATTTATATATATATATAAATTTAAGTAGAGTGCATACCTGAAAGACGATAAAATCGTATTTAATAGGGAGATGATTCCACGGGAGATGAATTGAGAGGAGTAAAATTTGTCCCGTGAACATCCGTGAAACTTCATGAAATTTTCTGAGTTAACAAGTGAAATCTCGTGCAATTTCGTGAAATCTCAACAGTCCCAACTTCAAGAGTCCTTGTTAAGCATTCCAAGTTCCATTTTGAAGAAATTGAATTTGGTTTCGTCCAGAGGCTTCGTAAAAATATCTGCAATTTGTTTGTCAGTATTAACATATATAAATTTATGTCCTTACTCTCAACATGTTCCCGGATGAAGTGGTAGCGAAGCTCAATATGCTTCGTTCGGCTGTGAGAGACGGGATTATTTGCTATGGCAATAGCACTTGAGGAGTCACAGAACATGGGGATTTTTTAGAGCTTTAAGTTATAGTCCTCAAGCTGATTTTTCTTCCACAAAAGTTGAGCACAGCAACTGCCGGCAGAGATATACTCCGATTCAGCAGTCGATATTGCAACGCAATTCTGCTTCTTGCTGCTCCAGGAGACGAGCCGTTTTCCTAAGAACTGGCAAGTTACCGAAGTGCTCTTCCTATCATCTTTGCTTCCTGCAAAATCAGCGTCTGAAAAACCAATTAGTTCAAAATCATTGCTTCTTGGGTGCCATAAGCCGAGATTGGGTGTACCCTTAAGGTATCTCAAAATCCTCTTTGCAGCGGCATAATGAGATTCCTTACAGTTCACCTGATACCTGGCACAAACACATGTTGAGAACATTATATCAGGCCTAGTAGCAGTGAGATAGAGCAAGGACCCAATTATGCTTCTGTACTTGGTTTCATCAAAAGGTTTCCCTTTCTCATCCTTGTCCAGAGACATACTTGAGCCCATTGGAGTCCTCATTGAGGTTGCACTCTCCATTCCAAATTTCTTGAGCAGCTCTTTGGTGAACTTCGTCTGAGAGATGAAGATTCCATCTTCAGATTGGTGCACCTGGAGTCCTAAGAAATATTTCAGCTCTCCCATACTGCTCATTTCAAACTTACCTTGCATCAAGTTAGAAAACTTTTTGCAAAGTTTGTCATCAGTAGAGCCAAATATAATATCGTCGACATAGATTTGCACAAGTAAAATCTCGCCTTTAACTTCCCTAAGAAACAATGTCTTGTCTATTGTTCCTCTTGTAAATTTGCTCTCAAGAAGAAACTTAGACAATGTCTCATACCAGGCTCGGGGTGCCTGTTTGAGACCATACAAGGCTTTATGTAAATAAAATACATGATCAGGAAGGTTAGGATCTACAAAACCTGGAGGCTGAGCTACATAAACTTCCTCTTTAAGGTCTCCATTCAGAAAGGCGGACTTTACATCCATCTGGAAAACCTTAAAGCCCTTATATGCAGCATAAGCCAGAAATAATCTGATAGCTTCAAGTCTTGCTACTGGTGCGAAGGTCTGATCAAAGTCAATCCCTTCTTCTTGCCGGTACCCTTGAGCAACCAGTCTTGCTTTGTTCTTGATGATGATGCCCTTTTCATCAAGCTTGTTCCGGTAAATCCATTTGGTTCCAATCACATTCTGTCCTTTGGGTCTAGGTACCAACTTCCAAACTTTACATCTCTTGAATTGGTTGAGCTCCTCTTGCATGGCAAGGATCCAGGAGGGATCGGTGTTTGCTTCTTCAAACTTCTTCGGCTCAATCTGTGAAAGAAAACTTAAATGTAAAGCTTCGTTAGTTGTACCTCTTCTCGTTAGAACTCTGCTTGAAGGATCTCCGATGATTTGATCAGCTGGATGATCTCTCAAATGTCTGATCATTCCAACATTTAGATGACCATGAGGTTCCTGCACTTTAGGTACATCTTCATCTTCCTGAGGGTCATCATCCTCACATGTAGAGGGAGCATTTACTTCAATCTATTGTGGAACGTCTTCCTTGACCACTTCTTCTGAGTGTAGTTCTTTGAACCTTGCATCTGCATCTTCAACAAAGACACTAGAAGAGCTGCTTTGAAGCATACTCGTCTCATCAAATATAACATTGTAAGTTTCTTCTACAACCAGGGTTTTCTTGTTGAAAATCCTATATGCCTTACTATGGCTACTATAACCTACAAAAATACCTTCAAAACATTTTTCACTAAACTTAGTTTTATAATATTTTCCATTGTTAAGCACGAAGCATTTACTGCCAAAGATTCTAAAATAAGACAGAGTTGGTTTCTTGCCTTTCAGAAGTTCATAGGGAGTCTTATGATGATTTTTGTTGATCAGTGCTCTGTTTTGCACGTGGCAAGCAGTGTTGATACCTTCAGCCCAAAAGTACTTCGATAGTGAAGAATCACTCAACATTGTCCTGCAAGCCTCTATGAGTGTTCTATTCTTTCTCTCGGCAACCCCATTTTGCTGTGGAGTACGGGGAGAGGAAAACTCATGAAAGATACCCAGACTTTCACAAAATTCAGTCATGGCCCCAGACTTGAATTCTGTACCATGGTCACTTCTGATTTTGACCACAGAACATTCTAATTCATTCTGAATTTGCCTGACGAATGAGGTGAAAGAATCATAGGTGTCTGACTTGTGTTTAAGAAAGAATATCCAAGCAAAACGTGAGTGATCATCGACAATGACCAACGTATAAGACTTACCCCCTAAACTCCGAATTGGTATGGGACCAAATAAGTCCATATGAAGTAGATATAAACATCTGGTAGATTCTTTGCCAATAATGCTCTTAAAGCTAGCTCTCGTCTGCTTGCCCATTTGGCATGCGTGACAAGGTCTCTCTTTAATGCACTTAACATCAGGAGCATCACGAACTAAGTTGTGTGAAAATAACATATTTATAGTTTTGAAATTTATATGTGCTAGTCTCTTGTGCCACTGGTCACAAAGAGAAGCACAATCTTTTGCTAAAAAGCACACTGGTGTAGAAGAGTCTAAACAGAGAAAATTTAAGCAAAAAATATTTCTACTCCGAGTGCCTGTTAAAATAGTTTCTGACGTATCAGACGACTTTATCAAGCACTTGTCCTTTTAGAATTCTACCATATAGCCTTTGTCACAAAGTTGAATTATGCTAATGAGATTATGTTGTAATCCTTTAACATAAGCCACGTCTGTGAAAGAGACAATACCATTTGTGATCATACCATAGCCTTTTGTGATTCCCCGATCAGATCCGCCAAAAATAACTTTTGGACCATCTTTCACCGGGGTATACTCTTGTAGTAGGCTTCTTGTTCCGGTCATGTGCCGTGAACATCCACTGTCCAAGTACCATATTGGATTTGAGTTGGCCTTTGGACATACCTGCAATCAATAATCAATTGCCCTTACGAACCCAAACCGATTTGTGTTCTTGGCTTCTTGTTAGATGACCACCACTTGGAATGTTAACATTGCGAGGGGTCATTCTTGCATTGTTAATCCGTGGAGTCGTGACATTTCTCGGATTAAACCAACAATTTATGGAAAAGTGACCAACCTTGCCACAACACCAACAATCGAATCGATTGTACCTTCTCTTTGTCTCCTGTTTTGCCTTTTGAACGGGATGTGCAACAGGAGTGACTTTCTTAGTGGAAGTTTTCTTAGAAGTGGGGAACTCATGGTGGCAGCACACACACGGCTCCAACTTCTTCTCAACAGATTTGGGTGCAATCGTTTTAATTTTTGGTGCTTTCTTGTGAGCTGATCCGTGAACAAATGGACCATGATCTTTGAGGATTATTTCTTCATGAGGAGCTTTGAATGGAGAGTTGTCAAAGTTTCGGGGAAAGCTCCATCCTTGATATCTATTACTAGGTTCAACATGTGTTGGCCTAGCAAGATGACCGTAGGATGAATCAAAGTCAAACGGGTTTGATGGAAAAATGACCTTCCTGAATGAAGGTTGACTTTGATTGGCAGTTCCCTTCCCTTTCACGGCTCTCTTCTCAGCAGCCTTACTACTTTCAGCCTTATGACCAATTCCACTACCCTTCGCAGGAGCAGAAAACCTATCAATGAAAGGAAGAATAGTCTTAGGCTTCGAGAAGCTTTCTACGAGCTTCCTTTCCGCCTTCAACTTATCTTCTAGTTCATTTATAGTTTTCTCCTTTAGATTCAACAACTCAGTGGAGCTTTTCAGTTCATCTTTCAAGAGTTGGATTTCATCTTTGAGAGGAGTTAGTTGTTCAACTTCCTCCCTCAAAGCAAATTCCACTGTCTTGAGAGATTCAATTTCTTTTGACTTGGACTTGACGACCTTGCGGCACTTGTCAAATCCTTTCACAAGGGCTTCATACTGAGTTATTAACTTAGAGTCCTCCTCTGAGGAGTAGCCTTCATTTGCTATGGATGTGATGAGTCCTGATCATATACACTTTTATGGACTCATCTGGGCCATCTATTTAGTCTTTTCACTGCACCTTAGCCCTGTTTTAGCTCATATTGGTCATTCTATGCTAGGTGCACTTATAGGCCCTATTTGGTGTAAATTCGTATCTTTCTTCGTTATTAGTTTTCTTGTGCTGATTAAGTTCCACTTTCAGTGGCTAGACTGGTGTCGTATGCTGGAACAGGAGTCGTGCAGGTATTCCCGGTACAATTCTGTACAGGAACACTGCGCACGATCACTAGTTCTATTGCGCACGACCACTGGTCGTGCGCCGCTGATCGTGTGCGCTTAACCTTATTTTTCTGAGTTCTGTTTCGAGGAGTGCGCACGACCATCTACGATAATGCGCACGACCACCGGTCGTGCGCCACTGTTCGTGCGCACTTATCATCAATTTTATGAGTTCTGTTTCGGCTAGTGCGCACGACCACCGATGATAGTGCGCACGACCACCGGTCGTGCGCCACTGGTCGTGCGAACATGTTATTTTATAATTTCTGCCTTTGCAGGTTCCGTCCAGGCAGAGCGCACGATCATCGAATTCTAGTGCGCACGACCACTGGTCGTGCGCCAATGACCGTGCGCACTGTTTAATTCCAGCGCCTATAAAACGACCTGCTCGCGAATTAGGTCGGGATCCCGATTTTATTCTGCCGTTTTCTCGCTCCAGGGCTCCGATTTCGCCCCTCCACCGCCGCCCACCATCTAGAGGTGCTCCGGGCTTGTTCTTCATGCCAATCTTGAGCCGGAGTTTCCTCTCCGCCTCCTCCTTCATCCAAGAGCTCCAAAGGAAGACCTAGCCGCCATTGCCGTCAAGCAAGGGGAAGTTTGCAACCTCTACCGGATCGTGAGACGAAGAAGACGGGTTCATTGGAGAGTCGTGACAGCTCTCTCTACCCCGGACGTAGTTACGGACCGAGCTTGGATGCGGATTGACAACCCGGCGATTCCAACCGTGAATCTCCAACGAGCCTTCGGATTCGGTCGATTTCTTGCCTTGTTCTCCTCTTATTGATTGTTGTAATAGTTAGATCTTTTGTATTTTGATGAAGAACACTATAGACCTTGCTATTTAAAGTTATTTCATGTCTATGTGAAATACCCTTTTTGTTTATTTGTGTGCTTGAGGTGCGCCCCATTCCATCCTCCATCCCGCCGTCACGTCCGGTGCCGCACTAGCAATTGCTAGTGGCGTGCTTGTCGAAGAGGTGCTTGCGACCCTCATTCCGTTAGCCTACTCGCCCATCCGCCTACTGAAGCGTGGCATAGCGGCCCGTGTATTCCATCCCGCCTAACGAAGCAGCGCGCTCAAGGACTGCATAGTTCGATCCGTTTGCCTACTCGTCCATCCACCCTTACGAAGTAGCGTGTTCAAGGCCTACGTAGTCATCCATCCCGCCAAGCGAAGCACTGCATAGCGGCATTGCATAGGAGTAGTTATAGTTGTTTTCTTTTATTTTCCAAAAGCCAAATCACCCCGTTTCCGCATTCCATCCGACTCAAGGACTTCGATCTCAAGTCCTTCCTCAAACGTTAACTCCACCTTACTGTGTTCCTCAAGAGACCGACACTCGGGGATTTTCCCCATTATTATTACTTGCGCGACCGGTGCACTTGCCGAATCCTCGCATCAAGTTTTTGGCGCCGTTGCCGGGGAACACAGTCGTGTGAGTTTTCTGGAGAGGGAGAATCTGAGAGAGAAGCCCTTCCATTTGTTTATCGCATCTTTTATTTTATTTCTATTCTCTTTATTCCATTTTCTTGTTTTATAGTAGGTTGCTTTAGTAAATTTTTGTTAGGTGTAGTATTTCGCACAATAGTGTTCTTCTTTTTGAATCGTTTTATCTTCGCACTATGTGGGCACATCTTAATTTCCGTTGCCGTTGGTGTGGAGCTACTTCCCACTCTAGTGATGAATGCCCTACGGAGAATAGTAGGCATAATTCTTATAGCCCAGCATATGGAGCACCGACTTCGTCTGGTACTCCATATGGTGCGCGTAAGTCTTATGGCTACTCTGCTGAGCCTTTACCGTCATACTTCTTTTCGGCTTCAGCACCCGCTGTGCCAAAGAAGCCTGCTAGGCAGTGCCGGTTTTGTCAGAGCACTGATCATGTCTTGAAGGACTGTGCTGAGTATTTTCGCCAATTGGACGAGGATGACGAGCCGGACATCCGGATCGTCCCAACTCCTAACTCTGGCGGCACACCTTCAACATCCGGTTATGTGTCTTTGTCACCTTCACATCTTGAAAGGTATGGCATGGACACGGTCACCGGATGTGCGGTTGATCTATGCACCGACATTGCTGAGCCTATTCTCCATGTGCATCCACCACCTCTAGTGGATTCGATTCTTTGTGAGGAATCGGTGCTCGACTTTTATCCGAGCACTACTCCTCCCCCTGTTGTGCATACTATACTCGTCTCCGATGACATTATTGAGGATGTTTCGCAGGATAAGGCAGGTGATTTATGTGTTGTGCCTATTCCTATGGATGAGGATATTTTCCAAGGTGACGAGGATTTTACCTCAGCACCGGTGGAGGAAGTCCAAATCGTGGAGGAGGTCACTGATGAACCTACCGAGCCCTGCAGCATTGTCGATGATGCTGACATTATTTTACTTTCCCAATCTAATGGGAGTGAGACCGGGACCACTCCCCCGATTTCAGATTATTTTTGTCATTCTTCTCTTTTATTTCCTGACCCCCCTTCTTCATCTGAGCCTGTGCAGGTTGAGTCTTCACAGGTACATCAGGAGGACTTGGAGCATGATGCTCAAGTCAATGATGAGAGCATCCTCTCATGTGAGGAGGTTGATCCTCCCTCCGTAGAGGAAGCTCCACTCGTTGCCTTCTCCTCCTGCAGACCTGCTGTGGACGATACCTTGCTGGGCAAGGATAGTTTTGGTGAGATGAGTGAGGACCAGGCCTCGTCCTCTTCTTACTTTCTGTTCCCTCTACCTGTGACGAGCAGGTATTATTATTATTTAGGTAGAGGGGTGACTGCCTTATCTCCGTATCGGTACCAGCTACCGAAACGGATAATGGAGCAGTTACCTGTGCATTTTCTTTTTCATAGGCCCATTAGCTAGAACCGTTTTAATTTAGAATAAGTCGTGCTGGGAGGACAATAACCCCAGTAGTTATCTTTCTTTTCCTGCATTCTTATTTCTTCTAATTATGTTTAGTTAGTAGCACTTTCTTTTCAGTTTTCTTTTGTCTTTTGTTTTTGCGGAGCTGACCCGTGCAGGTATCTTCTCTGGATGGCGGATGCTGCAGCTTAGTCGTGGTTTAAACGCCAATCTTCTGGTATGCTCACTTGCTGAGCATTGGGTACTCTCTTCCCCTAGCCCTATTTTGATTTTCCTGTCATATATTATGCGGATTGTTTAGTTTAAGTCTGGGGGAGAGTAGTTTTGTTTACCCGCTCAAGTGCACTATTGCACTGCATGCTAGAAGATTTCATTTAAAATGTTTTGTTTATTTTCATTGCACACCACATCACCCACTTGAGCGCGTACTCATCTGTTTGCTTGCTCTGTTGTGAATTTAATTCTTCTGCTTATTTGGGAAAGTCTAGGTGATGGCTTAGGACTATGTAGCAGAGTAAAATGTTGACTCTAGTAGTGCTGCTAGTCGAGTGCTCGGTTGCATAGAAATTTGTGTAGAGTAGACGTCTCTTTATACTTATGGTTTTATATTTTTCTTATTAGTGTAAATGTTGTTTACTTTACTCAAATGGTGAATTCGGTGGAATCAAACGGTAGCATAGGGATGTGTGTAAACGATCGCTAGATTCGTATTGCTTGAGTCGGGAGAAAGGAGAATCTTTCTCGGTGGATAGAACTTACCCCAAGCGATTCTTGAAGCATGGGTATACGGTTAGTCAATTGTGTGAATGTGATATAGGCCATCATCTTGGCCCGGTTGAGCCTTTGTGCCATTCCTATTATCATTTCCTCGCTAGCCCAGTTGTGCCTACCCCATTCTTTTGGTTCAGCCCCACTATTGTTCACCAAAGCCTAAACTCCAATCCTAGTCGCACACCCAAAAAGCAAGCATTTTGTTTAAATTTCAAATTGGTGGTGTTGATTGTGGTAGTACATTGTGAAAATGTGGTTGTGCATCTTTAAAAATTTGCTGAAATTGTTAAAGAAAGAAAAAGAAAAGAAGAAAAAGATTTGAAAAGAAAAAGAAGAATGAAAAGTTTGATTGAAAAAAATCTGTTTGAGATTTATATTTGGGAGTAGGCGGTGCACACACCCATGCGTCTAAGTTCAAGTCTGTGGGTGTTGTGTACCCGCGTGTTTGTGTGGTGAATGAGGATAGTTTCCTGCATTAGCTCATTTGGGTTTAGTGTTTGAGCCGTCGTTTTTATCTTTGTTTATCCTCACCTAAACCCAAGCCTCATTTAAAACCTAAAGTCCTATTGATTCACGCATTTGAGTCAAACCAGTGCCGTGGAGAGAATGTGACCGGGCAAGCTTATGGTCACCGACACTGATGGATTTCAGTGGAGTTTGTCCGGCATCCCAATCTTGAGCAATGCTCATCTCAGCGCTTAGTTTACTTTCTCCGTATGCATGACCGAATGATTCACCGTTGTTCACCATTTTGAGTAGTTGTAATATGCTTTTACTCTTTTAGAAATATATAAACTGTTTTTATAATCAGAAATCTTTTCTACTATTTTTCTTATGCACGTGAGCATGCGACTTCGCATGGTACTCTGTATTGTAGTTTTAAGCCATCTACTGTTCTTTCCTAGTTCGCTTAGAATTTGTTTGCTCGGGACGCGCAAACAGTTAAGTCTGGGGGTGTGATGAGTCCTGATCATATACACTTTTATGGACTCATCTGGGCCATCTATTTAGTCTTTTCACTGCACCTTAGCCCTGTTTTAGCTCATATTGGTCATTCTATGCTAGGTGCACTTATAGGCCCTATTTGGTGTAAATTCGTATCTTTCTTCGTTATTAGTTTTCTTGTGCTGATTAAGTTCCACTTTCAGTGGCTAGACTGGTGTCGTATGCTGGAACAGGAGTCGTGCAGGTATTCCCGGTACAATTCTGTACAGGAACACTGTGCACGATCACTAGTTCTATTGCGCACGACCACTGGTCGTGCGCCGCTGATCGTGTGCGCTTAACCTTATTTTTCTGAGTTCTGTTTCGAGCAGTGCGCACGACCAACTACGATAATGCGCACGACCACCAGTCGTGCTCCACTGTTCGTGCGCACTTATCATCAATTTTATGAGTTCTGTTTTGGCTAGTGCGCACGACCACCGATGATAGTGCGCACGACCACCGGTCGTGCGCCACTGGTCGTGCGAACATGTTATTTTATAATTTCTGCCTTTGCAGGTTCCGTCCAGGCAGAGCGCACGATCACCGAATTCTAGTGCGCACGACCACTGGTCGTGCGCCAATAACCGTGCGCACTGTTTAATTCCAGCGCCTATAAAACGACCTGCTCGCGAATTAGGTCGGGATCCCGATTTTATTCCGCCGTTTTCTCGCTCCAGGGCTCCGATTTCGCCCCTCCACCGCCGCCCACCATCTAGAGGTGCTCCGGGCTTGTTCTTCACGCCAATCTTGAGCCGGAGTTTCCTATCGGCCTCCTCCTTCATCCAAGAGCTCCAAAGGAAGACCTAGCCGCCATTGCCGTCAAGCAAGGGGAAGTTTGCAACCTCTACCGGATCGTGAGACGAAGAAGACGGGTTCATTGGAGAGTCGTGACAGCTCTCTCTACCCCGGACGTAGTTGCGGACCGAGCTTGGACGCGGATTGACTACCCGACGATTCCAACCGTGAATCTCCAACGAGCCTTCGGATTCGGTCGATTTCTTGCCTTGTTCTCCTCTTATTGATTGTTGTAATAGTTAGATCTTTTGTATTTTGATGAAGAAAACTATAGACCTTGCTATTTAAAGTTATTTCATGTCTATGTGAAATACCCTTTTTGTTTATTTGTGTGCTTGAGGTGCGCCCCATTCCATCCTCCATCCTGCCGTCACGTCCGGTGCCGCACTAGCAATTGCTAGTGGCGTGCTTGTCGAAGAGGTGCTTGCGACCCTCATTCCGTTAGCCTACTCGCCCATCCGCCTACCGAAGCGTGGCATAGCGGCCCGTGTATTCCATCCCGCCTAACGAAGCAGCGCGCTCAAGGCCTGCATAGTTCGATCCGTTTGCCTACTCGTCCATCCGCCCTTACGAAGTAGCGTGTTCAAGGCCTACGTAGTCATCCATCCCGCCAAGCGAAGCACTGCATAGCGGCATTGCATAGGAGTAGTTATAGTTGTTTTCTTTTATTTTCCAAAAGCCAAATCACCCCGTTTCCGCATTCCATCCGACTCAAGGACTTCGATCTCAAGTCCTTCCTCGAACGTTAACTCCACCTTACTGTGTTCCTCAAGAGACCGACACTCGGGGATTTTCCCCATTATTATTACTTGCGCGACCGGTGCACTTGCCGAATCCTCACATCAGGATGCAGTCTCATCTTCAAAAGCAGACAGAGGGGTATGAGAGTTTACCTTCCCCTTATGAGAGGAGTCGCCTATTTCTTCGTCTAGATGTGCCATTAGCCCAAAGTAGGCTTCTTCATCTGAGCTTGACGCAGCAGAGTCACTGTCGCTCAGAGTCTTGGCCTTTTTGGCGAGGAGGCTCTTTTCTTTCTTCTTTCCTTTAAAGGGTCTCTTTTCTTCCTTCTTTGATCCTTCTTTCTTTTTGTATGGACACTCGGCTATTACGTGTCCTGGCTTATTGCAGCAATAACAAATAATGTCAGTAGAATCAAATTTGTTCGGTTTAGATTTATACCTGTCATTATAGTAGTCCTTCTTGTGATGATCACCATCACATCTTAATCTTCTGTGATCAAATGCAGTGGATTGGCCTCTCTTCTGCTTTCTTTTATTCAGAAGTCTTTTGAATTGTTTGGAGAGAAGAGAAAATTCTCCATCAGATATCTCTGAACCTGAGGGACTGGCATCAGACTCATCCTCATCGGAAGATGGTCTCCTGACAGGTGGGAGAGCCTTGCTCTTTCTTGAGCTTTCAGCTTTTAGGGCAGAGGACTTCTCCCTTCCAGAGGCCCTGACCCCCTCTTCTTCAGCTTTGCGGGAATTTAGCTTCAACTCATGGGACAGGAGCTTACCAAACAACATTTGTGGCTCCGTGGTTCCGAGTTTTCTGAATTCTCTGATGGCTATAACCTTGGTGTCCCATTCTTTCGTCAGGGATCTCAGAAATTTGTCATTTAGTTCGCCAGTTGTGAATTCTCTATCATAGTTCCTAAGACCTTTTACGATCTTGAAGAACTTCTCGTAGGTGTCAGAAATGGAGTCTCTTGGATCTTGCTTGAATGCTTCGTATTCTTGGTTCAGCAACGATCTTCGGTCATCCCTCACTTCTTCTGTCCCTTCCATCAGAACGACTAGTGAATCCCACATTTCTTTAGCAGATTTGCAGTGAAGCAGATTTTGCAACATTGAATCATCAACTGCACCTGCTATGATATTTTTTGCTTTCTTGTCTAGGGCCACTAGAGCGATCTCATCTTTGTTCAGTTCCAACATCTTCTTCGGGATCATGATGGTGGAGTTTATTGAAGATGATTTCATCGGAATATGGGGACCTTCTTCCACGATCTGAAAGATTCTTGGGTCGGCAGCTTCAATGTAGAATCTTACTCTTTCCTTCCACATAGGAAAATTCTCTTTGGTGCAGACTGGCAAATTGACGGAATCCTTGGCCTTATCCATTCCAGACATATTTGCTTTAGCAACTAGATGAGGAGTCTTGTTCAAGGTGTTAGCCTTATAGCGAACAACCTCGCTCTGATACCAATTGAAAGTATCTAGTTGTGGCCTAAATCACCTAGAGGGGGGTGAATAGGTGGATTCTATGTCTTTATACGGAATTAAAAATTTAACACAGAAAAGCAACCAATCAAATACAGCACAGACACAAGGATTTTATAGAGGTTCCCCGATGTGGGTAGTCCTCTTTCCTGCCTCGCCTATCTAGCACTACGAGGCTAGACTCGACTACTTCACCAATCTCAGATTATAACAAATCTTACACCTCGGAGTCCAAACTCCTACAACTCGGAGTATACCACTCATATAACTCGGAGTATAACAACTCCTACACCTCGGAGTAAACAACTCCTACAAATAATCTCGGAGTGAAAACTCCTACAAAAGAAAATATTGAAACAACAAAATACTTCTTCTTAACCTCTAAAGAGATTAACTTCAGATCTTGAAAACTGAGTCTTCTTCTTAACCTTGAAAGAAAGCTTGGAACTTGAAAGAAGTGGAGAAGAGAAGACTTGGCTAACCAGATCTGAATAGGCCCTTTGACTTACTTGAAAGAATCTTCAATAAGGAGAGCAACAATAAGATCAAAGGCCTTCTTCTGAGAAATCTCTAACAACAAGAGAGAAAGGATCTTGAGCAGCAAATGTTAGGTCTCAGAAAACTTGTTCAGCAAAAGAGAAAGGAGATCGACTTTTAGCTTTTTCTGAACTGTCGGCTAAAGAGAGATGTTTTGATCGAGAGAATTATTAAGAGCAACCCCTTGCCCTAAAATAAGGATTTATTTATAGAGAGGACTTCAACGGCTAGTTCGACAAAGAAGGGAGAGGTGACACGTGTACTGTTCATGGTGGCTAACCCTAATTTTCGAAAACGAAACAAAGATTTGAAATCCGTCTGTCCGTCATTCGTCGAGACTTCACGTGAACATCCGAAGAATTGACTTAGCTGCAAAAATTTCTTCAAAACCCAGCCAAAATGACCTCTGCCAGCATTCGTCGGGATTCGTCGGAATGACCCGAGTCATCTCGACAAATGGACTTGGCTGCAGAATTTTCTTCACAACTCAGCCAAAATGACCTCTGTCAGCATTCGTCGGGATTCGTCGGAATGACCCGAGTCATCTTGACGAATGGACTTGGCTGCAGAATTTTCTTCACAACTCAGCCAAAATGACCTCTGTCAGAATTCGTCGGGATTCGTCGGAATGACCCGAGTCATCTCGACGAATGGACTTGGCTGCAGAATTTTCTTCACAACTCAGCCAAAATGACCATTGTCAGCATTCGTCGGGATTCGTCGGAATGACCCGAGTCATCTCGATGAATGGACTTGGCTGCAGAATTTTCTTCTAAACCAAGACAAAGGTCTTCTGTCTGGATTCGTCGGGATTCGTCGGAATGACCCGAGTCATCTCGACGAATTGATTCAGCAGAATTTTTCTTTTCTTCTGAAAACCTGCTCCACTCCTCAACCTTGAAAGCCTTCAGTTATGAGTATATGAAGTGCACCCCAAAAGAGAGATTACACATGGACCAACACTTTGTTCTATACAATGAGGGATTACATTGTCTAGAACTGTATTTGGTGATCCATTGCAACCTGACTTTGGTGAGCACTTAGCATTAAGGCCTGTCATAACACATCTAAACAAAAGTCATCAAATACAAATACAATTCATTTTAGTTTACTAGGGGACATCTTCAAATCAAGGTGATTGTGGACACAATACCCAACAATTACTATACTGAACATCTGTTTTCAGTTTTCGTCGATCGCCGTTCGACAGATTGAAATCTTTTTGTCGAGCTTCGTTCGACGAATTCTTCTGAATTCTTTTATTCTCTACAAACTTGCTTGAAACATCTTTATTTACTTCTACAGCCTCTTTGCTCTTAGTAGAATTGAATATCACTGGAGTAGAGAGGATGTTTTTCTTAAGAAGGTATGGATCACTTGATGATGCACCCAAACCCAGCTTGCTATTAAATCTAGCATTCACTGTTTTTGTGATGTCCATCAGCTTAACACTACTACCATTGAGGAATTCTTCATATTCCTTAGCTTTAGACAACTTGTTCTCAATGAGAATAATGTGTTCTCTAGAGGCAGTTAAATCTTTCTTAAGATTAACATTTTCTGCAACCAGTTGATTCATTTCAGCCAACTGATTTCTGAGAGAGATTATCTCTTTCTCAGATTTGATTAAATCTAAGCAAAGACCTTTGAATTCATCTTTGAATTCACTAGAATTGAAATCAAAACTAGATATTACCTGGTCTGCATTATCTTCTGCTTCTGATTCTGATTCTTCTTTATCAGAATAGTTTGCTGAGGCATTGATTTCCATCATGCAGAAGTTCTTATCTTCTTCATAGCATTCATCATCACTGGATGAAGAAGCATTTCCTGACTCACTGTCTGAGTCATAAATGGTCATTAGACATTGGTCATTTTCCTTTGATTTTTCTTCATCATCATCAGATGAGCTGGATGATGATTCAGATTCAGTGTCACTCCAGGATTCTGCTATAAATCCTCTTCCCTTCTTTTTGTGCTTGTGGGAGGAAGACATGCTGGAGCTTCTCTTTTCTTCTTTATCCTTTTTCTTATCTTTCTTTTGCTTCTCTGGACATTCTGTTAAGTAGTGTCCAGATTTCCTGCAACCAAAACAAATAACTTCTTTAGGAGTTGATTTGTCATACTTTTGCTTATCTCTTGATCTGGATTCTTTCCTTCTGAAATCATTCTTAGCCATTTTGTAGAATCTTCTAGCTATGAGGCTCATGAGTTCATCATCTTTTGGAGCCTTTTCTTCTTCTGCATCAGCTGCCTTGAAAGCTATGCTCTTCTCTTTCTTTGGTGCTGGAGATGAAGTGGATGCTTCAGCTTCCCTGGACTTGATGAGCTGCTCATAAGATTTGAGCTTGCCCAACAAAGTTTCAGTGGTGATCTCATTGAGACTTCTGGCTTCCTTGATTGGCCAGATCCTTGAATCCCAAGTGCTAGGGAAGCACATTAGGATCTTGTCATTAATCTCTGTTAATGAGATTTCCTTGTCCAGAGTCCTGACTTCACTTATAATTACACTTAACCTAGTGTACATGTCTGCAACTGATTCTTCATCACCTTTCTTGAAGTTCTCATACAGAGAGATCAGGTGTGATCTTCTGTCTTTCCTTTCATCCGCAGAACCTGCAACAATTGCAGTTAGGGTATTCCATATATCTCTTGCTGAAGTGCACTCAGCAACTTTTTGGAATATATCATCTGACATGGTTTGTGCCAATATATTTATTGCTTTGGCATCTGCATTCTTGTATTTCCTCAATGGATCTATGTGTCCTGGAGGAGGTACAGCATTGGTTGATGATTGTTCTTGTGCTGGTGGAGGTCCTGTCAAAATAGAATTATATATATCCTCATCAATAGAATTCATGTAAAGCCTAATCCTTACTTTCCACTGTGCAAACTTACTAAGATTGCACATAGGAGGTCTTGTGCTTGAGTATTCCTTATTTTGTGCCATGAGTTTTAAACAGAAAATAGATAAAGAGAAACTCTAAATTAAATTAAGATCTAATTGATCTTTGTGATCCAGATGTTAGTCTGCAAGTGAGATCAACCTACCTCTGATACCAATTGAAAGTGGAGGTTAGATCTTAAGTTACTCTAGAGAGGGGGTGAATAGTGTATTAAAACTTTTCCTTAGTTTTTATAGCGGAATTAAAATAGTATTATATATAAGTGTAAGCAGTGTGAGAATTATATTAATAGAAAAATTAAGAAAATGAAATCACACAACAAATAGCACAAGCACAGAAAATAACCAAACACAGAAGACACAAGGAGCTATAGTAGTTCCCCAATAAATCTGGGTACGTCTACTCTTCTACCACCCTTGGTAGGAATCCACTAGGATTTTTGATCAGGTGCCCTCACACCAAGGGATTTTTGTTCAGGTCTCCACACACCACAGAGCTTTTGTTCAGGTGCTCAAAACCAACTAGATTTTTTGATCAGGTGTCTTGCCACCAAGGAGGTACACTTTTGAAGGGAGTATTAACCCTGTACAAGAGAGGTAAGAAAGAGTTTATAGTGTTCTTCTCTATCAAGATGCTGAGAGAAGACTCTAGTGGATGTTGTTGTAAAGCTCCCCCTGTCTGATTGAAGTATTTGACAGAAGATGGAGAAGCTTTCTCTTGAAAACTAAGATCTCCTATAGCAGATTGATCTGGAAGAACAGGTTCTTCAGATTGCTTGTTGCTCTTTTAGAAGATCTGAATATGCAGCAGATTCTGAGAGAATGCTCTTGAGGAAGATGTTCTCAGAAGAAATTTTGTGCTGCTTGTAGAAGAAGAAGAAGAGGAAAAAAATACATGCTGAGAGATCACTCTTTCTTCTTTTTCTGCTGTATATATTCTATGTATTCTGTAATAGAATAATGTTTGAATTCTGTCGACTGATTCATATATGTCCAAAAACAAAAACTGTCTTTAATGTATTCTATATTTGTGAATAGAATAATCAGTCTTTAAGACATTCTTGGAATAACAACAAAACTCAAACGACTTTGGCAGGTCCTTTAATTCCTTGGCCGTGAAAAGATTCCTTTTCATTAAATGTCAACGGCTATTGCTGTCTTGGAAAAAGGAAAGAAGGGAATATATTAACTGAGTATAATATCCTTCCTTATCTGTCATAATACGTCCAAAGATATTAAATAGATCCGTTATAGTCGTCATTTTGCTGTTAGGATAAATAGAATGTAGCTGATAACAAATCTGGGCTTCAATAAATGATCTGTCGAACGCTGGCTATAATCTGTCGAGCGTCGTCCAGAAGATGTTGAACGCTGGCTGGAAATTGTCGAGCACTGTCCAAAAGATGTTGAACGTTGGCTGGAAACTGTCGAGCGCTGGCAACAACAACTGTCGAACGCTGGGAGCCATCTGTCGAGCACTGCTAGCCATTTGATGACCGCTGGGAACTTTAGATTTTATCTTAAGTTCTAGCTAATTTATCAGCCTAAAGACTTGACCCTTAAACTATACAATGGGGTCAACTGATCCTAATCAGTACATAGTGATCCTAGCCCAAAACAGTAAAAGGGTTGCTCCAACAATATTGGCTGAAGGAAGGAAATCACACTATCGCGAGGCGATAGTGTTACCGCGGCGCTCTAGGCTGTCACAACCGTTTGCACTTAGAAGTTTCCTTAACTGCCATGATCCGTGTGCGCGCCGTGTCACTATCGCGGGGCGGTAGTACTAGCGCAGGCGGTAGCTGTCGAATCTATTTAAAGAGCGGTGCTTCCTCCAGTACGGCTTGATGTTACAGAAGTTATTGAAGCCTTATTTCAGAGCACTCGTGAGAGCCTTCAGAAGCAGCCAAGACAACTTCGTCAACGTTCGAGAAAGCAAAGAACGTGGAGACCGATCCGATCACATCTACATCGACACCAAGTTCTACTTTTGAGGGAGTTTTTTAATTTGAGTTTTGTTTTACTTTTCTTATTGTAACCTTTATATTTTTTGTTCGGTAGAGGAACTCGCCACACGGCGACTAGGGCCTTGCAGGGACTAGGGGAAATTTGCCTCGTGTTGGCGACTAGGTCTAGGTTGTAGATCTAAGGAGTGATTGAGGCCTTTCCGGTGAAGGAAGGGCTAGAGCGGCTTGAGGCCTTGTCTAGGGAGAGATAGGCTAAAGCCAACCGGTCCTTGGGAGAAGGGTCGGTATAGAAAACCAAAAGTGTTTTCATTGGTCGCCTCTTTCCAAGCGTTATTGGGAAAAGTTTTGTAATCGCATTTACTTCCAGTTAATGATTAATGGAAATATGTTTAATGTTTCATCTCTGAGTCGTACACTGTGATTTTCATTGTTCAAACGTAAAAGTATTCACACTGTTGCTAACGCCGAGCGTTAACACTACCGCTGGCGGTATTGTCTGAGAATTATTTTCTCTCATAATCACTAAAATTTTAAAACCCTTATTCACCCCCCCCCCCCCCCCCCTCTAAGGGCGCCTACAGATCCAACAAGTGGTATCAGAGGTAGGTTATTCCAATTCGGTCTAACAACCGGGAATAATGGCGCCCCGTGATCTCGCTTTCCATGAGGTGCAGGGAATAAGTAGACCTCTGTTGTTTACTGGAACTGATTATAATTACTGGAGAACGCGTATGCGTTGTTTTCTGATAAACCTATATCTTGATGTATGGGCATGTGTTGAAACTCCATACACTTCTCCTACATACTTTATTGGAGAAGTAACCATTGAAAAACCTAAGGATAAATGGGACGATGGAGATAAAAATAGGTGTAAAAATAATGCGAAAGCAATGAATGCTTTGTTCTGTGCTCTTGATAGGACTGAATTTAATAGAGTCAGTGCATGTGAATCTGCTTATGATATTTGGAACTTATTAGATGTAACGCATGAAGGTACCTCGCAGGTCAAAGACTCAAAACTATTTCAACTAGAATCTGAATTCGAGAGGTTCAGGATGGATCCGAATGAGGATGTCGATTCCATGTACACTCGTTTCACCAAGATCGTCAATGCCTCTAAAATTCTTGGAAAAATGTTTTCAAACGGCGACTTGGTGAGAAAGCTTCTTCGATCACTCCCACCAAAGTTCAATCCAAAGGTGACGGCGATTTCCGAATCGCATGATCTTAGGCGGCTCCAAATTGAGAGCCTCATTGGGAACCTCAAAACCCATGAGGTAGAACTCAAGATTCAAGAAGAGGAGTACAACAAGGAGCCGAAGAAGAAAGCCTTGGCACTGAAGTCAAGAAAAGAAGATGACGACGAGGAAGATTACGAGGAGATTTTATTTGTGAAGAAGTTCACTAAATTCATGAAAAATCTGGAAAGTAGAAACACCTTCCGGAAATTTTTTCGCAAAGGCTCCTCATCCAAAAGAGAGAAGAAGTTGAAGTCTAGCGACGAAGACGAAGAATGGCCTCCTCCCAAGTGCTTCCACCGTAGGAAGACCGGGCATATTAGAAGTCAATGCCCAAAATTCCTGAAGGAGCAAAAAGAAAAATGTGTTAAAGGAAAGGATAAGAAGAAGGTCTTAAAAGACGCAACATGGGATGATTCTTCCTCTAATTGCTCAAGTAGTTCAAGCTCAAGCGATGATGATGAGGCAAACTTGTGCCTTATGGAGAAAAGCCACGAATCAACCGACGATGAGTGCAGTGTCCAAAGCGACACTGAGGTAATCCCCACTAACTATGATGATCTTTATTCCGAATATTTAAGAACTTGCAAATCTTTTGGCAAATATTTAAAAGATCTTGATTTACTTAAAACTGAAAATAAAATTCTCTTGAAATAAAATAAAAAATTAAGTAAGGAAGTTTTTGCTTTGGGAAAGGAGATGGAGTCTTGCCAAAAGAATGATAATTTCTTGGCAAGAACTTGCAAACTTGAAACCGATCTTTCTAATGCTCTCTGCAATATCGAATCACTTTCGATACAAAAGAGAGACTTAGAAAGAAATTTAGAACTCTCTCTTTCTAATGTTGAAAATGAAAAGAAAAAGTTTGCAAATAGATGCGGAAATTTAGTTAGTGAAAATTTTGCATTAAAAGCTAAAATCCATGACCTTAACTTAGCCATAGAAAAATTTGAAGTGGGCCAGAAAAGTCTTGATATGATTTTGGCCAACCAAAGGCATGGTAGTGCGAAATCTGGTCTCAGTTTTGTCTCTGAGAACTACTGTCCGGCGGTTGCTCCAAACACATGACGGGGGATAAAGCAAAATTTCTTAGCCTCACTAAGAAGAAAGGAGGAATGGTGACATTTGGGGACAATGGAAAAGGAAGGATATTAGGCACTGGTACTGTTGGAAATGAAGATGAACCTCTATCACCATTGGAACATGATGATGATGATCCACTTGGAGAAGAAAAAGAAGTAGAGATGGTGCAAGAGGAGTTCGTGCCTCCAAGTGAGCTTCGATTTACAAAAGATCATCCTAAGGAGCTTATCATTGGAGAACCGTCAAGAGGGGTAAGTACACGTTCTTCTTTTAATGAATCTTTTTCAAACTTATGCTTTGTTTCCGAAATAGAACCGAAAAATGTTTCCACCGCTTTGAATGATGAATTTTGGTTTATAGATATTAATAACGAATTGAACCAATTTGAACGCAATAGGGTTTGGAAACTAGTTAAAAGACCATCTAATCACCCAGTTATCGGTGTCAAATGGATATTTAAAAATAAATTAGATGGAGAATCTAGAATAACTAGGAACAAAGCTCGATTAGTGGCACAAGGTTATTCTCAAATCGAGGGGGTAGATTTTGATGAAACATTTGCACCCGTTGCTCGCCTTGAATCGATTAGAATTTTTCTAGCTTTTGCGAGTTATAAGAAGTTTAAATTATTTCAAATGGATGTCAAAAGTGCCTTCTTAAATGGGATAATAAAAGAAGAAGTCTATGTAGAATAACCCCCCGGATTTATTGATGAAAAATTTCCAAATCATGTATATAGATTAGAAAAAGCGCTTTATGGTCTAAAACAAGCGCCCCGTGCTTGGTATGAACGCTTAACATCCTTTTTATTAAAGCACGGATACAAAATGGGTAGTGCCGATAACACGCTCTTCATTAAGCATTATGATAATGATTTGATTATTTTACAAATATACGTTGACGATATTATTTTTGGAGCCACTAATGAAGAGATGTGTAAAGAAGTTATTCAAGTGATGTAAAATGAATTTGAAATGAGTCTAGTGGGTGAACTAACATACTTTTTTGGATTTCAAATAACCCAAAGAAATGATGGAATTTTTATATGTCAATCCAAATATGTCCATGATATGTTACAACGTTTTGGCTTTGAAAATTTAAAACATGCTAGTACCCCAATGAGCGCATCACTAAAATTAGGAAAAGATGAAGCCAGAATTTCAATTGACCAGACTTTATATAGAGGAATGATTGGATCCCTGTTATACCTAAGTGCATCTAGACCCGATATCATGTTTGCCATATGCTTATGCGCTAGATTTCAAGCAAATCCAAAAGAATCTCATTTCAAAGCGGTGAAATGAATTTTTCGATATCTAATCGGCACATCAAAATTAGGACTTTGGTATCCAAATAATGATTCCTTTCTCTTGCATGGATATTTTGATTCTGATTATGCGGGTTGTTCACTAGATAGAAAAAGCACTAGTGGTACATGTCACTTCTTAGTTCCTTCTCTAGTTGCATGGTCAAGCAGAAAACAAAATTCTGTTGCCCTCTCCACCACCGAGGCAGAATACATTGCACAAGGAAGTTGTTGCGCCCAAACACTATGGATGACACAAACCTTAGAAGACTGGTGTTCATTTAACTAATATTGAACTTAAGTGTGACAACAAGAGTGATATTGACTTAACAAACAACCCCGTTCATCACTCACGATCTAAACATATTGACGTAAGACACCACTTCATTCGGGATCACATTAAAAAGGAACACGTTCATGTAAACTTCATAGGAACTGAATCGCAACTTGCGGACATCTTTACTAAGCCTCTACCTGATTCACGATTTCATCTACTTAGACTAGAACTAGGGGTTTTGGACATTCAAGCTTGAACTTGCAAAATCCGCATTATTTATGAATACTTATGCCTGGTTTCTTTGCTGAAATACATTGTCACAAATCTGCACAAATAAAATCAACAGAAAAATTCTGAAAATTTTCATTTTTCCCCAAAATTCGAGTTCTGTTACTACCGCTAAGCGACAGCTGGGTACCGCTGACGGTAGTGGATACTTCTGTATTTCCAGTCTCTTTTTCATTTTTATTTTTTTGTTTCTACTATTTTCTTTTAAAAATTCCAAAAAAAAATATGCAAAACAAATCAAAATTCAACCAAAAACATGCTTTGTTTCTTCATATATCAAAACAAACTACAAAATTGAAAAACCAATTAAAACATCAAAAGCATGCTTTGTATTTCTTTTCTTTTTGTTTTTGAAAACTTAAAATTTATAAAAACTATTGTAGATTTTCTATGTTTCAAGGATGATATAGTTTATCTTGCCAAGCTTCGAATACAATGTTTCATTCTCTCGTTCAAGTATCTTAATAACATTGTTTTTGTATCATGCCTTGATCATTATCTTATGTGTGCTTTGAAATTGATGATAAAAATCATGTGTAGTCTTGCATAGCGTGCCTCTATGTATGGGTAAATGGCTTATATTTGCTAATGAGTTTGTTTCACTCACACTTTTTGACAAACTACATATGAATTTAATCTTCTCTTACATGATTGTGTGGTGTAACAATGTCATATTATTGTTTGGCATGCTTAGTTTTACCTTCACCACATGTTAAAATCTTTTTCATGCACCTATCTTTGAAGAAGTGTATCTTTTCAAAAATCTTTTTGTTTGCACATACAAGTGAATTCGGAGACCTTTGTCGTTAAACAAAAAATTTCATATGAATAATTGACAAAGATAACTCCACCAAGCACCACTCACCCTCCTGATAAGTCTTAATGAGCATTGTGAGGTTGAGCACCTTGGAGAGAATTGTAAAGTGTCTTGTCGCAAACATTTTCTTTTACACTACTTCTTCTTGTACACCGAATCACAAAAAAAAACTAAAATTCAAAATAATAATTGTGATTCCCCAAGCACTACTTTGCACCCTAATAAGTCTTAATAAGCATTGTGTGTGCAGAGCGCCTTGGTAGTTGTACTATTCCTCTATGTGCATTTAAAATTTTATATAGCTCTGTGGGTAGAAGTAACTCTAAAAAGTGCTTCTTCAATAATATTGTGTTTATTTCATTATACATGTCATGTGTTTTGATTAACTCATATGTATACTTTTATAAAAAACACTATTTTGTACACATCATTATCACTTGTAAGCCTTCTACTCATGAGAATTGGAGTCTATTGCATATCTACATGTATTCTCTAAACTCTTAAGTAAATGCACTAGATAGCTTTGCATGATCATTACAATGTATATGTGTAATTGATTTCTAAATTTTGAACATTGTATTCTTCTATCTTGTCTTGATAACTTATATCATGCTTACATATTTTCTTTTCCGCTACGCCATGAGAACTCTGTATTGCATATCTTTCAACACTAGTGTATGGCTATGATTTGAAATTATTTTGTGTACTTAAAATGCTACAACATATATTTTCTTATATCCAAAATTCTTCATTATCTACTATGCTTCTAAATTCCTATAAAGATGTTCACTTAAAACATATTTCGTCATGCTTTCCACCTCCTTACTACTTGTATGCTTGATCATGAATACATTTTCCCAACAAGTGGTTCCTTTTTTACAATTCTCTTTTCACTCCTATCTATTGTCTTTTTCCTTAGTGTTTAAACTCTTTATCATGCTCATTCCCTCTCTACACAGTAATTGCACAGTTTTTGTTGGCCTTCCTCTCCACCCTCTTTTGATAATACCAAAAGGGGGAGAATAACTTTGAAAGAAATTAACATGTTTGGGGAGTCAAGTTCATAGGAAGATTTGTTGTAGGGGGAGCATTCACTTAGGGGGAGCATTCATTTAGGGGGAGCTTATGCACATTGTCTCAAATTTCATGCTTATCTCTACTATAAACACAAATTCCTATCAATTGATTTATTTCTTTCTAAGGGGATTTGTTATTATCAAAAGGGGGAGTTTGTTGGAACATGCTTTCCGCATCTCTTGGTTTGACAATAACAAATCCTATTGTATTTGATCATACTTGTTTTGTGTTTATAGTATGCAGGATTCTGTGCTTTCAAATCTCCATGGTGCTGTGTTGTTGTTGCTACCGCTGGCGCTAGCAAACCACTGAGAAGAAACCGCTGAGAAGAAACCGCTGAGACAAAACCGCTGGGACAAAACCGGTGAGACAAAACCGCTGAGATGACACCGCAGAGAAGGAAACCGCTGAGAAGATCTGAAAGCTCTACCGCACAGCGTTAAGCCTACCGCTGGCGCTAACAACCGCTGAGAAGAAACCGCAGAGAAGGAAACCTGAGTTCGACGAACTGGATGCTCCGTTCAACGAACTGGGTTCGACGAACTCGATACTCCGTTCGACGAACAATGAATGTTGAGGCCCGTTCGACGATCTGCATGCTCTACTGCGGTGCTCGACAAAATGAATGCCATACCGCGGAGCGGCAATACTACCATTGGCACTAGTTCCGTTCGACGAACCAGATTGAGATTGACGAAAGCTGAGGACAGCTCGACGAAGATGCGCCCGACGAAATGAGCTACCGCATAGCGTTAGCACTATCGCTGGCGCAAGCATAAATGGAAACATTTGACGAGAAGGAAACATTGGAGAAAATGGAATGTCGACGGGTCGCTATGTTTGGCAAGTACTATTGCGGCGCGTTAGGTCTAATGCCCGGCGGTAGCTTTTGGAAACATCCCGTCTGCAGTTGATTGAGGGGCAAATTTGGAAAGAGATATTGGCTGAAGGAAGGAAATTGCACAATCGCGGGGCGATAGTGTTACCGCGGCGCGCTAGGCTGTCACAACCATTTGCACTCAGAAGTTGCCTTAAATGCCACGATCCATGTGCGCGTCATGTCACTGTCGCGGGGCGATAATACTAGCGCAGGCGGTAGCTGTCGAATCTATTTAAAGAGCGGTGCTTCCTCCATTACGGCTTGCTGTTACAGAAGTTATTGAAGCCTTATTTCAGAGCACTCGTGAGAGCCTTCAGAAGCAGCCAAGACAACTCCGTCAACGTTCGAGAAAGCGAAGAACTTGGAGAACGATCCGATCACATCTACATCGACACCAAGTTCTACTTTTGAGGGAGTTTTTTAGTTTGAGTTTTGTTTTACTTTTCTTATTGTAACCATTATATTTTTTGTTCAGTAGAGGAACTCGCCACACGGCGACTAGGGCCTTGCAGGGACTAGGGGGAAATTCGCCTCGTGTTGGCGACTAGGTCTAGGGTGTAGATCTAGGGAGTGCTTGAGGCCTTTTCGGTGAGGGAAGGGCTAGAGCGGCTTGAGGCCTTGTCTAGGGAGAGATAGGCTTAAGCCAACCGGTCCTTGGGAGAAGGGTCGGTATAGAAAACCAAAAGTGTTTTCATTGGTCACCTCTTTCCAAGCGTTATTGGGAAATGTTTTGTAATCGCATTTACTTCCAGTTAATGATTAATGGAAATATGTTTATTGTTTCATCTCTGAGTCGTACTCTGTGATTTTCATTGTTCAAACGTAAAAGCATTCTCACTGTTGCTAACGTCGAGCGTTAACACTACCACTGACGGTAGTGTATGAGAATTATTTTCTCTCATAATCACTGAAATTTTAAAACCCTTATTCACCCCCCCCCCCTTAAGGGTGCCTACAGATCCATCACTAAGTTGGGTCTAATTAGGTCAAAATTAGGGCATGGTGTTTATCTTGGGGTATTGTTGTCAAATCTCCTCACCATGAGTTGAAACCTTGGACACTGGTTTAGGATCCCCTAAAACACCTTCATGAGTAAGATGGGGTGGTGTAGAGGTGGATATGCCCTAGGACCCTAGTTTTACCCCTTTGGGTGCATATAGAACTTTGTGAAGGACATGTGGTCAAAAGCTATAGAATGGTCATGGAACTTGGTGGATAAGTTCATAGGGTGCAAATAGGCCCTAGGTAATTTTATAACAATTTTAGGAACAATTATTCCCTTGAAATATGTCATAACCCCTTTAGGGAAATTCCTTATAAGAGAAATTTACATGCTTAAATGGTTTGGATGATGATGAAACTTTGGCAGTGTCTTTATTATCATGATATACACCTCTGGTAATTTTTGTGTATTTAATTGAATGATTTAACAAGTATTTCATTCACAAGGCATTTATTTTGTCTTAGGCTTAAGAAAAATAATTGAGGGTCCAATACTCTTTGATAAATTTTGAAAATTGGTTATAGGACATTTCAAAGCATTAGGTAGCTCTGTAAATTTTTATATAATTTTTGGAGACTTAAATGAGTAGGCTACTTCACAACTTATCTTATTTGAGGATTTCTTAAAGTATTTATTTAAGTGAGAAAATGATTTCCATAAATCCTGAAATTTAGTCAGTGGACTTTTCTAATAAATACAAAGGTCTGGTAATTTTGCCCTAATTTTGGTGTAATTATTTTTGGTGGTTCCTTCATAAATCTACAAATTTGGATATAAGTCGAATATTAGAAATAGAGGACAATTCCTTACTGTAAAAATATGATATGCTGTATTTGTTGATATTTAGTCATCATAGATTTATCATAATTTTAAGGAGTCCATATCATAAGAAGATCTTACACTTTATGTTCATTTTCATACTTGGCAAATGTTTGGAGAAATTAAAATAAATGCTAAATAAATAAGGAAAAATATGATTCTCTGGATTTAGTCATATAACATCATGATAGACTCCCAGTAATAATATTGAGTCAGTTGGATGAATATTTGGAGTACCTCCCATTATGCAACTCATATGACTATTTTGGTCTGCGTATAGTAAAACTATAAAACTTGAGTTATTTGTGGATCAGTAGGTGGGAATGGAAGGTAGATAGTGTACCAAGCCTAGTTGAAGAGATTGAAGGTCACCAAAAAGGGGTTTAGGTAATGAGAGTGTGCTTGGTGAGTTAAGGGTAATGTTGTGCTCGGGATAGACGAAAGATCGTCTTTCCTGTGGGGAGTCAGAAGATTCTTAGGGTAATCCAAGTGTAAAGGTAAAAAGAAGGGTATTCTTATGGGTAGAAACCAATAACACTAAGTGTCTTGAGAAAGGGAACCTTGGGGTGTCATCCCATTATAGTTCCTAGTACCGTAGCGAGCCCCTTACAGGGTAATCCTCAGGAAGTCCAAGAATAAACATAAATTGTAGGGTTAGGTTGTTATACAAGATTAACTTAATAATACACTCACTCACACTCCGTTATCACAGGTATATTAGTCGGATTGGTCTTACGAGCGGTAGGCTCGGAGGTTGTAGCGGCAGACTAATTAGTCTGGTGAGCTTGTGACTCAGTATGGTTATTGATGACATGCAAGTTGGCCCGGGGAGCCTATGGCTCGGAGATAGATAGTAGAACATGTTTTCATGTGCACGAAGGTGGTGGGTCTTCAATATTGGATGGTCGTTCACACCAACGTCAATACGTTGACTCTGCAAGTGTGGAATTTGCACTTAGCCATAAAAGTCTGGTGGCCCAACTAGTAAGAGTACGTAGATGCTCCGCGATTTTGCGTTGAGGCGTACGATAGGTCTAGGTTAGGTAGTGTGAATACCAACCTAGAGGTGGGCGAGGCCCAACCCACCGCTTCCATTTGCCACTACGAGAGTATCCTGGAAGTCTAGCTAGCTCCAAAAAGGGGGAACTAAAGGTCTGTGCACATAGAGTCAAAGTGTGTGAGTTGCATTTGTATGAACATAGCATAAACTGCATAACTTTGCATGTCATGGCATAAGCATTGCATTTCAACCCCAACCCCTATCGTATAAATTGGTTATGGGACTTTTTATACGATAGACCTTGCTAAACGACCCCTTGGTCTATAGGTTTGTATGGGCATTCCTATAAATCAATGGTTACTTTTCAATTATACACATGTCTTTACTTACTGCAGTTTACTTATTCTTTACCTACTTTACTATGCTTTTTTACTGCTTCAATTATATATATACACATGTCTAGTGTAGACATTCCCTGTACCCCTGTCACCTGCTATTTTTATACCCCTTGTTGTCCTCCGCTTCATCCTCCCACACGGTGCCTAGGAGCCATTGGGGGTGGGGAACATAAGGCTTAGTCTTTTTGACTAACGGTCGGTGGACCATATCATTTTAGGGGATCGAGGAGACGCAGCAGCACCAGATGCCGGTGTAGACAGAGGCGGGCCAGTCTAGTATAGGAGCACATGATTCAAGATCAGCGAGTGATTAGTAGTTAGCTTCCGCGAGTGATCTTGTAGTAAGGACATGATGTTCAGGGCATGAGCCCTTTATTATTATAACCTTCTGTCTTTGATTTCAGTTATCATTATGTGGACATCTCTTTATGATAGTTTATTTATATGTGATGTGGACTTGGCTTCTATAAGTTTGTTTAAGCTTAACTTCTTTGTGATCGATAAGGCCGGCAGGATTGGCGTTTTGTAGTGTCGACCTTCCCGAGTGAGGGTGTCACCGCAAAATGGCAGTTCTGGGCATAAGACTCGGATTTTCAAAAGAAAAAAAATGGGGTCTTACAAAGTGGTATCAAAGCAAACCTCGATCTGAAGAAAAGAAGTCCACAAACCCTGGGTTACCCCGCGCGACTTTAGTTTGAGGACAAACTAAGTAGCGGAAGAAATGGTGTGCCCATATGGGGAAATCACATGAAAAAGTCCACTTTTAACTGAATCCTTTTGGCAAGTTTTCTTTTGTAGCCTGCGACGAACCTTGCCCCCAGCAGGGAATACCTCTCGCTACAAAAATCTCTTTAGATCCTTTAGTCAATGAGTTATACTCAACCCCACTAGGAAACTGACTTACCATGACAATTTATACCATGCCCTAGTCTGAAATAAACCATAGATATAATTCTGGTGAAGTTACGAGGATACCCCAAAGAGGCTAGAGAAAGAGAGATTGATACATAACCAAAAGCTAGGGGACTCATAGACTCAGCCCTCGTATCAGTGACATAATTACATAGAGACAACCACCACGACGATCACAGAGGGTCAGATAAGAATTCAAGTTCAGAAGAGACCCGTTTGGGATTGAGACACAAGTTGACCCTGATAAGGTTGTCGTAAAGGGGACCTTGAAGAGTCTAAAGTATGGAGTATACCAATGAGCCTCAAGATAGAACCCCAAGTCTAAGGTTGTGTGCCCTAAGAATTGTTTGCAAACTTGGGATGAATATAACTTGGTGATAATGAAGATGCTCATCCCAAAATAGATAGTTGCTTATCTTTTGTTTATTGGGGCTTATATTTTGTTTATTGGGGCTTACTTTTGTTTATTGGGCAAATTAATGACTGACTTGGGTTTCCATTAGATTTAATTTAGAAAGTGATGCGTCGTGAACATAATGATTTTGAAGTCGATCATATTCGACGTTACTCGGGCAAGGATGAGATAGTGTAAAAGTAGGCCTGGAATAATGATCTGATGTATTACCAGGACAATGGATAAACATCGTTGATCAAACAACAACTTAACCTTAGTTGAAGCATTAGAAATGTAAAGTTGCTAGGTCTGGACACTTAGGGATGTAGATGCCCTTCTAGAAGTTGGGAACCGAAATTAGGTCGAGCAAGCTTTAATTATAATTGGAAGTTCTTGTGATTTTGGGCATTCGGAAGTGATTAACTCATGACTTGTTAAAAATCACGCCCTATTCTGGTAGAAATTTTTTAACTACAATAATAGCCCGTATGTCTTGGGAGCTATGATGATGAATAACTAGAAATCTTAGACGATAACTTATTAGAATTAGAATATAGTGTTTGAGTTTACTATGATAAGAACGATCTAAGTTTATCTTACTTTGGACCATCCGAAAGTGATCAAGACTAGCATATGTGGAAGTAATAGGAATTTGGTGAAATAAACGTGGTGATACTTTCTTGATGAAATTGACTTGTGAAAAATCTTAGGGTTTCAAAAGATTCTATCCGTATACCTTATGAATCAAACTCCACCTAGAAAGTGATTGGGAGTCATCTTCAAACATTGATACTAGTTGTTGGGAACAGTGCCCTGCAATGTTCCTGATTTGAAGAAGTGCTCAGCTCAATGATAAATGCAAGTTGTATTTGAAATTCCATCTAGTTCATGCTTGCAGGAATCGACAATATGTCATGTACTTTAGTTATTTTACTAAGTACTATGTCGTCGAGAAGAACAGGCCATATCATCCACAATGCATGCTTGTCATCGTAATGACGGGCAGAGCAGCAGCCACTGAGAAGCAAAGTATTCGTCGACCACTGAGACATGGCGAGATCGTCGAACGAAGAATGCCGATCGACGAACGCTAAGATGTGGCGAGATCGTCGAACGAAGAATGGCGATCGTCGAACGAAGGATGGCAAGTTCGTCGATCGCAGAATGTTGTTCGTCGAACGCAGAGAAGACACAGGACATCATCGTATGTAACTCATGTCGTCGAGAGAACATATGATTACGATGACATGATGCAAGAAGGAAGCTCACGACGACACTGTCGGAGAAGAAGATCGTCAATTATACAGAATCGCCAGGAGATCTTGTATCATCGAGAAGAACACCATCAGAGGCAGAAGGAAGATCGCGACGACAAAGTCAGAGACAGCTTGTCATCGTAATGATGCAAATATCTTCAAGGCAGAATTCAAATATTGCGGACGTACTGTCAGCAGTTAATGCCGCCACCTGATTGTACAATCAGCGCGTGCACTTAATGAATCGAGGTATTAGCGCGTACTCCAAAAGAAATAAAGATATCAGCGCGTGCTAAAAAAGAATGGAGGTCTGACACATAAAGAAACTTTTTAGAAGACTGTTTGGAGACATCGCAGTCTTATAAAAAGGATACATAAGGTTGCCCTAAAAGTGTAATCATCAAGAAAGAGCTTGCGCACATAGCGAATTGAAAAACACAAGCGCCGCAAGAAAGAATGAGAAAAAGAAGGAGCAGTCATCTTCATCGACTGCTAAGAAGCCAATCCTCATCTGGCTAAGAAAAGATTTGAAGAAGAACCGTGTGCTCAAGATCTGATTCAGAACAATCTTCTTCAATCTCAAGGAGCCGATCTTCAATAGGCTAAAGGTGCCGATCTTCATCTGGCTAAAGAAACAGTTTACTTTATTACTGTAATTTTCTTGTAAGGCTTGCGGGCCAAATTGTCTAGCTTGAGGGCTGAAGAGCTGTGAGGTTTGAGGGCCAGGGAAGTGCACTTGCGGGTGCGTCTTATCGAGCTTGCTGGCTCAGGGGCAGTAAGGGCTTAAGGGCTTAGGCTGTTGGGACTTGCGGGTCCTTGTTGTAGGGCTTGAGGGCCTGAGTGTCGAGCTTGCCGGCTGGGGCAGTAGGGGCTTGCGGGTCTAGGCTGTTGGGACTTACGGGAACGTGTTGTAAGGCTTGAGGTCCTGAAGATTTTGGCATAGTTTGCCAAGCCTAACACACTACTAGGTAGGCGCAGAGGGAGAGAGGACTACTCAAGACACCCGGTCTTGAGGAACCTCTATAGATCATTGTGTGCTTTCTGTGTTTTGCTCTTTATTTCATAAAGCTATTAACCAGAAACTAAGAAAATCCGAAGGGGGGTAATATAAACAGAAAATCCTATTCACCACCTCCCCCCCCCCCTAGGTGATAAAGTAGACACCCCCATAAACAAGAAGTGGTATCAAAGTGAGGTTGTTCAAAGAAAAGCTTAACAGCTTGAACAGATCCGCCATTGGGTGTCATAGCATAATGAGTATGGAGTCAAGAATAGCTTGGTGCTGTAGAGAAAACTTTCCCCTGTGGAAAGTTAGAGCCAGAATATTCATGGAAGCTTTGGATCCCATGTTTCAAGTCACTCAAGAAGGGCCATATTCCCTCAAGACCACATCCAAGACTATGACTGAGGATGAGATGATTCTGGTTATCTTGGACAAATGAGTTAGACACATCATAGCTGCTGCAGTTTGTTGAAACCGATTTCTCGGCCTCTTGTGGAGCTCGGGGTCCTCACCGAAATGAGGGGCAGCTAGCCCTTACTGATCCCTCAGAGGAGGTAGACTGAAGACTAGGAAAATGACTAAGACCTTAGTCACAGCGAGGGGGTCCCTCCACAAACCCGGAAGATCGTTGAGCGCTTCCCCTCCCAAGCCTCCTTGGCGAGAACCTTCACTTCTACCCATTTGGAGAAATAATCGATCATGACCAGTAAGAACCTTCTCTGGCCGCTATCTTGAGGGAAAGGGCCAACTAGGTCCAACCCCCATATGGCGAAGGGCTAGGGAGTAGTGATGGTTCGGAGCCTCTGAGCTGGGAGGAGTTGGAGCGGAGCATAGTGTAACATCCCATTTCCTACTAGACCCCCTAACTCCAATTTAGGGTGAGACAAGTGGTGAGTATGGTGAGTTTGAGCTAGATTGCAGCTATAGGACACATAGGGTTAGGTGAACTCACATGTGGTCTACTATAAGGCTCAAGTCAACCTAGGTCAAACTAGCATCGACATGAACTCACACTTGCAAATTGACTCCTCCAATAGATGATAAACACTCCAAGGAATGCTATAGACCCAAAAGCCCCATCATGGGGTCACCAATTGACCCAATTTGACCAAAGTCAAACTTGGGTCAACATAGGTCAAATCCTCCCCAATAAGTTCAATTGAACCCCAAAGCATGAAATTGACTTCACCCCTAGTCTTAAAACATCATGGGGGACCTAATTGACCCAAAAGCCCCATCATGGGGTCAACAATTTGACCAATTTGACCAAAGTCAACATTTCCCCAATTTTGGTCAAAATCACACCTTTGGGTCAAATTGGCTCACTTAGGTCTTCACCATGACTCAACCAACCTTGGGTGGTGTCACTGGACTCAATGTCAACACATTGGACCAGTCAACACACCCAATTGACCAAGTCAACCCAAAAGTCAACATAGGGTCAACTTTGCCTAAATTGGGCTTAATTGGAATTAATCCAAATTCCAATGGATTAAGGCCCTCACCCAAAGCCCACTCTGAAGCCCATAGGTCTAATGACCAGCCTTGCCCCCTATTTCCAACATGCAAAGACATGCATGGGGGCAAAAGTGGAATTTTCCCCTCCTCCATTAAGGACAAAGAGGATTTTGAGGAGAGCTTGCCATGTGGCCCTCCTCTCCCCTGCCCAAGACCAAATCTGACCTCCTCCATAACTCCTCAGCCGAATTTGGGCTGAAATGGTGCCACTTGGTGGCTGGGAGGAGCATCCAAGGAGGAGGCCGAAAATCGCCAACTCAAAACCATATGTACAGCCCATATCAACCACTTTAGACCCTTCCAATAGCTTCAGAACGTTGAGAGGAGTGGAGCTAGTGTCCTGGAGTGAAGCAAACCGTGGAGAATCAAGGAATCGGGGAGGATCGCCGGAGCTCCCCACCACTAATGGCTGCTAACAAAACAGTCACCCCCGACCCCAATTGAGCCCACCGTCACCTTCAGAACCTTGAGAGCAGCTGAAATCCACTACTGGAGTGGAGCTTTTGATCCAGAAATGGGGTTTTGAGCAATCTCGCCGCCGACAGCTACTAGCATTTCAGCCCGCCGGATAACTCACCTCCAAGCTCGCCTGAGGTACGATTTCTCCCCCTCTCCCTCTGTGCTAGTATCTAGGTCCATTTAGGAGAGAAATCGGGCTCAATTGAGCCCGATCGCATGTGAGATTGAGGGAGAAAGTCCGAGCTTTTCTTCTTGCTCGGGATCGCCGGAGACGGGCTCTCAGGCGGCCGTGCCGCCGTCAATCGATGGCCACCACCTCAACGGGGGTGGTAGAGGCGGTAGCCGGCGGTGGTGGGCCGTGGATGGCCGGGGAATGGAGGAGGGAAGTCACCCAGGCGGGGGAAATCACAACCATTGGCTGTCGGGGAAGATGAAGGGATGTCGTCCAATTCCACGCCAAGATCCGTGCAGCCATCTTTTTATATATATATATATAAATATATTAATGTCACACCTATGCATGAAATTTGTCTCATTATTGTATCAGATTCGTTTAATTAATTTGAAGCCCTTAGATGCCGAAAATGGAAAAATTCCCAGAGACAACTTCTGTAGGCCTTGATGTCTACTTTTATTAGAAACTGAAATCAGACCATTTGGATCCCTACGGGACTCACAACACTCACTTTAGTGAGACTGGTCAAAATAGAATTCAGATATTAAAACATGTATATCTCCCAAATGGTAGATCTGATGGACTTGCCATTTTGGCCATGCATGCATGAGCCCTATTCCTAACTTAGGTTTTAATATCAGATTTTTGGGAGAAAATTTTTCTATAGTTTTGTTCAAAACCTAGAAAATTAAATAAATGGGATATTTGGAGTTATATAACTCCTAATGACCCCATATTTTGGTGAGGGCTTCTTTAGGTTATGTATGGGATCTTGTTAAAATTTCATCACATGTGCATGAGTATATTTCTCTGAACTTCAAAATGAAGTTTGGGTCTTAAGAGGAAAAATTGGGGTGCTAATAGTCAATTTGGGCTTTTGAGCTTTTTGATGGAATTGAAGGTGGGAATCACCTTGCATGCCTATGAAACCTTGGGGTTAGTGTAGGTCATGAGGATATACATCATTGACATAAGTTTCATGATTATTGGAAGTTATTTTCCTAAAGTTTTTAATTAAATGAAAATTGTCACACTTTTAAATTAATGGAATAATTTGAAGCATAAACTTAGGGATAAATCCAAAACTCTGGGAAATGGATTTTCGACTGGAAAGGCACATTTAGGAATTTTGTTGGATTTTTTGGACCTCATTTATTTCTCTGAATTTGATTTATTTGGTTAGGTCAATTTATTCAAATATGACATTTAGGTCTCATATTCATTTGGAGAATTATGAAATTATTCTAGTAGGTTTCCTTGGTGATTCTATAGCTCTGTAAATTTTATCATAATTTTTAGATGAATTTTTGTGGAAATTATCAATTTATTGAGGAAAAAACCCCTTTTGTAATTAAATAATTTTATGGGATAAAATAGTTTCTAAAATTCTAAATCTCTGGATTTAGTGTTTTTCAATGATTATTATACTAGGATAATTTTCTCAGAATTTATAGATACATATTAATGGTAGTTGTAGTGTAAATCCCTATTTGCACCCGATTTATGTTAAATAGAAATTATGGTCAAAAATTCCTGTTAAAATATTGAAACATAGGATTTGGTGTTCTTAGACCATTATTATGCCATGATAATTTTCCCAAAATTTATTGAAGTCTTAACATAGCACTTGTAGTGTAAACCTTTATACGCACACCAAATGTAACAAATGATAATTAAGGGTAAATACTCCTTGGAATAATATGAAACTTAGGCATTGCTGTTTTTAGGTCAATAACATACTTCTGTGATTTATTCAGATTTTATTGAGACCTGTAGGTGGTGGTTGTAGTGTAAACTCTTATTGGCACACCACTTGTATTAAATGAATATTGTGGATAAATATTACCTAGAATATTATGAAACCTTGTATTTGGTGTTTTTAGATGATTAGTATGCTAGGTTAACTTTCTCAGAATTTTTGGAATTCATATTTTAGTACTTGGTGTGTAAAGTCACATCATCATCTTTTTCATGATAAATAAAAATTATGATTATAAATTTGCTGGAAAAATATGATCTTCTGGAAATAGTGATTTTATGTTCATATGAAGCTACTGTAATTTTTCCAGAATTTTAGGAGGTCAAAATCTTGCACTTGATGTGTAAAATTATTTTTCCATTCATTCATTGAAAATTAGCGATTATGGTTATTTAATTGCCGGAAAAATATGAAATATTAGAAATCTTTTTATCATGTCACATTTCCTCTCTGGAAGGATATTTAACAAGTTTGAATTCACTAGCATGATACCTCCTTCACATTTTAGATTCAGATTAGTAATTAATGAATTTTTATAGAGGGCAAAATTATATGAAACAAGCTTGGATTTTGATCATCCCTTATTTTATCCACCATGAACCTATGATAAAAATTAGAAACCATTTGGAAGTAATTTGACCAAGGTTCCATCATAGGTGTCTAAGTAGTTATATGTCGTGGTCTGCGGATAGTGAAAACTCATTATGATGAATAGGTCAATATAATCACAAGGGAATTAGTGAGAATTTGATTATAACAAGAGATGAGTATAGACCACTTAGAGGAATAAAAGTTATTAGAGTTGAATCCAAAAGAACGATTGCTTAGGAGCGGGATGAAACATAAGGCGTGAAAACACTTAAGTTATAAAGAATAATGAGAAGGTGGAATGTTGGGTCAGGGTAGTCACCAAGAATATTAATTGTCCTGGAAAGGGGTTGGGCATCATCCCATCACATACCCTAGTACCTTGCGAACCCTTCCCCGGGTAGCCCTCGGGAAGTCCATGATCCACCCTAAACTTCCAAGTATAATAATAACTAAACAAGGGTAGTCTAAATAGGAGGTTTAATTTAAGTGGAATGATAAGAGGGTAATTTTATGGGTAGATATCAATAATACTAAGTGTCTTGGGAAAGGGAACTTTGGGGTGTCATCCCATTGTAGTTCCTAACACCGTAGCGAGCCCTTTACAGGGTAACCCTCGGGAATCCAAGATTAAACGTAAACCGTAGGGATAAGATGTTGTACAAGAATAGTTTAATAACACACTCACCCACACCCCGTGGTTACGGGAGCTTAGTCGGTTTGGTGCTACGAGCAGTAAGCTCTGTGTTTGTAAGAGCGGATTGATAAGTTAGGTGAGCTTGTGACTCAGTAGTGTATGTCGGGACGGACGGGTTGGTCCGGTGAGCTGGTGGCTCGGAAGGTTATAATTGACGGGCAGGTTATCCCGGGGAGCTTATGGCTCGGAGGTAGATAGTAGAACATGTTGCATGTGCACAAAGGTGGTGGGTCTTCGGTATTGGATGGTCGTTCACACCGACGTCAATACGTTGACTCGGCAAGTGTGGTAATTACACTTAGACATGAAAGTCTGGCGGTCCAGTCACCAAGAGTACGCAGACGCTCCGCGGTTTTGTGTTGAGGCGTACGATAGGTCTAGGTTAGGTAGTGTGAATACCAACCTAGAGGTGGGCGAGGCCCAACCCACCGCTTCCGTTTGCCACTACGGGAGTATCCTGGGAGTCTTGCTAGCTCCAAAAAGGGGGAACTAAAGGTCTATGTGCATAGAGTCATAGTGAGTGAGTTGCACTTGTATGAACATAGCCTAACAGCATACCTTGCATGTCATAGCATGAACTTTGCATTTCAACCCCTACCCCTAACGTATAAATTGGTATGGGACTTTTTATACGATAGGCCCTGATAAACGCCCCCTTGGTCTATAGGTTTGTATGGGCATTCCTATAAATCAATGGTTACTTTTAAATAACTTTACTTGCGTCGCACTGCTTCTCTATATTACTTTACTGTTCTTATTACTGTTTACTTGCTTTTACTGCTAGAATAGAAATTATATGGATATACTCTTGATAGCGTAGAATATTTGTCACCTGCTACCTTCTTGATTACTCCACTTTATTGTCCTCCGCTTCTTCCTCCCGCACGATGCCTAGGAGTCGCGGGGGGAGGCGGGGACAAAATCAGCTTAGTCTTTATGACTAACGGTCGGTTGTGACCGTAGGTGTTTGAGGAGCTGAAGCACCGGCACGACCAGCCAAGACATGATGGCAGGATCTGAGGAGCAGAAGCCGTGCAATACTTCTACTACAGGACAGGTGTTTGAAGATTTGAGAATTGTTAGCTTCCGCATAGATGTAGAGTGAGAGAGTGAGATTTTGTTCTACCTTGGATATGTACTGGGCATAAGCCCTTTTTACTCTTTCTTTTATGGTACTCATGATGGACAGTTTACTTTTGGAGATATATATATATATATATACAGATGCGTGTGATTGTGGACTTGTGTACTAGTTTTCTTCTTATCTCTTGTTGGCCTGGTTGATCGTTCTTGCCGGTAGGATCGACGTCTTGCGGAGGTGGCTAATTTGTGTGCTAGCATCTCCGTAAGGCGGCGGTTCTGGGCATAAGATCCAGGAACTCTTCCTGGTGCGGGAGAGGGATCTTACAAATGGTATCAGAGCGCAAACGATCCAACGAGAAAGAAGTCCACAAAAACTGGGATACCCCCGCTCGAGTTAGTTTGAGGACAAACTAGCAGCGGAAGCAGTGGTGTGCCCATGTGTAAAAAGCACACAAAATAGTCCATTAACCAATGAGTTTGGCCAACCCAGCTAGGACATCTTTCTAGTTTGACGCACCAAGACGATTTCATAGCGTACACTAATCCAAACCGACCTCGGGTATAAACCGATTAAGGCATGATAACACCCAAAGTGACTAGGAGGAGAACCTTATGGGGAAATAGTTGCTTAATGCTTAAAATTTGATGTCCCTAATTCTCCTACCAAGTGATATTATCACTTCTCACCCATAGGATAGGATCGCCTTAAGAGATCCAGTGCACAAAAACCATTAGTGGATAGTAGGAGACTCGTAAACTTAATATCTAAACCAACAACTAGGTTGCACCGAAATGATCATCGTGACAAATATCGGAGGTCGGATAAGGATTCGAGTTCATAAAATGGTCCGTTTGTAGATTGCCCAAGGATTAAGAAGGTGGTGGTAATTGGTAACTTTGGGGGGCCTAAAGTAGGTAGAATACCAATAGGCCTCAGATTGGAACTCCAAGACTAGAGTTGTGCGCCCTAAGGATTGATTACGTGTCTGGGATGAATATATCATAAGGACATCAAAGAAACTTAGCCCAAAATGTATGGGGGCTTATCCCTTTTGTTTATTGGTCCAACTTAGTACTGACTTGAGTTTCCCTAGACCTTATTTAGAAGATGAATCTCAAACTTATAGACCTTGAAGTTTGGTATTTTCAATATTTACTTGGGCAAGATGAGGTTTGTATGTGTAGACAAGTAAATAAGAGGATAGCAAAATAACCTTTGGGGATATGCATAGAGGTTGGCAAGTTATACGTGTATTTATGACCTCTGAAATCAAGGAGGTCAATACGAGACTTAGGATATGGATTGGATAGAAATAGAACCTGGTTATAGGCCCTCGTGATCTTAAGGAATGAATAAATAACCCAATGCGAAGGATGATATCATATATTCACCTCCTCAAGCCTGAGACGATGATCTATAATAGAATCGGGACGAATAGAAAGTTGACTGGTTTTTAGTCAAGTTATTAGATGCATAAAGTTGCCAAGTTTGGAACAATTTATCGTGTCATGAAGCTGGTGGATTGGAATGAGATTCCTGCACGATAGAACTATAATTGGAAATTCATGAATTTCTGGGCATTCAAAGATAATGTACATACAATTATTGAAAAATCAAGCCCTTGTTGTTTTCGAACAATTATATCATAACCGATATTCATATACCTTGGAAGATAGTTGACACCTAACCGGAGATCGTTGAAATTATACCTATGGATTAAGTAAATAAGAGAGTAGTTATGACCTGTAGATTCAGGGCTTGATGAGCCTGGGAATTGAAAGACAAATGTCATTATAACCCCCAAGAATGTTGTATATTTTGGAGAGTAATATGTGATATTGGGAAATACAACACCTCATTAAATCAACTTTAGAGATTAGATTATGAGTTATACATAATAGTGATGATCTCACGAGTATAATGAACTTGGTAATTTATTAACTCATACATATTGGTCGATGCTGAACTATATGAAAGGATCCAGGAAAGATTACCACATGTGCACATAAGTTGAATTCTCACCATAAATAAGTTCATGCATATAGCTATATTATGGAGGTATGCGTCGACTAAAATGTAGGAATTTATACCATGAAATATAGTTACTGGATTGTCATAGAAATGTGCACATGGGTTTTCATATCAGTAGGAAGCTCGGAGAATTTTGGTAGAGTTAATTCTTGAATAAATAACAGGCTTCCTTCACGAGTACAATTGAGACTATAACTTGAGAAATTAATCCACTGAATTGTTGATGTGAAATGTCATGGGCTTGATATATGATCTCTCGTGATATTATTAAGCTATGGAAAATTTTTTGGAAATAATCGTTGAATAAAGGACATACCTCTTCACAAAGTGCAATGTGAGATTACAATTTGATGAACGTTTTTTTTCTAAATTATGGACGATGAAATGCATGAACGTATATTTGAAGAATGGATAGGTTGGGATATGGATGAAAGATAATATAACAATTATCAGATAGTCTTGTGATAGCCTTGAGACCTCTCAACTTCTTGAGCTTGGAACCCCCGTGGACCCGAACTTAAATTTCGAGGACGAAATTGTTCTTTTGTTTATTGGAAATTGTAACATCCCATTTCCTTTTGTCGCACTGCTTCTCTATATTACTTTACTGTTCTTATTACTGTTTACTTGCTTTTACTGCTAGCATAGAAATTTTATGGATATACTCTTGATAGCGTAGAATATTTGTCACCTGCTACCTTCTTGATTACTCCACTTTATTGTCCTCCGCTTCTTCCTCCCGCACGATGCCTAGGAGTCGCGGGGGGAGGCGGGGACAAAATCGGCTTAGTCTTTATGACTAACGGTCGGTTGTGACCGTAGGTGTTTGAGGAGCTGAAGCACCGGCACGACCAGCCAAGGCATGATGGCAGGATCTGAGGAGCAGAAGCCGTGTAATACTTCTACTACAGGACAGGTGTTTGAAGATTTGAGAATTGTTAGCTTCTGCATAGATGTAGAGTGAGAGAGTGAGATTTTGTTCTACCTTGGATATGTACTGGGCATAAGCCCTTTTTACTCTTTCTTTTATGGTACTCATGATGGACAGTTTACTTTTGGATATATATATATATACAGATGCTTGTAATTGTGGACTTGTGTACTAGTTTTCTTCTTATCTCTTGTTGGCCTGGTTGATCGTTCTTGCCGGCAGGATCGGCGTCTTGCGGAGGTGGCTAATTTGTGTGCTAGCATCTCCGTAAGGCGGCGGTTCTGGGCATAAGATTCAGGAACTCTTCCTGGTGCGGGAGAGGGATCTTACACATAGAGCTGGCACTTGGGACACCTCCTTGTGAACTCCGCCGCATCCTTGCTGAGGGTGGGCCAGAAGTAGCCTTGTCTCAACACCCTCCCTTCCAGAGTTCGGCTCCCGGAGTGACTCCCACATTCCCCGGAGTGGATTTCTTCCAGGACTCTCGGAACCTCCTCCTCTGAAACACAACGGGCCAGGAGTCCCGAGAGAGTCTTCCTGTACAGCCCTCCTGCATGCAAAGAGTAATAAGCTGACTTATACCTGAAGCGTCGTCTGTCTATGTCTCCTTCAGGGAATTTTCCTGATGATAGGAAAGTGATGAAAGGATCCATCCACGAGACCCGCTGATCCACTTCCATCAACTCTCCTTCCTCGATGGTGGGTCGGATGAGTTCCGAAACCGTTCCTCCTGCTCGGGGACCGAACTTGGCTAGGAGGTCCGCGGGGGTGCTCTCTTCCCTGGGCCCATGTTTGATGGAAAAAGTGTGGAATTGCCCGATGACTCCCTTGACCTTCTCCAAGTACCGCAGGAGGGTCGGGTCCTTTGCCTCAAACTCTCCCTTGACTTGGCATGCTACCACCATGGAGTCCGTCGAGACCTCCACATCTAGCACTCCCAGTTCTCGAGCTAACCGCAGGCCAGCTATCACCGCCTCGTACTCTGCTTGGTTGTTGGTAATCGGGAAGTGGATGTTTAAAGCTTGCTCGATCTTGGTCCCCTGGGGGCTTATCAGGATGATTCCCCCTCCAAAGGAGTGCTTTCCTGACGCACCATCCACCAACATCTTCCACGCCACTAGGGGAGGCGGTTCATGTTCCCCCACTTCAGATGTGTAGTCAGCCATGAAGTCTGCCACTGCTTGGGCCTTGATTGATGTCCTGGGCATGTACGTAATGTTGAACTCACTCAGCTCCACTGACCACTTTGCCAATCTTCCCGAGTGTTCTACCCCCTCCATGACCTTGCATAGTGGGTGATCTGTTATCACTTTGATTGATTGAGCCTGGAAGTAGGGCCGGAGCCTCCGGGCCGCCACCACCAATGCGAAAGCCAACGTCTCCAAGATTGGGTACCGGAGCTTCGCCTTCTTCAGCACTCGGCTGACATAGTAGATAGGGAATTGCTTTCTCCCTTCCTCACGGATCAACACTGAACTTACTGCTTCAAGTCCTACTCCCAGGTATACGGATAAGTCTTCTCCCGATCTCGGCCCTTGAAGTAGGGGGGTTTGGGCGAGTTGCCGTTTCAAAGCCTTAAAAGCTTCCTCGCACTCTAGGGTCCATTCGAATTTTTTATTGCCCCTTCGCGCCTTAAAGAAGGGCGCACACCTCTCTCCCGCCTTGGAGAGGAATCTGTTAAGTCCGTCCAGCTTCCCCGTGAGGCTTTGAACCTCCTTCGGGCTTCTTGGCGACCCCAACTCGATTATCGCCTTGACTTTGTTTGGGTTAGGTTCCACTCCTGTCGGGGTGAGCAAGTGGCCTAGGAACTTCCCTCGGCTAGCCCCGAAGACACACTTCAAGGGGTTGAGTTTCATCTTATACTTCCGTAGGGTCCCAAACATCTCCTCAAGGACTCGTAGGTGAGATCCAAGGTCCCGGATATTTACCATGAGGTCATCAACATAGACCTCCTAATTTCTTCCCCTTTGTTCGCGAAAGACCCGATCCATCATCCTTTTATTACAGAGAAACCGACGGCTGAGTCAACTAGCGCATCGATTCTAGGCAGGGGGTAGCAATCTTTTGGGCATGATTTATTAAGAAGTGAAAAGTCGATACACATGCGCCACTTACCTCCCCCCTTTTTTACCATGACCACATTGGAGACCCAGCCTGGATACTGGATTTCCGATACAAAACCTGCTTGTATGAGCTTTTTCCCCTCCTTGCGGATTGGTGCCTCCAGCTTGTCTGCCGTGGCCCTCTTCTTTTGGCGGATGGCGCGGGTGCCGGGGTTGAGGTTGAGGCGGTGTCAAGCCACATACGCATCGATCCCAGGCATCTCCGCGGTGCTCCAAGCGAAGACATCCACATTCTTCTGCACGCAGGCTAGGATCTCAGCCCGCTCCTCTGAACTGAGCTCCCCACTGACCCGGACCTTCTCCACCACCCCAAGCCGAGTGGTGACCTCAAGCGCCACGACCTCATCCATGGCCTCCAGCCTGGATTGTTCACCCCAAGCACTTTCCTTCTCTCCGCCGCAAGCGAGCGCTTGGGCTCCTTCCTCCGTCTCTTCCTCCCCTACCATCATCAACTCCTCCACTCCTCCTTCCTGGGTACCCTCTTCCTTCTCCTCTTCTCCTCCTCTCTCTGCCCTGGGTCCTTTAACGACCCCTTCCTGGGCACGAACTTCCTCTTCCTCCATCCTCTCCTCGACTCTATTCTCTCCTCCGGCTCCTGCCGCCTCCTCCATCACTTTATCGAACTCCTCCGCTTCTCCCATCCAGGTGACGGTGTTGACAGCCGTCACATAGCACTATCTCACCATCTTGGGTTCTCCTCGGATCCGGACCTGGACTCCACCCACGTTGAACTTGCGACACTGGGGGAAGGTGGAAGTGACGCATCTGAACGCGCTGATGAGAGGCCGTCCGAAGATGGCGCTATAGCTGCTTGGGGCGTCCACTATCACGAAGCGGCAGTTCCGGGACTGCCCTCCGAGGGTCACATGTAGCCCCACTCCGCCCTCTACCTCCTTCCTTTTTCCCAAAAAGCCGAATAGGGGGCCATCCGAGGACAACACCCTCTTGGCCACCACCTTCATCTCGTCAAACGCCTTCTTGAAGACGACGTTGATCGAGCTCCCATTATCGACTAGAATCCGCGAGATGGTGAAGTTCTCGATGGCGGTCTAGATGACCAGCGCATTGCAGAATGGGTCTTCATAGCTTGGCATGTCCTTCTGGGAGAAGGTAATTCTTTCCGCTCGGGGGTGGAGCAGTGGATGTTGAGGCCACGTATCGCCGATAGATGGTATTGAGGCTAGCCTTGTGGGTTGCCTCCACCCTTACCCCTCCATGGATCACCCCGATCCCTCCTCTACTCCCCACATCAACTCTGTCTTCACACCTTTCTTCCTCCTCCCCTCGAGGCTTGACCTCCTCAATTCTAACCTTTTGCTGCTGCCTCGGCGCGGGCGCTCTCCCCCTTTTTGTTTCCAGGAACTCTGGGCAGGTGGTCGTTGCGTGACCTTCCTCATCGTGGAAGTCACAATATGGCAACGCCACCTCCTCTGCTTCACCTTCCGCCACCCTATTCCTCCTCCTTCTTGCTCCCGCTTCTTCTCTTGCCTCTTCTCTCCTTCCTCTTCCCCTCCTGATCGCCATGGCTTGCTGAGGTGGGGAAGGAAATGGCCTCGGACCCTTCCTCCACCCACCCTGGTGGGGTCTTCCTTGTCCTCCATAGAAGTTACCCCTTCCCGGGCCGTAACCCCTTCCCTGACCCTGCATTCCTTCGGCACGTTGCCTCCACTCCCCCTCCGGGGCCCTGGGCTCTTCCCTTCTCCTTACTTCCTGCTGCCTGACCTCCGGCTCGCTGAGCTTTGCTAACCTCTTGGCGAGCTCCGGGTTGGCCTCTTCATTCTCAATCTCTTCCGCCACCCTCTCCATCAGCTCCTCGTAGGAGACGAGGGATTTCCTCTTTAGAGCCATCTTAAAGAAACTTTCCCTCAGCCCGACCGTGAAGTGGAGCTGGAGTGCAAACCCAGGCATCTCCTGAGTGAGCAGCACTTCCTCCTGGAACCGATCCGCATAGCGAGCCAATGACTCCTTTGGAACCTGCTTCACTTTGAAGAGGGACTCGGCGTCCTTCTTCCTCTTCTTTGAAGTTGAGAATCGCAACAAGAAGCTTCAGTACAAATCCTCGAAGGCGTAGATCGACCCTGTAGGGAGTTGATGGAACTAGTCCCTGGCCTTTTCCTTAAGGGTGACGGCGAAGAGCCGACACTTGAAAGCATCTGACATCGGCCTGATAGAGACCGAGTCCTCAAATGACTGGAGATGCTGGACAGGGTCATCCATGCCGTTGTAGTACACCCTGTCCCACTCTCCGAACCCTACCGGTACTGGGTGCAGAAAGTACCAACTCGCAGAAGGGACTTCCCCCTTCTGTTACCCTCTCACGCTCCACTCGACCCCCAAGCTCTCTCGCCAGACTCGAGCTCGCGGGGACTGCATTTGCGAGAACGGTATTCGCCTGGACCACCCCCACTATCGCTGCATCCTGCGGGCACGCGCTCGCCTGCGCCACACTCACCGACACAGAGCTCGTCGGCACAGAGCTTGCTGGCAAAGAGCTCGCGGCACAGAGCTCGCCGGGCTGGCGAACAACACTCTCCCTTCTAGGTCTAGCATTGACCCTCCAGCCACTTCCTTTCCGGCCCTTCCCCCTGGGGCATTCTCGCCAACCGCTGCTGGGGGAGGGGTCGCCTGAGGGGCTAGGGTCGCAAACTTACTTCGCAGCGCCACGACCGTGAGCCCGAAGGTGTCAAGAACCTCCCTCCTGAAGTCTGCGAACATCCTCGGCGTGACCAGCTGTGGTGGCTCGCTGAACTCCTCGCCTTGTTCCTCGCCTCTTATTATATCTGCTCCTTGGAACTTTCTTGGACCAGCCACGCTCCACGCTCACCGCACCAAAATGTTGAAACCGATTACTTGGCCTCTTGTGGAGCTTGGGGTCCTCACCGAAATGAGGGGCAGCTAGCCCTTACTGATCCCTTAGAGGAGGTAGACTGAAGACTAGGAAAATGACTGATAGGCTGACTTTGGAGAACCAGAAACTCCGATCTTTTGGAAAAGGCTGATAGGCTGACTTTGAAGAACGCAAATTTCTGTCATCTCAAAAGAGATTATAATGCTAGCTCAAACATGGACTTGATAACCAAGTTTGGGAAAACCATGAAAGCTCTGGTTGACAGCAGAGAACTATGTTACTCTCTAACCAAAGAAATTGTGCTTCTAAAGAAGGATAGGAATCTGGATGGACTGTCGAAACTCAGAGTCAATCAAGTCAGTGGGGTGAAGAATAAATCGCCCACAAAAATGAGAACAGGAGCCAGACCCTCTATGCCAGGGCCAACTCCTCCACCGGATAGAGGCAGCAGTCTCAGTCAAGGAGTGAGAAAGATGTTGCCTGTCACCTCCAAAGTAAGTCACGAAAGAGGAATCACAAGGGAACAGGAGATCGGGAGATCCAGGAAAATGAAGGGACCTTTACAAAAGGCTGACCTTCACAGAAGAAGTGTGAATGGGAAGAATCACACCCTGACCAATACAATTCTGTTTCCTATAGGTACTCCTCCCACCCACAGAAGAATCATACACCAACCGTCAACAAGAGGATAAGGCACAACAAATTTGACTGTTGGTGCTGTGGTAAGACAGAGCACTTTACAAGTGATTGTTGGCACAATCCATCAGCTCCAATGGTAACAAATACTAAACCTATAAAAAATTTAGTTCACAATCCTTACGTGCTTACGAGGGCAGTGAAATCCAGTATATCCTTCAGAGCTAATAAATTCCCGGGACACAAATTCACTTGGGTTCCTAAGGGCTTGTGATCGTATTTTGCAGGAAGTCCAAGTGCCCACCAGAAATCTGGGCCCTGGACATAGTAGCTGTTCTGACCCATTGACAGAACAACAAAGGTTATTTACTAATAAAATTAGTGCAGGTTATTCTGCTAAAAAGGAGGGACCTAAAGGATGGATAGCTCTCGGTATCTACAATCGTCGAGTGTTACAATAATACAATAGAAGAAAAGATGACAAAGATACGAGATGAAATAATTCGTGTCCAAGGAACATTTCAACGACAATGAGCGCATCGGCAAAATACATTTGACCTATTCATCTCAGGATTAGATGGATCCATCGGAGCCGTCTGATCGCTTTTGAAAGGTACGCGCCTATCCACCTACCGGCACTATAAGTAGAGTGAATGTTCAAAAATAAAATTACGCTATCAGTTGCCCTAAGTCGTTCCGTTGACAAACCCTTGCCTGCTTCTTCGACGTTCCGCCTTTCTCACGCACTATGAATCAATGGCTCCCAAGAAAGAAGTAGTCTGCGGCTGTGAACTCCAGCGAGGAGGCTTCAATGCCTGCTCCGACGAAATTAGATCCGTAATAGGGTTGCTAGAGACGTCTGGACTGGAATACGTTCTATGAGAACCATCGGTCCTTCTCCACCGAGAACTAGCCGAGATCTTTGCCGAAGCAAGACTTAACCATACTGAATCACAAATAAAGACCAAGGTTGGAGGCAAGAAGATTAAGATATCTGCAGATAGCCTCGGTAATGCTCTGAATCTGCCAAGGATCGAAGGGGGAGAGGAAGAAGATGAACTGACCTCCGAAGAAATGTCTGCAAGCTACAAATGGTGCGGGCACACAGGGAAGACCTACGGATCTATCAAGAGAGCTGAGTTCAATCAGAAGGGGAAACTACTGGTTGATATTGTCGGCAAAGTGTTATTGTGCAAGCCTGGTTCCCACGACCGCATATCCAAAGACATGTTTGCTGTCATGGCCCGAATCATTCACTCTAAGAAAACCGACTGGAGTGAGTTCCTCTTCCAGAGAGTAAAGAACACCCTGAAGACCCCCTCCTATGGGAGAATATTGTCCCTTTTCTTTCTAAACATCCATGGTGATGTGTTGCAAAATAGAATGGGAGTACCTCTTCACTACTCCAAGAAATTAGATGCAAAGATGATGGACCGATGGGACAGGTCCATCCCCAAACCATCCTCTGATGTACAGCCAACTCCAAAGAAGCAGAAGAAACCAACAGCCCAAAGAAACCCCTCCTCCGAAGAAGAGTCATAAAGCAGCTCTGATGACATACCACCACACCCACACCATTCCACTCAATCTGGAGGTGAACCATCCACTGGTGTCAAAGAAAATATCTCTGTCTCAACTCCTGAACCTGCTTCCATAGAGATTGGTGAAAATACGCGGAACCCCAATGGAAGAAATGAGCCCGTTGAGGGGGAGCCTCAATTCGGGGGCTCAGCCCAAAATGATGACATGATCCCTAAGGATGCTCGAGTTGAGGGGGAGATCGATCTGGAGCACTCGCACCCAGAAGATCGAGATACAATGCCTGAGCCAACAGCAGACATCACTCTCTCTGATTGCCACGAGTTAGCTGTTGCGAGCAAAATTGTGCTCATAGCTCCAAGTGAGCCCATGCCAGAAGTCCCTAAAGGGAAGGCCAAAGTTACAGAGCATATTAGTAAAGAATCATCTGAAGATGTCAGTAAAGCAGACTCGCAGGCACGAGGAGATCAGGAGGGACAAACTGCTGAGCCATCTTCGGCTCAGACAGGTTCGCTATTCCACATGATATAAGCTTTACTTAATGCTCAGCGACAACATCTAGAGCAATTTATAGTAAAAATCATGGATAGGTTAAGAGAGGAAGTGAAGGGAGAAATTAAGAAGGTAAAGAGCGACATACACGACCTGAACACTCAATGCGCTCACTTCTATTCTATGGTAGCTCTTGCTATAGATAAGATGAATGAGGAGGTTAATAAAGTGGGACATCAAACCCATAAAATCTTGACCCGTCAAGAAACCTTCTCGAATAATGTATACTATTGTTTTGAGCAGATGGAGACATGTGCTGCAAATAACAGAGATCAAATTCTGACCAGGGTGAATGAGAATGCTCACACCCTAGATGCTCATCTGCTTGAAGTAAGAAATGGTCTGGATGTCACTGAGCAGACCCTGGTTGAACGGCTTAATCTAGTCAAAGACAGCCTGGAAGAGTGCATATCTGAACAAGCCATAAAGGGGTAGAATACAATAATAAATGTCAGTTCACATCAAGCGATGTGGATCACAAATCAGATAAAGCAGACAATGAATCAACCTCCATCAGTATATGTAACTGCCACTCCTTCTACAAGCACTAACTCTGATGAGTATGAGATAGAATTTGGAGACTCAGCCACCTCCAGAAAAAGAAAGAGAATTCACAGCAACCATTATAGGGAAAAAAGACTGAGGGAAATTGAGTTGGATCCCAAATATGGAAGTTGGAGTCCAGCATCAAGAGAAATAATAACAGAATCGTGGATTCAATTTGGACACTCACAGGTGGATTATCAGAGAGTTTACCACTCGGTTGACTGGGATAGACATTTAAAGCATCTGGAAAGGAGGAAGAACCACAAGGTAGCATTCCCACAAGGTCCTCCTCCTTCTCCTAAGAAGATTCCTCTACCCATCAACTTCTATCAAAGGCGGAGGCAGAAAGCCAAAGGAGCAAGCGGCAGCAGAAGACACTGATGGGCAACTAACTAAAATCCTAAACTGTCTTGTTATGACAAAATGAATGCGCATGATTTTTCTTGAACATCTAATCTATTTTGAAGAACACTTAACCCATTTATATGATTGTTGCTTTATGTGTGTTTTCATTATCTGAAATGTTATATCTTTTCATAAGTGGCATTTATCATTGAGTGGGTTATGACTTCTTCAAATAGGGGGAGATTGTTGGGAACAGTGCCCTGCAATGTTCCTGATTTGAAGAAGTGCTCACCTCAATGATAAATGCAAGTTGTATTTGACATTCCATCTAGTTCATGCTTGCAGGAATCGACAATATGTCATGTACTTTAGTTATTTTACTAAGTACTATGTCGTCGAGAAGAACAGGCGATATCATCGATAATGCGTGCATGTCGTCGTAAAGACGGGCAGAGTAGCAGCCACTGAGAAGCAAAGTATTCGTCGACCGCTGAGACATGGCGAGATCGTCGAACGAAGAATGCTGATCGACGAACGCTGAGACGTGGCGAGATCGTTGAACAAAGAATGGCGATCGTCGAACAAAGGATGGCAAGTTCATCGATTGCAGAATGCTATTCGTCGAATGCAGAGAAGACACTGGACATCGTCGTGTGGAACTCATGTCGTCGATAGATCATATGATGACGACGACATGATGCAAGAAGGAAGCTCATGATGACACTGACAGAGAAAGAAGATTGTCATTTAAACAGAATCGCCAGGAGATCTTGTATCGTCGAGAAGAACACCGTCAGAGGCAGAAGGAAGATCGCGACGACAAAGTCAGAGACAGCTTGTCGTCGTAATGATACAAATATCTTCAAGACAGAATTCAAATCTTGCGGACGTACTGTCAGCAGTTAATGCCGCCACCTGATTGTCCAATCAGTGCGTGTACTTAATGAATCGAGGTATTAGCGCGCACTCCAAAAGAAATAAAGATATCAGTGCGTGCTAAAAAGGAATGGAGGTCTGACACATAAAGAAACTTTTTAGAAGACCGTTGGGAGACATCGCAGTCTTATAAAAAGGATACATGAGGTTGCCCTAAAAGTGTAATCATCAAGAAAGAACTTGCGTACATAGCGAATCCAAAAACACAAGGGCCGCAAGAAAGAAAGAGAAAAAGAAGGAGCAGTCATCTTCATCGACTGCTAAGAAGCCAATCCTCATCTGGCTAAGAAAAAATTTGAAGAAGAACCGTGAGCTCAAGATCTGATTCAGAACAATCTTCTTCAATCTCAAGGAGCCGATCTTCAACAGGCTAAAGGTGCCGATCTTCATCTGTCTAAAGAAACAATATACTTTATTACTGTAATTTTCTTGTAAGGCTTGCGGGCCAAATTGTCTAGCTTGAGGGCTGGAGAGCTGTGAGGCTTGAGGGCCAGGGCAGTGCACTTGCGGGCGCGTCTTGTCGAGCTTGCAGGCTCGGGGGCAGTAAGGGCTTGAGGGCTTAGGCTGTTGGGACTTGCTGGTCCTTGTTGTAGTGCTTGAGGGCCTGAGTGTGGAGCTTGCGGGCTCGGGGGAAGTAGGGGCTTGCGGGCCTAGGCTGTTGGGACTTGCGGGTCCGTGTTGTAAGGCTTGAGGGCCTGAAGCTTTTGGCAGAGTTTGTCGATCCTAGCACGCTGCTGGGTAGGCGCAGAGGGAGAGAGGACTACTCAAGACACCCGGTCTTGTGGAACCTCTATAGATCATTGTGTGCTTTCTGTGTTTTTCTCTTTATTTCATAAAGCTATTAACTAGAAACTAAGAAAATCCTAAGGGGGATAATATAAACAAAAAATCCTATTCACCCCCCCCCCCCCCTCAATGTGATAAAGTAGAAACCCCCATAAACAACACTAGTGTTGGTTGGTTAACATATGATCATTAGATCCATGTGTACACCCCCTTAAATTATGAGGATAATTGGGACTCTTGATGATGCGATCAGTACCACTAAATGATAAGAATCGTTTAAAATCATAAAGTTGAGTTGGTTGATGACTCGAGCATACTCGTAGGAATAAGAAGCTGATTGTGTAGAGAAGTTTTTATAGAGTCGCTGTCTACCCACATAGATGAGAAATATAGTCACCGGAAAAATGGTGTATTGCGGAATGTATATTTCCTCGAAATGAAGAAAGACATCGTAAGTTTTGTGATGCACGGTGAAGGCCAAGTGTAAAAGTCTTTGAAGAACTACCACAGTCACTGCCCATGTTAGAGTGGAGTTCGAGGACATAACTATGGATTTCACACACAGTACCACTCCGAACACAGTCTTATTTGGAACAACGAGGATAGATTAACCAAGGTAGCTAGGGTCACCCTGGACTGGAAGGGACGCTCTTGTTGGTGTTTGATGAGATTTGTTGATTAGTTTGTTCGTTATCGTGGTGTGACCAAGACGATCGTGTCGGATCAGGATGAGCAGGTTATCTCCAAGAGTGAAGATCAGTCCAGGCTTATCTCAGCTCATGGTTGGCGTTCAGCACAGCTTTCTGTTGGACATGTGTGTCACATTCCTTTGTTTGAGAAGAACAAATCCAATATTGTATTTGATATTGCTTGTAGTGTGTTTATAGTGTGCAGGAACTATAGGTGCAATACTCCACAGGTAGAAGGCATGATGGAATCAAACTTTTGAAAGGAGCAGCGCTACCGCCGGCACTAACGCTACCGCCAGGCGCTAGCCGTTCAACGAAATTGAAGCTGCGTTCGACGAAATTCCGTTTGACAAATTTGGCTCCATTCGACGAAATGTCCGTTCGACGAACTTGAAGCTCTGACCGACGAAAGTTCGTTCTGCCATGCCACCGACAGTTTTCGCTACCGCTAGCGTTATCGCTACCGCCAGGCGCTATCTCCAGTTCGTGCACAGCGCCACGCCGCCGACGGTTTCACAACCGCTCCACACGAACGCTACCGCAGGCGCTAGCCACTACCACAGGCGCTAGCTCCAAGTTCTATAAATTGGAGCTTTCCTTCTCGTTTTGTCTATCCATCCTAGAGAGGTTGCTTGTGCCACAAATTCCACTGCTGTTATGCTGTCGAAGATGGATCTCCCACAAAAAGCTTAAAGGAGAATTCTGGAGGAGGACAACGTCACGCTACATCCGAAGGACGATCGCTTCAACCTCGCTTATACTACAGCGATCCTTCATCCTCAACTCCAGAGATCTCATATAGGGAGTTTTATTATTGTTTTTCATTATTTCCATTCCATACGTTTTGTAACCGTTTAGAGAATTCGCCTTGTGTTGGCGACTAGGTCTGGGTAGGACTTAGGGGGGAATTCGCCTTCTGTTGGCGACTAGGTCTAGGTTATTAGATCTAGGGGGTGCTCGAGGCCATATCCGGGGAAGGGTTGGCTAGAGCGGCTTGAGTCCATATCCGGGGAAGGATTGGCTAAAGCCAACCGGTTCGTGGGGATGCGAGTCGGTATAGAAAAGGAAAAGATATTTTCATTTGTGCACCTCCGATTTCTAGCGATATAGAAATCAAATTTATGTGAACACCATTTTTATATATAAATACAATCATGTCTCTATTTGTGTTTACTTGATTTCTCACTTTTGGCGTTATCTCTAAAATATTGGTTACAAAGCTTTCAATTCAAATCACTTTGCCTAATTTGTTTATCTTAATTTATTTCATCATATAACATTTTAGCACTTGTTTCTAAATCCTAAACTTGTAAATTATGATATTTTCTTCCTTTAGCTAAATTGTTATTTTGTGTTCTAATATTACTTTAAACAATTTAGTAATTTCAATAAAATTATCAAAAGATTTTTATTCCCTTATTCACCCCCCCCCCCCTCTAAGGGCGCCGTAAGATCCAACAAGTGGTATCAGAGCCAGGTTTTTCCAAACAGTTTAAAAACCAGGAATAATGGCGTCTCATGATCTCGCTTCTACTAGTAGGGGAAATTTTCTTATAAATGAAAAATCTTTAGCACCACCTTTATTTGAAGGCAAAAATTATAATGGGTGGAAATTTCTTATGGAAAAATTTCTTAAGTCTTTGTATATGGAAGTATGGAATATTACTATTAAAATACCCCCAAGTATTTTAAATAAAAATGAAATAATATTAAATGCCAAATCTATGAATAGTCTATATTGTGCATTAGATCAAAATATTTTCAAACTTATCTATACACTTCCTACTGCTTATGAAGTTTGGAAATTTCTTGAGAATACTTATAGTCTTCCTTCTACAGATGATGAACAAGAGGAATTCCTTATGGATCCAAGAGAAGAAATCGACGAGGAATTCCTTATGGATCCAAGAGAAGAAATCGATGAGGACTTATGCTTAGAGGAAGAAGAATACAACGTCACAATATTGGACTAATTTGTTGGCAACACATCAAGCAAAAGAGAAGACAGAAATTCAACTATGGAAGAGGCATGAAAAGAAGATGTCAAAGGAATCGTTGGTCCAAATCTTGCCTCATCCCATAGAAATATAAGAAAATCAAAAACTCCTCATTTTGTAGCAAATTCTATTTCTACTTCTCGTATGCTTAAAATTGCTAAACGTAAAATTTTGAAGTTAAAAATTGCTAATTCCAAATTACGTTTAGAAGGATAAATTAACTTACAAAATCATTTCTAAAAAGGATCATTTTCATACATCAACTCAAAAGGAGTTTAGTTTCAAAAAGAATTATGACCCTCACAAAATTCCTAAGAGTCATTATTATAGGTCTCAAAATATTTTCAATCATGACTCAAATTTAAAAACTCCTTTTCATGAAAATCAAAATATAAAATATTATCCTTCATATTATAAGAGTATGTCTATAAGAAAGAGTGGAAATGAAAATCATCAAAATAATAATCAATCTTTTAAAACATATTGTAACCCACTCTTTCAACAATCACTTCTAATGAAAGACAATCACTCTTGTGAAATTTCAAAGAATCCATATAATGAAAATCATTATGATTATCAACATCAATCTATTTTGAAAAATAATTTGGATTATTTTTCAAACAAATATAATCATATAAAGATGTTACATAATCATAATATGAATTTAAAAGTTAAACAACCAAGGTATGAATGGAGACCCTTAAAGCAAAATGATGCATCAACTTTAATTGAAAAGGCCCATTTACCCTTGTCTCCTAAAAAATCATCATGTCATATTTGGGTGCCCAAAGGAGCCATTACACATGGTCAACTTTGGATACCTAAATCTCTTATTAATTAGTATCCAATCATTTGCATGAAAAAAAAAATCATTTGCATGAAGTAGAAACAAATAAAAATGTAATATCACCACTCTACTTCATGATATGCTTATTGTCTCTTTTATTTTGTTTATTTTATAGTTTTTTTAAAAACAAACATGTTATGATCACTTTATATATCATGAAATATGACTTTCATATATTAAGCCTAATGTTTATCAAATCAAATTTGAATTAAAATTGAACATTAAGTCATATATATTTTTCAAAGTGATCTATATCTCATCATTGATTGTACTTTATCCTTTTAAACCCTTTACCATTAATTGTCTTGAATTATCATTAGAAATTGAATATTGAAATTATTATCAAGACTATTGAAACTATTTTAAAAAAAATATGGATTTAAATGGTTTATTAAAGGGCTTAAGCTAAAAATTAAAATGCGCAACGTTTTGATTATTTTTCTATTTGTTGCATTTGATAGCCCTTATAATGAAAAATATTATCAAATAAAATCGAAAACAAACATTCACAAAATGCGTGTTTAATTTTTACAAAAATGCGAGTTTTAGATCAAAACTTCAAAAGCCATATCTTTTGATCTGCTCGTCCGATTTTCGCGTTTAATATATTTTCGGAAAGAGCACATAAATCTCCATCCAATGGCAAACTAAACTTGCCCATTTAAGTTTGTTTGGTGTTGTCAATTTGCCCAATTTCAACTCCGTTTTTAAATGCTATCTTAGTTCGCTTGATTCGGAAATTTCTGTGTTTATGGATTTTTCATCACATGATATCCTATTTATAATTGTTTCATATATTAATTTAGATATTATGTGTGATGTGTGTCACCATTGTTTGCAGGTAATTTAGACCTTAGAATCATCTTATATCATTAAGATCAAATCGAAAGTTTAATCATTTCATTATAGGTCTAAAGAAAATTAATTTGTAAACTTCTCATATTACATGCAACATTATCTCCATTAATTCTATGTAATAACATTGCATTCAAACGTATCATTCTAGCATCACTTCTTAATTTGTGCTTAAATTTATATGCTAGGTATAAAACTTACAATGTTATTTAAATTTGATGATAACTATGTGATTTGAAATTATATAGAATACTAAAATTCCAACATACACATAGTTTATGGATTAATCATTAGAATATATATGAATATTATATCATAAATCATATATTATCATGCAAAACCAAAGAACAATAGATTCGATTAATGAATGCAAATTTTATTAAAAATTTCAAAACATTATATATTTGATCTTTGTCTTTGATATGACTAAATTTTTCTAGACTTACAATTCAATCATGTTCTTTCAAAAGAAAATCACTATATCACTATATCATAAGTCTAGAAGGATTAGAATTCTCATACATCATGATGATCTAACATTTATTCTATGCAAAATCTCTATAATCATAAATCATAATTCATGTTCTATCAAGAAAAATCTCAAAACAAGAATATCACCTAGGAATTATGAATCTTATGATACAAATAAGAATATTGTTTTTCTTTGCATTAGTTGGTGTATGGATATGATTTGATATTGATTGCATGTATCTCATATTTATATAGATTCTAGAATCAACTTTGGAATAAGAAAGATACATCAAACTTAGTCATCACTACATTCTAGATCTATAATTTGAAACTCCATTTTGGAATGCATGCAATATTAGTATAAATCTTATGACATGACATTAAACCCAAAACTCATCATTCTAGCATTGTCACTTATTGAATATTAGTATTTGTTCTAGTTATCTCATATCGTCATCTCATAATAGTAGAAAAGCTATGCGGATTTATATAACTCATCACATTAAACAAAACCCATAGTTTTTATATCAACCCTTAGATTTAAAAGCATAGGTTGTCCAAAAGATTATTTCACCTATGACTTTATATCTCACAATAGCGGGGGCGTAGGGTTGTATGCATTAGAGACCTAACCTCTAAGTCATGTCTTGTCCTTAACCGGGGAGGGTTCCAGTGGGGCCTTGCGAGGCACTGGGGGAAAGAGTGCAAGGTTGAGTGTTCTCTAGTGTGTGCATATGGGACTAACACCCCAACCTACGGCATGTGTGCAGCTCCTCATGCCCATCCATCACTTAGTACGGGGCTAGGGTGTAGACATTTAGTCGGGATTGTTTTTAATCTTAGGGCGTACTTATATTACTCTTTGCATGATCATTTTATTTACTTATCACTTAAATCATGCATATTTTGGGTTGTTTAATAAAAAATATCCTCTTGTGTCTTCATAGTTTATATCTTCATGTTTAAATGGTTTTGTAAAACACAAGAATTTTTAAGCCAAAGTTTCATGCAAATTTGATCCACCTAGAGATCTCAAAAAATTCTGAAATTTCAGCATGGAACTACTTTAAGGACAATTAATAAATATCAAAAATCAGATTTTTAAAATTCTCAAAAACTAGTGTACTGTTTCCAGCGCTAGTGATAGCGCCGGCGCTAGCGTGGGTGTTTGAATTTTCTGATTTTTAAAATTTTTAAAAATCAACAAAAATATGTTAATTTATTTGTGCAAATTTATTTTTGTTCTTATGTCTATTTTATTTTTGTTTTATTTGAATTATGAAAAATCAACTATAAAAGTTCAAAATTCAAATATACAAAAATATGTTTTATGGTTTTCTGTTATGAAAAATCAACTACAAAAATTCAAAATTCAAAAATACAAAAATATGTTTTTGTAATTTTCTGTTTTCTTTTTCTCATTAAAAATGATAAAACAACAAAAAAACTGTATAATCTTTATTGCTAATATCAAGCATGAATGAATTCTATTAATTAAAATTCTTTACAATGTTAAAACTTATTCCTTCAAATTACTATGAACATTGTTTTGCTTATCATGCTTTGATATATCTATTTAAAGTGCATCAATTGTATTGAAAATTTGTAGAACCAAGCTTAGCATGCCTCTAAGTATGAGTAAATGTTTTTTGATTGATAATGATACATTTCACTCACTTATTTTGGTAATCAACATGTGTGTCTAAATCTAAAAATGCTTGCTTGTGTATTGTATCTGTACAATGAAATAAAACTTGCATAACTTTATTGCCTACACTACATTTGAATTGCACTTATTGAAATTTAGAAAAGTGGTTAAGTTAAAAATTTTGTTTTGCAAAACAAGTGTATTTGGAGAATGTTGTCTCACAAATAAGAACAAAAAATTATATATGTAGACAAATATAACTCCACCAAGCACTACTTGAACCTCCTGATAAGTCTTCATAAGCATTGTGAGGTTGAGCACCTTGGAAAGAATAGTAAAGTGTCTTGTGCAAACTTTGATTATTACACCACTTCGTTAAAAATTATGTGCATTAAAAGTGTGTGAAAGTAATTTACTTGTGTTTTATTGTGCACTTTACTTTACATATGTCTTGTATTTTGTTGATTTAAATCAATTATTAACATTGCCCAAAATACACTTATGTGCACATCATTATCTTTCATAACACTTCTTCTCATGAGTATTGGATTCTAATGCTTTATCTATACTACTCTTATATAAAAATGCACTAGATAACCTTGCATGATCTCTACAATGTTTTGGTATCTCTTGAACTCTAAATTAAGTATCATTGTAGTATAATATCTCTTTGATATGTTCATTTCATGCTTGGTATTTTTATGAAAAACTTTGAGATTTCAAAAGGTTAAAACATCTTTCAATTTTGAACTAAAACTCATATTTTTACATATGCTTTTCATGCTTACAAAAAAATATTTATTATAATCTTCCGCTTGCTTACAACTCTTATCTTTATATTTGAAATCTCTTATTTATGCTATGCTTAAACTCTTTATCATTATTTATATTTCGAAAAGCTCGATCATGATATATAAATGCCTCCTTACTACCCTCACCCCACCTTCTTTTGATAATACCAAAAGGGGGAGATTTATTGAAGAAATCTATATATGCATTAATATAGATAAATAAGGGGAGACTGATTCATGAAATCTATCATTTAGGGGGAGTAACACATAAATTGCATTTATGTAGGGGGGCATTAAGATAGGGGGAGTATGCACATTATCATGCATATCATTTACTATAGTTGCACTTTTATCTTGCTTATCTTATCTATAAACACTATTGTTGATTTCTTAGAGGATTTGTTATTATCAAAAGGGGGAGATTGTTGGACATGTGTGTCACATCCCTTTGTTTGAGAATAACAAATCCCATATTATATTTGAGATTGCTTGTAGTGTGTTTATAGTGTGCTGGAACTATATGTGCAATACTCCACAGGTAGAAGGCAGCATGGAATCAAACTTTTGAAAGGAGCAGCGCTACCGCCGGCGCTAACGCTACCGCCAAGCGCTAGCCGTCCGACGAAATTGAAGCTGCGTTCGACGAAATTCCGTTCGACGAATTTGGCTCCGTTCGACGAAATGTCCGTTCGACGAACTTGAAGCTCTGACCGACGAAAGTTTGTTCTGCCATGCCACCGACAGTTTTCGCTACCGCCAGCGCTATCGCTACCGCCAGGTGCTATCTCTAGTTCGTGCACAGCGTCACGCCGCCGACGGTTTCGCAACCGCTCCACACGAACGCTGCCGCAGGCGCTAGCCAGTACCGCAGGCGCTAGCTCCAAGTTCTATAAATTGGAGTTTTCTTTCTCATTTTGGGTATCCATCCTAGAGAGGTTGCTTGTGCCACAAATTTCAGTGCTGTTATGCTGCCGAAGATGGATCTCCCACAAAAAGCTTAAAGGAGAATTCTGGAGGAGGACAACGTCACGCTACATCCGAAGGACGATCGCTTCAACCTCGCTTATACTACAGCAATCCTTCATCCTCAACTCCAGAGATATCATATAGGGAGTTTTATTATTGTTTTTCATTATTTCCATTCCATACGTTTTGTAACCGTTTAGAGAATTCGCCTTGTGTTGACGACTAGGTCTGGTAGGACTTAGGGGGGAATTCGCCTTGTGTTGGCGACTAGGTCTAGGTGATTAGATCTAGGGGGTGCTCGAGGCCATATCCGGGGAAGGATTGGCTAGAGCGGCTTGAGGCCATATCCGGGGAAGGATTGGCTAAAGCCAACCGGTTCGTGGGGATACGAGTCGGTATAGAAAAGGAAAAGATATTTTCATTTGTGCGCCTCCGATTTTTAGCGATATAGAAATCAAATTTATGTAAAAACCATTTTTATATATAAATACAATCATGTCTCTATTTATGTTTACTTGATTTCTCACTTTTGGCGTTATCTCTAAAATATTGGTTACAAAGCTTTCAATTCAAATCACTTTGTCTAAATTGTTTATCTTAATCTATTTCATCATATAACAATTTAGCACTTGTTTCTAAATCCTAAACTTGTAAATTATGATATTTTCTTCCTTTAGCTAAATTGTTATTATGTGTTCTAATATTACTTTAAACAATTTAGTAATTTCAATAAAATTATAAAAAGATTTTTATTCCCTTATTCACCCCCCCCCCCCCCCCCCCTCTAAGGGCTCCGTAAGATCCAACACTTTCCTGATGGCGCATCCCCTCCAACACTCCTTGATGATGATGACCCGGTTGCCGAGGCGCTGCGACACAAAAATCTGAAGTGCCATGATGATGCGGATGGAAGTCCGCGTTACAATCTCCGCCCGCGGCGTGCCAAAACTGCCGTGAAAACTTAAAGTTTATTTATGCACTTTTATTTTATATTAATGAATATAAAATTATTTCATGCTTGATGATAATTTTATATTCATTAGTTGGTTGTAATTTTAATTTTGAACTCTTTTATTATTTTGGTGTGTATTTAATCATATGGATGGATGAGATTACATCTCCATCTTGGATGGTTAAGATTTTGTTGTAACTCCTATTTAAGGAGGTCATTATGAAGAGATGAGGCATTGAAGAAAAAAAACCAACCCTAATTTTCACATTGAAAATTTCGACCAAGGAGAGCTCTCCCATTGCCGCCCCCTTGGTGTGAAGCCTCCCCCTTGTGATCTCCATCCCGTTCGGTGCGACTCCGGCGTGGCTTCCTCTGGTGCGACTCCAAGGAAGAAGGTTGCAACCCCATTCGTTGTGACGCCGGTGGATCCGTGGAGAGAGTGAATCTCCCACCTTATCTTGTGTGTTCATCTTCTTGGTTGGGCAACTTCTTCCTCATTTGTGATTTCTTGCTGTGAGATTTGTGGAGGTGTTTACGAACCATTTTTTCCGTGATTTTTAAAACGCATCGCTTGCAAGTTCTGATTTCGAAATCGTTGTTATTGAATCTCTTGTGATCCAGATCGGGAGATCCGTTGCGGGAGCAAAGCTCGGCCTAGCCTTGACTTGTTCTCCAAGATTGGCTCAATTTGTGCAAACAAGAGAATTAATCTCAACTAAAATTTCGACCACTACTAATCGTTTGCCACCGCTCCGAAATAAATTATTTGCTGCGTTTGAAACGGCTCAAGTTAAAGAATAGATGATTGTGTAGGTGCGTTGAGTTGTGTGCTTGTTGGAGAGGTAGGTCTTAAGGACGTTGTATCGAGTCCGGCTTCCGATGAGTTGTGTGCTTGTTGGAGAGGTAGATCCTAAGGAAGTTGTATCGAGTCCCGCATAATTTTATCCATCAGATTTGGGAGCCAACCGACCCCTTTTTGTTCGCTTTTGGTCGGAGCGCTCATATGTTATTTTAATTTCTGTGATGAATGTTCTTCCGTTAGCGTAACGTCCACGTGTCTTGTTCATCCCTACATCAATTTGGTATCAAAGCGAGGTTGTGTTGAGTTCTATCTCGACACCATCCTTACTCTCAGATCTGTAGGCTATCCGTCCTTTAGTCGGTGCGTTCTTTAGAACGTTCAAAATCTAAAAATTTTCGGATTGGTCTGCGTTTAGCAAATTCTCAGAATTTTAAAACTTGTCAAAAAAATCTGAAATTTTTTCTGTAGCTTCCTGCACGTATTTCCAGCAACATTAAAACAGGAAATTTTTCGATTCGTCCTCGTTAGGTCGGCCTGAAAATTGGGAGCGTCGTAATTCTGTCTAGTAGGTCTGCGAATAGCGGGCTAAATTTGTCATTTTTCATCGAAATTCTGAAAAAAACAATTTTAACGATCTACATATTATCCACGTCAGGAATCTATAAAATATCATATCTTCAATATAGCTACAGCCCTAGGAAAAATCATCTTTCCAAAGGTTTCCTGAACCTGAATGCGCACTAGGCTAGGAACAGAGTATACGACACCGTCTACGTCTAGGATGGCTGCGAATCAGCATGATGATTCCAACACCGTGGCCATAGCAGGTCTACGTACCGAAATGACTGAACTTAGGACGATGTTGGCACAAATCCTTCTGAATCAAGGAGGACCACCACCACCACCACCCGTTAATGTTGGGCAGCCAGACCGGCACCAACAGGACCATGATTCAGATTCCGATCGGAACTCTCCTCGAGTGCCTCGAGAGCGTCGCACCGAGCGCACCTTCGACATCACTAGGGGCGTTAAGATTGACGCCCCCACTTACGCTGGTTTGGGAGACCCCCAAGTCTTCCTTACTTGGTTAGTGGATATGGAATGTTACTTTGAATGGCACAACCTGACGGACCCTCAAAAGGTCCAAGTCGCCAGGATGAAGTTAACGGAACGGGCGAAAACTTATTGGTTGAACGAGGAGCGAAGATTAGGAGCCGGGCAGGGAGTCCCACCTATAGGTTGGCCTATAATGAATAATTTACTGACCGATCAGTACGTACCTGCGTACCACCGAACCCAAATGTTCGATGAGCTTGCCACCCTGCGGTAGAGCTCGAATTCGTTAGCCGAATATATGGGAGAACTGAAGGACCGCATGGTACGTTGCGACCTAAGAGAGGTTCTGTAAGTCACGTTATCTAGGTTCCGCAAGGGGCTTCATCCTGATATCCAAAGGAAGCTCCTGCGCTATGGGCATACGGACTTAAACACGACCTTCAATGCCGCCCTGGACATTGAAAAACACCTAGCCTCTAAGGCTCACTCCCGATACTCGCATGCGAAGAATAAGTCCTCCACTGGGGCTTCTTCTTCCACAAATCCTGAAAAGAGAAAGTTTAGGTCCACCGAGTCAAAGTCTGTTGTGATCACCTCTAGAAACACTAAGAACCCTACGAGTGAGCATATCCCTATTGGGAAGGTTAGCAAGTCTAACACCACATGTTATTCTTGTGGCGTTCAGGGTCATTACGCCATTGAATGCCCTACGAAGACAAAAGTCGTAGCCTTTCTAGAATCGTCTACTGACCCTGCTGATTACGAGTACGAGGCTGCTGAGGATAGTGACCCGATGGGGTCCCAAGCGATTTAGAGGACGATCACCACCTTATGGTGATGCGTTGCATCTTGACCACTCCTCATCCCGTGGATGACTGGAAGAGGACGAGTATATTTTCCCTGATCTTTAAGAGTGGCGAGAAACTTTGCAAACTTGTTATTGATGGCGGTAGTTGCGTGAATGCCGTTTCTGAGAACGCCGTTAAGCGTATGTCCTTGACTGCTGAGCCTCATCCGACCCCCTATCAGGTTGCTTGGATCAGTAAGGTTACTATTAAGGTTACCCAGCGCTGCTTAGTCCCCCTGACCTTCAAATCCTACACGGATGAGGTTTGGTGCGACGTCCTGCCGATGGACGTTTGTCATGTGTTGTTAGGCCGCCCCTGGCTCTACGACCGTGATGTGATGCACTATGGTCACTGATGAGTCCTGATCATATACACTTTTATGGACTCATCTGGGCCATCTATTTAGTCTTTTCACTGCACTTTAGCCCTGTTTTAGCTCATATTGGTCATTCTATGCTAGGTGCACTTATAAGCCCTATTTGGTGTAAATTCGTATCTTTCTTCGTTATTAGTTTTCTTGTGCTGATTAAGTTCCACTTTCAGTGGCTAGACTGGTGTCGTACGCTGGAACAGGTGTCGTGCAGGTGTTTCCGGTGCAATTCTGCACAGGAACACTGCGCACGATCACCGGTTCTAGTGCGCACGACCACTGGTCATGCGCCACTGATCGTGTGCACTTAACACCTTTTTCATGAGTTCTGTTTGGTGCAGTGCGCACGACCATCAATGCCAGTGCGCACGACCACCGGTCGTGCGCCACTGCTCGTGCGCACTTACCATTTAATTTCCGAGTTCTGTTTGCTGTAGTGCGCACGACCATCAACTCCAGTGCGCACGACCACCGGTCGTGCGCCACTATTCGTGCGCACTTAACAGTAATTTTATGAGTTCTATTTCAACCAGAGCGCACGACCACCTACGATAGTGCGCACGACCACCGGTCGTGCGCCACTGGTCGTGCGAACATTTTATATTATAATTTCTGTCTTTGCAGGCTCCGTCCAGGCAGAGCGCACGATCACAGGATTCTAGTGCGCACGACCACTGGTCGTGCGCCAATGACCGTGCGCACTATTTATTCCAGCGCCTATAAAATGACCTGCTCGCGATTTTAGGTCAGGCCCGTTTTTCTTCCGCCGTTTTCCGCCTGGTTCCGTCCAGATTCGCCCCTCCACCGTCGCCCACCATATGGAGGTGCTCCGGGCTTGCTCTTCACGCCAATCTTGAGCCGGAGTTTCCTCTCAGCCTCCTCCTTCATCCAAGAGCTTCAAAGAGAGATCTAGCCGCCATCTCCATCGAGCAAGAGGAAGTTTGCAACCTCTACCGGATCGTGACACGAAGAAGACGGGTCCATTGGAGAGTCGTGACAGCTCTCTCTACCCCGGACGTAGTTGCGGACCGAGCTTGGACGCGGATTGACAACCCGGCGATTCCAACCGTGAATCTACAACGAGACTTCGGATTCGGTCAATTTCTTGCCTTATTCTTCTCTTATTGATGTGTATATGTTTTAGATCTCATTATTATGATGAAGTGGCACTTGAATTAGTTATATTTACATATATATTTCATGTCTATGTGTTTGTGTAATTTATCTATTTGAGTTGCTTGAGGTGCGCCACCGTCCATTTCCATTCCGCCGTCACGTTCGTGTGCCGCACTAGCAATTGCTAGTGGCGTGCTTGTCGAAGAGGTGCTTGCGACCCTCACTCCGCTAGCCTACTCGTCCATCTGCCTACCGAAGCGTGGCATCGCGGCCCGTGTATTCCATCCCGCCTAATGAAGCAGTGCGCTCAAGGCCTGCACAGTTCGATTCCGCTTGCCTACTCGTCCATCCGCCCTTTCGACGCAGCGCACTCAAGGCCTGCCTAGTCTCCATCCCGCCAAGCGAAGCATTGCATAGCGGCATTGCATAGGAGTAGTTGATAGCTTTTATTTTATTTTCCAAAAGCCAACCCAACTCCCCCGCATTCCATCTGATTTAAGGACTTCAATCTCAAGTCCTTCCTCGAAACCTAACTCCACCTTACTGTGTTCCTCAAGAGACCGACACTCGGGGATTTTCCCCATTATTATTACTTGCGCGACCGGTGCACTTGCCGAAACATCGCATCAAGTTTTTGGTGCCGTTGTCGGGGAACACAGTCGTGTGAGTTTTCTGGAGAGGGAGAATCTGAGAGAGAAGCCCTTCCATTTGTTTATCGCATCTTTTGTTTTATTTCTGTTCTCTTTATTCCATTTTCTTGTTTTATAGTAGGTTGCTTTAGTAAATTTTTGTTAGGTGTAGTATTTCGCACAATAGTGTTCTTCTTTTTGAATCGTTTTATCTTCTCACTATGTGGGCACATCTAAAATTTTCGTTGCCGTTGGTGTGGAGCTACCTCCCACTCTAGTGATGAATGCCCCACGAAGAATAGTAGGCATACTTCTTATAGCCCAGCATATGGAGCACCTACTTCGTCTGGTACTCCATATGGTGCGCGTAAGTCTTATGGCTACTCTGCTGAGCCTTTACCGTCTTACTTCTTTTCGGCCTCAGCCCCCGCTGTGCCAAAGAAGCCTGCTAGGCAGTGCCAGTTTTGTCGGAGCACAGATCATGCCCTGAAGGATTGTGCCGAGTATCTTCGCCAATTGGACGAGGATGACGAGCCGGATATCCGGATCGTCCCAACTCCTAACTCTGGCGGCACACCTTCAACATCCGGTTATGTGTCTTTGTCACCTTCACATCTTGAAAGGTATGGCATGGACACGGTCACCGGATGTGCGGTTGATCTATGCACCGACATTGCTGAGCCTATTCTCCATGTGCATCCACCACCTCTAGTGGATTCGATTCTTTGTGAGGAATCGGTGCTCGACTTTTATCCGAGCACTACTCCTCCCCCTGTTGTGCATACTATACTCGTCTCCGATGACATTATTGAGGATGTTTCGCAGGATAAGGCAGGTGATTTATGTGTTGTGCCTATTCCTATGGATGAGGATATTTTCCAAGGTGACGAGGATTTTACCTCAGCACCGGTGGAGGAAGTCCAAATCGTGGAGGAGGTCACTGATGAACCTACCGAGCCCTGCAGCATTGTCGATGATGCTGACATTATTTTACTTTCCCAATCTAATGGGAGTGAGACCGGGACCACTCCCCCGATTTCAGATTATTTTTGTCATTCTTCTCTTTTATTTCCTGACCCCCCTTCTTCATCTGAGCCTGTGCAGGTTGAGTCTTCACAGGTACATCAGGAGGACTTGGAGCATGATGCTCAAGTCAATGATGAGAGCATCCTCTCATGTGAGGAGGTTGATCCTCCCTCCGTAGAGGAAGCTCCACTCGTTGCCTTCTCCTCCTGCAGACCTGCTGTGGACGATACCTTGCTGGGCAAGGATAGTTTTGGTGAGATGAGTGAGGACCAGGCCTCCTCCTCTTCTTACTTTCTGTTCCCTCTACCTGTGACGAGCAGGTATTATTATTATTTAGGTAGAGGGGTGACTGCCTTATCTCCGTATCGGTACCAGCTACCGAAACGGATAATGGAGCAGTTACCTGTGCATTTTCTTTTTCATAGGCCCATTAGCTAGAACCGTTTTAATTTAGAATAAGTCGTGCTGGGAGGACAATAACCCCAGTAGTTATCTTTCTTTTCCTGCATTCTTATTTCTTCTAATTATATTTAGTTAGTAGCACTTTCTTTTCAGTTTTCTTTTGTCTTTTGTTTTTGCGGAGCTGACCCGTGCAGGTATCTTCTCTGGATGGCGGATGCTGCAGCTTAGTCGTGGTTTAAACGCCAATCTTCTGGTATGCTCACTTGCTGAGCATTGGGTACTCTCTTCCCCTAGCCCTATTTTGATTTTCCTGTCATATATTATGCGGATTGTTTAGTTTAAGTCTGGGGGAGAGTAGTTTTGTTTACCCGCTCAAGTGCACTATTGCACTGCATGCTAGAAGATTTCATTTAAAATGTTTTGTTTATTTTCATTGCACACCACATCACCCACTTGAGCGCGTACTCACCTGTTTGCTTGCTCTGTTGTGAATTTAATTCTTCTGCTTATTTGGGAAAGTCTAGGTGATGGCTTAGGACTATGTAGCAGAGTAAAATGTTGACTCTAGTAGTGCTGCTAGTCGAGTGCTCGGTTGCATAGAAATTTGTGTAGAGTAGACGTCTCTTTATACTTATGGTTTTATATTTTTCTTATTAGTGTAAATGTTGTTTACTTTACTCAAATGGTGAATTCGGTGGAATCAAACGGTAGCATAGGGATGTGTGTAAACGATCGCTAGATTCGTATTGCTTGAGTCGGGAGAAAGGAGAATCTTTCTCGGTGGCTAGAACTTACCCCAAGCGATTCTTGAAGCATGGGTATACGGTTAGTCAATTGTGTGAATGTGATATAGGCCATCATCTTGGCCCGGTTGAGCCTTTGTGCCATTCCTATTATCATTTCCTCGCTAGCCCAGTTGTGCCTACCCCATTCTTTTGGTTCAGCCCCACTATTGTTCACCAAAGCCTAAACTCCAATCCTAGTCGCACACCCAAAAAGCAAGCATTTTGTTTAAATTTCAAATTGGTGGTGTTGATTGTGGTAGTACATTGTGAAAATGTGGTTGTGCATCTTTAAAAATTTGCTGAAATTGTTAAAGAAAGAAAAAGAAAAGAAGAAAAAGATTTGAAAAGAAAAAGAAGAATGAAAAGTTTGATTGAAAAAAATCTGTTTGAGATTTATATTTGGGAGTAGGCGGTGCACACACCCATGCGTCTAAGTTTAAGTCTGGGGGTGTTGTGTACCCGCGTGTTTGTGTGGTGAATGAGGATAGTTTCCTGCATTAGCTCATTTGGGTTTAGTGTTTGAGCCGTCGTTTTTATCTTTGTTTATCCTCACCTAAACCCAAGCCTCATTTAAAACCTAAAGTCCTATTGATTCACGCATTTGAGTCAAACCAGTGTCGTGGAGAGAATGTGACCGGGCAAGCTTATGGTCACCGACACTGATGGATTTCAGTGGAGTTTGTCCGACATCCCAATCTTGAGCAATGCTCATCTCAGCGCTTAGTTTACTTTCTCCGTATGCATGACCGAATGATTCACCGTTGTTCACCATTTTGAGTAGTTGTAATATGCTTTTACTCTTTTAGAAATATATAAACTGTTTTTATAATCAGAAATCTTTTCTACTATTTTTCTTATGCACGTGAGCATGCGACTTCGCATGGTACTCTGTATTGTAGTTTTAAGCCATCTACTGTTCTTTCCTAGTTCGCTTAGAATTTGTTTGCTCGGGATGCGCAAACAGTTAAGTCTGGGGGTGTGATGAGTCCTGATCATATACACTTTTATGGACTCATCTGGGCCATCTATTTAGTCTTTTCACTGCACTTTAGCCCTGTTTTAGCTCATATTGGTCATTCTATGCTAGGTGCACTTATAGGCCCTATTTGGTGTAAATTCGTATCTTTCTTCGTTATTAGTTTTCTTGTGCTGATTAAGTTCCACTTTCAGTGGCTAGACTGGTGTCGTACGCTGGAACAGGTGTCGTGCAGGTGTTTCTGGTGCAATTCTGCACAGGAACACTGCGCACGATCACCAGTTCTATTGCGCACGACCACTGGTCGTGCGCCACTGATCGTGTGCACTTAACACCTTTTTCATGAGTTCTGTTTGGTGCAGTGCGCACGACCATCAATGCCAGTGCGCACGACCACCGGTCGTGCGCCACTGCTCGTGCGCACTTACCATTTAATTTCCGAGTTCTGTTTGCTGTAGTGCGCACGAACATCAACTCCAGTGCGCACGACCACCGGTCGTGCGCCACTATTCGTGCGCACTTAACAGTAATTTTATGAGTTCTGTTTCAACCAGAGCGCACGACCACCTACGATAGTGCGCACGACCACCGGTCGTGCGCAACTGGTCGTGCGAACATTTTATTTTATAATTTCTGTCTTTGCAGGATCCGTCAAGGCAGAGCGCACGATCACAGGATTCTAGTGCGCACGACCACTGGTCGTGCGCCAATGACCGTGCGCACTGTTTATTCCAGCGCCTATAAAATGACCTGCTCGCGATTTTAGGTCAGGCCCGATTTTCTTCCGCCGTTTTCCGCCTGGTTCCGTCCAGATTCGCCCCTCCACCGTCGCCCACCATATGGAGGTGCTCCGGGCTTGCTCTTCACGCCAATCTTGAGCCGGAGTTTCCTCTCGGCCTCCTCCTTCATCCAAGAGCTTCAAAGAGAGATCTAGCCGCCATCTCCATCGAGCAAGAGGAAGTTTGCAACCTCTACCGGATCGTGACACGAAGAAGACGGGTCCATTGGAGAGTCGTGACAGCTCTCTCTACCCCGGACGTAGTTGCGGACCGAGCTTGGATGCGGATTGACAACCCGGCGATTCCAACCGTGAATCTACAACGAGACTTCGGATTCGGTCGATTTCTTGCCTTATTCTTCTCTTATTGATGTGTATATGTTTTAGATCTCATTATTATGATGAAGTGGCACTTGAATTAGTTATATTTACATATATATTTCATGTCTATGTGTTTGTGTAATTTATCTATTTGAGTTGCTTGAGGTGCGCCGCCGTCCATTTCCATTCCGCCGTCACGTTCGTGTGCCGCACTAGCAATTGCTAGTGGCATGCTTGTCGAAGAGGTGCTTGCGACCCTCACTCCGCTAGCCTACTCGTCCATCCGCCTACCGAAGCGTGGCATCGCGGCCCGTGTATTCCATCCCGCCTAACGAAGTAGTGCGCTCAAGGCCTGCACAGTTCGATTCCGCTTGCCTACTCGTCCATCCGCCCTTTCGACGCAGCGCGCTCAAGGCCTGCCTAGTCTCCATCCCGCCAAGCGAAGCATTGCATAGCGGCATTGCATAGGAGTAGTTGATAGCTTTTATTTTATTTTCCAAAAGCCAACCCAACTCCCCCGCATTCCATCCGATTTAAGGACTTCAATCTCAAGTCCTTCCTCGAAACCTAACTCCACCTTACTGTGTTCCTCAAGAGACCGACACTCGGGGATTTTCCCCATTATTATTACTTGCGCGACCGGTGCACTTGCCGAATCATCGCATCAGTCACGCCAACACATATGAGTTCAAATTCAACGGCAAGACCGTCACCTTGAGACCGACTGTGCCGAAAGAGCCGGTAGTGTTGGCTAAGGATACCTCTGTCCCGGTAGAAGGGAAAACGTTGAGTTTAGTTGGAAGGAAAGAATTTGTGAAGGATTCCGTCCTTGAGGGTATGATGTACGCTCTCGTTCTCATGAGTGCAAAGACTGATAGTGGCAAATTGGATGATTTACCCCGAGAGCTACGGGTATTGTTGGATGAGTTTAGGGACATTTACCCGGACGAACTGCCTTCGTTGTTGCCACCACTTAGAGATATACAACATGCCATAGATCTTATCCCCGGATCGTCCCTACCCAACCAGCCCCACTATAGGCTTAATCCCGCTGCCCATAAAGAGTTACAAACCCATATTGAGGATTTACTGAGTAAGGGATTCATTAGGACGAGTATGAGCCCATGTGCTGTCCAAGCCCTTCTTGCCCCTAAGAAGGATGGCACTTGGCGCATGTGTGTTGATAGCCGAGCTCTCAACAAAATTAATATAAAATATAGGTTTCCAATTCCGCGACTAGATGATCTCTTGGATGTCCTATCAGGTGCCACTATTTTCTCAAAGTTAGACTTACGGAGTGGTTACCATCAGATTAGGATTCGGGAAGGGGATGAGTGGAAGACAACGTTCAAATCTAAGGACGGGTTGTATGAGTGGTTAGTGATGCCCTTTGGGTTATCCAATGCCCCCAGCACCTTCTCTCTAATGATGATGCACGATTTTAGGCCGTATATGGGGAAATTTGTTGTAGTATATTTCGACGACATCCTAGTCTTTAGCACCTCCCCTGCCGTGCATCTCTCCCACATCAACGTGATCCTCTCCACCTTAAGAAAGGAAACCTTATTTCCAAACCTTAAGAAGTGCACATTTTATGTTCCGGAGGTCGAGTTCTTGGGTTACATCGTTGGTTCTGCAGGTATTTGTGTTGACCCAGGTAAGGTCCAAGTGATTAGAGACTGGCCTGAGCCCACTAGCCTTCGAGAGCTACGAAGTTTCCACGGGTTAGCCACGTTCTACCGCCGTTTCATTCGCGATTTTAGTAGTATCATGGCGCCCATTTCTGACTGTATGAAGAAGGGCGAATTCACATGGACGAAATCCGCCATGTTTGCATTCCGTCGTATAAAAGAGCTTACGACCGAAGCACCAGTGTTGCGTCTCCCTGACTTCACCAAGGTCTTCGAGCTTACTTGTGACGCGTCAGGCGTAGGAATTGGAGGTGTCCTGAGTCAAGAGAGTCACCCGATTAGTTATTTTAGTGAGAAATTAGCGGGCGCTAAGTTAAACTATTCCAACTACGATAGGGAATTTTATGCGATCGTGAGATGTTTACATCATTGGAGGCACTATCTCCTTTCTAAGTAATTTGTGATCCTCTCTGATCATGAAGCGTTACGATTCATCAACGGTCAGCACAAAATCAGCCAACGCCACGCTAAATGGGTATCCTTCTTGCAAGAGTACACATTTAATCTTAAGCATCTTAAGGGGTCCGAAAATTGAGTTGCCGACGCACTCAGTCGCCTCACCCTCTTGCTTTACTCCATGCAAGTCCACGTGGTTGGGTTCGAGCGCATAAGGGATGAATACGCCACATGCCCTGATTTTCAGGAGGCATATCTATCTGCCCAGGATAGCTCTCCCACGACCATTTCGGCCTTTTCACTTCGGGACGGCTATCTGTTCAAACACGGGAAATTGTGTATCTCTCGCTCCTCTTTGCGACTCCACATCTTTTGGGAGCTACTTAGTGGTGGCTTGAGTGGACACTTCGGTAGAGACAAAACGATTACGCTCGTAGAGGAGAAATTCTATTGGCCCAAACTAAAGGCGATGGTTGGGAGGGTAGTGAGAAGTTGTCGTACGTGTCAAGTTTCTAAGGGTACTAAGTCCAATGTTGGTTTGTACACTCCTCTACCTATCCCATCCATACTATGGAAGACGTGAGCATGGACTTCGTGTTAGTCCTTCCCCCCACCCTTCGACGTCATGACTCAATTCTTGTCGCTGTGGATAGGTTCTCCAAAATGCATACTTCCTTCCATGTAGTAAGACCGACGACGCTTCTCACATGGCGAAGCTATATTTTAAGGACGTCGTTAGTCACCGCGGAGTTTTGAAGTCTATTGTCTCAGATAGGGACGTAAAATTCACTAACTACTTTTGGAAAACCTTGTGGATTCTTATGGGAACCAAACTACTATTCTTCGCGGTTTATCATCCGCAAACTGATGGGCAGACGGAGGTAGTCAATAGAAGCCTAGGAAACCTTCTTAGATTTCTAGTGAGCGACCATAAAGGCACGTGGGATCTTCTTCTTCCTCACGCCCAGCTGGCTTATAACAACTCCAAAAATCGGTCCACCGGTCTGTCTCCAAACGAGATTGTTCACAGGTACAAGGCCCCTGTGCCTCTTGACTTGGTTCCGTTGCCCCCAACGTACAAGACAAGTCAATTCGCACAATCCTTCGCCCAACATATTCATGACTTACATGCACGTATACGAGCTACCTTGACCGATCAATATGAGTCTTATCGAACACACGCTAATTTACATAGGAGGGTGTCACACTTTCAAGTTAGCAATCTGGTTTTAGTACGGTTAGTTCCCGGACGAATGCCAACTGGCACCGTTAAAAAGTTGGCACCAAAGCGTGCCGGCCCTTTTCGGATTATAAAGAAGCTAGGTGACAATGCTTTCGTGTTAGATTTGCCGGCTAATTGTGGTATATCCCTTATTTTTAATGTCTCGGATTTGATGCCGTTTGTTTCGCCTCCGCATGACTTGGATTCTTTGTCGTCTTCTCCCTCCACTAAAAATTCTATTGGGTTGGGGAGTGGTAGTTCGGATGATCTCTCTCCTTCGGTCCCCGCAGGTATAACATCGGATGGTACGTTGTCTTCCTTTATTCCTACTGCTGACATGTTTCCCAGGTTCCCCAAGACGTTTCTCACTCCAGATGTGATTCTTGCTGCTGAGCCACTGGCTACTCCTGATGGTGCTACCTACCCCTTCCTCATCCGTTGGTGTGACAGCCCTCCCTCTGACGACTCATGGGTACTCGCGACAGAGCTTCAACGTTTGGATGCCGAGCTTCTCTGCCGCTATCTCTCGGACCACGCATCAGAGATGCGTGATTTTGAGTGGGGGAGGATTGATGGCGCGTCCCCTCCGACACTCCTTGATGATGATGACCCGTTTGCCGAGGCGCTACGACACAAAGATCTGAGGTGCCATGATGATGCGGATGGAAGTCCGCGTTACAATCTCCGCCCGCGGCGTGCCAAAACTGCCGTGAAAACTTAAAGTTTATTTATGCACTTTTATTTATGCACTTTTATTTTATATTAATGAATATAAAATTATTTCATGCTTGATGATAATTTTATATTCATTAGTTGGTTGAAATTTTAATTTTGAACTCTTTTATTATTTTGGTGTGTATTTAACCATATGGATGGATGAGATTACATCTCCATCTTGGATGGTTAAGATTTTGTTGTAACTCCTATTTAAGGAGGCCATTATGAAGAGATGAGGCATTGAAGAAAAAAAAAACCAACCCTAATTTTCACATTGAAAATTTCGGCCAAGGAGAGCTCTCCCCTTGCCGCCCCCTTGGTGTGAAGCCTCCCCCTTGCGATCTCCATCCCGTTCGGTGCGACTCCGGCGTGGCTTCCTTCGGTGTGACTCCAAGGAAGAAGGTTGCAACCCCATTCGGTGTGACGCCGGTGGATCCGTGGAGAGAGTGAATCTCCCACCTTATCTTGTGTGTTCATCTTCTTGGTTGGGTAACTTCTTCCTCATTTGTGATTTCTTGCTGTGAGATTTGTGGAGGTGTTTGCGAACCGTCTTTTCCGTGATTTTTAAAATGCATCGCTTGCAAGTTCTGATTTCAAAATCGTTGTTATTGAATCTCTTGTGATCTGGATCGGGAGATCCGTTGCGGGAGCAAAGCTCGGCCTAGCCTTGACTTGTTCTTCAAGATTGGCTCAATTTGTGCAAACAAGGGAATTAATCTCAACTAGAATTTCGACCGCTGCTAATCGTTCGCCGCCGCTCCGAAATAAATTATTTGCTGCGTTTGAAATGGCTCAAGTTAAAGAACAGATGCTTGTGTAGGTGCAGTGAGTTGTGTGCTTGTTGGAGAGGTAGGTCTTAAGGACGTTGTATCGAGTACGGCTTATGGTGAGTTGTGTGCTTGTTGGAGAGGTAGGTCCTATGGACGTTGTATCGAGTACCGCATAATTTTATCCATCGGATTTGGGAGCCAACCGACCCCTTTTTGTTCGTTTTTGGTCGGAGCCTGATGCGCAAATCTCGCACACCGCTATAGGCGGTAGCTCGACTGCGGCACGAAACGGCAGTGTACCGATCGTTCAAGTAATATAAAACGAGGAGTAAATCCCCGAGTATCGATCTCGGAAGGAACACAGTAAGGTGGAGTTAACTATTGAGGAAGGACTTGAGATCGAAGTCCTTTAGGTCGGATGGATTGCGGGAGGCTTGGTTTGGATTGTGGAAAATAAAGTGAAAGATACCAACTACTCGTATGCAATGCCGCTATGCAATGCTTCGCTTGGCGGGATGGAAACTAGGCAGGCCTTGAGTGCGCTGCTTCACTAGGCGGATGGGCGAGTAGGCTAGCGGATGAGGTGAATAAGTGCGGAATCGAACTATGCAGGCCTTGAGCGCACTGCTTCGTAAGGCGAATGGATTACACGGGCCGCTATGCCACGCTTCGCTAGGCGGAAGGAAGAGTAGGCTTGCGGATGGAGTGGTCACACCGGCGGAATGAGGGTCGCAAGCACCTCGTCAACAAGCACGCCACTAGCAATTGCTAGTGCGGCACACCAACACTCACACCACAATCTCCACTAAATCACACCTCATACACACTTATAAACAAGATGATTTCATATAAATGAAATAACATTACACACATGGTTTATAGTGCTCATCATCAAAAGATAGAGAAATCCTACCCTAAATAACAAATCAAGAGGAAAATGAGTAAAGGAATCAACCACGTCCGAAGCCTTGTTGGGATTCACGGTAGGAATCGCTGGGTTGTCAATCCACGTCCAAACTCGGACCACAACTGCGTCCGGGGTAGAGGAGGGCTGTCACTTCCTCCCAATGACCCGTCTTCTTCGTCTCACGACCCGATCTACTCCGATACACGATCTCCTTGCTTGGTATTGATGATCTTTGGGCTAGAATCCTCTCCTTGAAGGCTCTTGGATGATGGAGGGTGAAGGAGAACGAAGAGCCCCTGAAAACGGCACTGAAAAAGACCTAAAAATGCGGATTAGGCGAAAGGATTCGTGAAAACGTGTATTTATAGAAAGCAGAATTTTGAGCGCGCACGGTCAGTGGCGCACGACCAGTGACCGTGCGTGAAGGAATGCCAGTGATAGTGCGCGAAGAACCTGTAGCATAATCCTGAACTGCAAAATAGCGCACGATCAGTGGCGCACGACCAGTGGTCGTGCGCACTATATCCATTGGTCGCGCGCAGTGCCGGACAGGCCCATTTTAAGTGAGAATTAATGCACGATCAGTGGCGCACGACCAGTGGTCGTGCGCACTAATGTCCAGTGCTCGTGCGCAGTGTTCCTATGCAGTTTTTGCGCCCCGGAACACTCGCACAACCCCTGTATCAACATGACAGATCATCGGGCCACGCAAATGGGCATTCCACACATTCTCAAATATAGAAATTAAATTGCAACATAAAGCATAAGTAAGATAAACATAAAAAATACACCGAAACGGGCCTAAAAGTGCACATAGTATGGAATATCAAATATGAATGAAAACATGCCTAAAGTGTAGTGCAAAGACTAGATAATCGGCCCGAATGAGTCCAAAAATATGTATATAATTTGGACTCATCACACCCCCAGACTTACCTGTTTGCTCGTCCCGAGCAAATCATCTCAGGGCGAAGAAAAAGAGAACTAGTTGGCTAGGCAATTGTACGAACGAAGTACCATACGAAGTCGCATCCTCATGCACAAAGAGAAATAGTAGAAAACAATTCTACGTATGCACGGTAATTTTTATTTTCTAGAAACGTAGAAGACATATTACTCATACTCCTAATGTGAATCACAGTGAATCATCCGGTTACGCGTAGAACGAAAGTAGACAGACAGTGAGGTGAGCATTGCCAAAGATCGGGTCTCGGGAGGATCTCCAAAGGAATCCACCAATGTCGATGACCATACGCTTGCCCGTTCACACTCTCTCCACGGCACTGGTTTGACTCGAGCGCGCAAATCAATAGGACTTTAGGATAAAACAGGGCTTGGGCTTGGGTTTAGGTGGGGTATAACAACGGTAAACAAGAAGGCTAAGCACACCAAACCCAAATGAACAAGTACAAACATAGATAAATCACCCTATGCCCAAACACAATCAAATGGGTGCACACACCAACAGGCTTAGGTTTGATAACATCGGTGTGTGCACCGCCTACTCCAAAATACAAAACATTTTTATATATTTTCCATTTTTTCTTTTCATTTTCGTCTCCCTTTTTTTAACATTGCATTCATTTTTTTTCACATGATAAATCCAGCATAAATACCATTTGGACACAACCACATATCACGATATGAACACCACTTCAACACCCCACATTCAAAATATAAATAATAAAGCTCAATCATGGGTGTGCTAATAGGGTTGGCTATTTGGCTTTGGTGACGTATAGTGGAGCTGAATCAAAAGGAGGGGTAGGCACAACTGGGTAGCGAGGGTAATGTGGTAGGAACGGGTACAAGGCTCAACCGGGCCAAAATGAGGGCCTACATCATATTTGCGCGCTTGACTAACCATATACCCATGCTTCGAGAGTCGCTTGGGGCAAGTTCTTAGCCACCGAGAAAGATTAACCTTCCTCCCGACTCGAGCAATACGAGGCTACTGAACGCCTACACACAATTCTACGCCACCGTTTGATTCATAACCGGATTCACAACTAGAGTACAGTAAACAAAATTTACGCTAATAGAAAAATAGAAACTAAAAGCATATAAAGAATTTTAATTTACACAAACTCTAAGTGAACATGAGTGTACGACTAGGGACACTCTTGGAGTCAACATTTTACTCCACAGTACAATCCTAAGCCAACACAGCATTCTTTACTTAGCGCACAAGTGATAAAAAAAGCTCGGCACGTGCAAAAATTTAAGCACGTTCTCAAGTGGGTGATGCGGTGCGCGATGCAAATGAACAAAACCAAATATCATAATAAAAGCTTCTAGCATGCAAAAGATGTGTGACCGTGAGTGGGTAACGAAGCGCGGTTCTCCACCCAGACTTAATCTAAGCAATACATCATAATGATATGACAGTGAAAATCAAAATCGAAAGCTAGGGAAGAAGTTACCCAATGCTCAGCAAGTGAGCATACCAGAAGATGCATGAAAATCTGAAGCAAACACTCCATTCAGAATTTGCAATGAGTACCTGCAGGGGTGAGCTCCACAAAAACAAAAGAAAGCAGAAATGCTAAAACTGAACAGAAATTAACTAACTACTCTAACTAGGAAAATGAAAATGCAATAAATGTAAGATAACTACTGGGTTATTGTCATCCCAGCACGACTTATTCAGGTTTTGTACAGTTCTAGCTTATAGGCCTATGAAAAGAAAAGTGCACAGGTAACTGTTCTAATATGCGCATCGGTAGCGGGTACCGATACGGAGACAGAGCAGTCATCCCTCTACCAAAATATAGATACCTGCTCCTCACAGGTAGAGGGTAGAGAATGTAAGTGGAGGAGGAAATATCCTCACTCAACTCACCAAAAACATCCTTGCCCAGCAAGGTATCGTCTCCATGAAGGTGGCAGGAGGAAAAGGTAATGAGTGGAGCTTCCTCTACGAAGGGGGGATCAACCTCCTCACATAAGAGGATGCTCACATCATTGACTTGAGCAAAATGCTCCAAGTCCTTCTGGGGTACCTGTGAAGATTCAACCTGCACAGGCTCAGATGAAGAAGGGGGGTTAGGAAATAAAAGAGAAGAATGACTTAAGTAATCAAAAATTGGGGGAGTGTTCCCGGTCTCACTCCCAGCAGGATCCAAACATAGATCACTGTCGGTGTCATATGAGTCATAGCGAGGGGAATTCGGGAGCTCAAGGTCCTCTGTGGTGAGGTGGACCTCCTCATCCAATAAGGAAGTACAAACCTCCTCATCAGAAGAGGAATCCTCCTCATCCCACTTCGGCGCATCATCGTGGGCCAAGGAGTCACACTCCCCATCGGAGAGAATAACATCCTCGTCCCACTTTGATGCAACCTCAGGCTCTGAATGAACCTCCTGCACAACATCATCAACCAACTCAAAAGGAATAGGAATAGAAAATTCTTGCAAAGAAAGAGGAGGAACAACGGTACTAACATCAGGGAATATATAAACAGGTTCCTCAGGGGGTGAATCCAAAAGAGGAGATGAACGCAAAGGGAGAGGAATCTCTAGCACGTCATCACACTGAGCAGTTGAAAGTCTGATGGGAATATCAGCAGCAGTCCCACATAGACAAGGTGGTATTGTGAACTCATCATCAGAATCAGAAGGAGCAACCAAATGAGAGGTGGATGGACAAACACGGACATCCGGTTCATCATCCATCTCCAACTGGCGCTGGAATTCTGCACAGTCTTTCAATGAATGCTCAGTGCTATGACAACACAAACATAATTTTCTATTCCTCGTCAGTCCTTGCGGGGCCGGTGAGGAATACAAAAATGATGGAAGTGACGAAGAAGAGTGACCATAAGACTTGGGTACAGTGTATGAAGTGTCGTAGGAAAACGATGCTTCATGCACTGAGCAACGAGAATTATGCCCACCATCTTTAGTGGGGCACTCATCACTAGAATGCCTAGCATCCCCACACCATTTGCAACGGATATTTAGATAAGCAAACATGGTGCAAAGGAAGATAATTCACCAATAAAAATATTCTAAGCAAGAACTAACTATACACACACAATAAAATTGAAAACCTGCTTTTGAAAAATTGCAAATAAAGATTAGAAACAAAAACATTAAAAGATGCTACTTATATAACAAGAAATACAAAAGATGGTATAAACAAAGGGCACAAGGGCTTCTATCTCTTGTCTCCTGCTCCAGCAAACTCACACGTCTGTGTTCCCCGGCAACGGCGCCAAAAACTTGATGCGCAAATCTCGCACACCGCTATAGGCGGTATCTCGACTGCGGCACGAAACGGCAGTGTACCGATCGTTCAAGTAATATAAAACAAGGAGTAAATACCCGAGTATCGATCTCGGAAGGAACACAGTAAGGTGGAGTTAACTATTGAGGAAGGACTTGAGATCGAAGTCCTTTAGGTCGGATGGATTGCGGGAGGCTTGGTTTGGATTGTGGAAAATAAAGTGAAAGATACAACTACTCCTATGCAATGCCGCTATGCAATGCTTCGCTTGGCGGGATGGAAACTAGGCAGGCCTTGAGCGCGCTGCTTCACTAGGAGGATGGGCGAGTAGGCTAGCGGATGAGGTGAATAAGTGCGGAATCGAACTATGCAGGCCTTGAGCGCACTGCTTCGTAAGGCGAATGGATTACACTGGCCGCTATGCCACGCTTCGCTAGGCGGAAGGAAGAGTAGGCTTGCGGATGGAGTGGGTCACACCGGCGGAATGAGGGTCGCAAGCACCTCGTCAACAAGCACGCCACTAGCAATTGCTAGTGCGGCACACCAACACTCACACCACAATCTCCACTAAATCACACCTCATACACACTTATAAACAAGATGATTTCATATAAATGAAATAACATTACACACATGGTTTATAGTGCTCATCATCAAAAGATAGAGAAATCCTACCCTAAATAACAAATCAAGAGGAAAATGAGTAAAGGAATCAACCTCGTCCGAAGCCTTGTTGGGATTCACGGTAGGAATCGCTGGGTTGTCAATCCACGTCCAAACTCGGTCCACAACTGCGTCCGGGGTAGAGGAGGGCTGTCACTTCCTCCCAATGACCCGTCTTCTTCGTCTCACGACCCGATCTACTCTGATACACGATCTCCTTGCTTGGTATTGATGATCTTTGGGATAGAATCCTCTCCTTGAAGGCTCTTAGATGATGGAGGGTGAAGGAGAACGAAGAGCCCCTGAAAACGGCGCTGAAAAAGACCTAAAAATGCGGATTAGGCGAAAGGATTCGTGAAAACGCGTATTTGAAGAAAGCAGAATTTTGAGCGCGCACGGTCAGTGGCACACGACCAGTGACCGTGCGTGAAGGAATGCCAGTGATAGTGCGCGAAGAACATATAGCATAATCCTGAACTGCAAAATAGCGCACGATCAGTGGCGCACGACCAGTGGTTGTGCGCACTATATCCAGTGGTCGTGCGCAGTGCCGGACAGGCCCATTTTAAGTGAGAATTAATGCACGATCAGTGGTGCACGACCAGTGGTCGTGCGCACTAATGTCCAGTGCTCGTGCGCAGTATTCCTATGCAGTTTTTGCGCCCCGAAACACTCGCACAACCCCTGTATCAACATGACAGATCATCGGGCCACGCAAATGGGCATTCCACACATTCTCAAATATAGAAATTAAATTGCAACATAAAGCATAAGTAAGATAAACATAAAAAATACACCGAAACGGGCCTAAAAGTGCACATAGCATGGAATATCAAATATGAATGAAAACATGCCTAAAGTGTAGTGCAAAGACTAGATAATCGGCCCGAATGAGTCCAAAAATATGTATATAATTGGGACTCATCAGAGCCCTCCTATATTATTTTAATTTCTGTGATGAATGTTCTTCCGTTAGCGTAACGTCCACGTGTCTCGTTCATCCCTACATCATTTCCACCCTCAGAAATACAGAGGCGCAGAATTCCACCATCTTGGACCCAGGATGAGGATTTAAGGAGACTCGACTCTGAATTTGTGAAGAACACAGATACCCAGGTGCGACTGATTTGGGTTAGGATGCTGGAGGCCCAGAGCAGCTAGATCATGTATTACGATGTGTGGTATCATCAAGTAGAGTTCCAGGTTGGAGACCGGGTGTTCCAGAAGATACGTCCGATGAAGGGAGTCTTGCGGGTTCGCAGGCGGAAGATGCTCAGTTTGAGATAGATGGGGCTATACATGATCCTAGAGTGGATTATCCTGTAGGCTTATAGACTGGAGTTTCCGCCGGAGTTAGCAGGATTGCATGACGTCTTCCATGTCTCCTCCTTTAGGAAATCTCTTCTACGGCCGGAGCAGCAAATTTCTACTATAGATGGCCCGGTAGCCTCCGATCGATTAATTCACATGAGAGCCACTAGAACTGGTGTAGCAGAGATAGTTGGTGCTCTTTGAGTCAGTAATAACTTCAATTCTTAGGGGATGTTACGTTCAGTCACTCTCGGTGAAAACCCCACGAGCCTAGCCTGAATTTCGAGGACGAAATTATTATTTTTTATTTATTGGGATTTGTAACATCCCCCAAACAACTAGACCCCTAGAGTGGTTTTGTCATGACTAGGTCATGACAAAACCCTAGGAAGCTTGAATAGACCACTTGGCCTTAGGCTTGAAGGAGAAGAGCACCTTGGTCTGCAAATAGCAATTTCCAGTTACCAAGCTTAGTGTTGGACTTTAGGGCCTCACCTTGACCCTTTGACCCCACCATAGCATACCTAACCCTTTAGGGGTCCCCTTAGAGCACCAAGGACCCATTGGGGTCAAACAAAGAGGCCAAATTGACCAAAGTCAACCCTAGCCCCAAATTGGTAAAAGTAGCCTAATTAAGGTCAATTGACCTCCACCTTGCCAAATTGACCCTACCTAGACCTTCCTAACCATTAAGAGAGACCAATAGGTCACTACCCACCCATTGGGGTCAACCCAATTGGTCAGATTGACCAAAGTCAACTCTAGCACTGTTTTGGTCAAACCAACACCTTTTAGATTGATTGGCCCAATTGGGGCACCACCATGACTCAACCAACTTTGGGTGGTGTCAAGGGACTCAAGACAGACCACTTGGACCAGTCAACCCATCAGTTGACCAAGTCAACACCTAAAGTCAACACTTGGTCAACCTTGCCCAAAAAGAGGGGAAAAGGCTAACTTAAGCCCAATTCACTTGGGCTAGGCCTAATTGGAGTAGCCCATTAGCTTAGGAGGCTGATCCACTCAAATTTTGGAACTGATGAGTAGGAGAGAGAAAGTGCAATTTCCCCAATTTTGAAGAGAGATAAAGAAGAGAGAGAAGGTCATTAACGGCCATGGGAGGCCAAGGGTCTCCCCTCTTCATCTCCAATGGCTTTGTAACTCCCCCCTCATCAGTTTTGAGGAGTTTATTAGCCATGGACGACCACCCAAGTGTTGAATTGGGGGGATTTCAAAAATCACCTTAATGGCCATTAATGGTTTTCAAGGTTGTAACCTCCCCCTCTCCCAATTGGTGCCTCTAACACCTTCAGAAGACTGGGAGGAGTGAAACCCCTAACCTTCCAGAGGAAATCGTGTAGTGGAGGCTCAGATCGGCAAGGAGCACAACTTGAAGGGGGCGGCCATGGCAAATCCGGGAAGCAACCACCATCGAGCCTGATTGAAGGTCTTGTTCTTCTCCTCTCTCCCTTTGGGTTGGACTACATCTATTGGCAGCAAGGATTAAGGCCAAATGGCCTTGGATCGGGTTTGGCCGGAGCTTGTATTTTCAAGCTTTCAATCCCACCCTAAACCCTCTGTTCCGGCCACCTCCAGCTGACCAACTGTAACATCCCGTTTCCAGCTAGACCCCTTGTGCGCATTTTTTTGAGTCAAGCGAGTTGACTCGGGCTCGGGGTGTACTGAGGGCCAGGCTTGCACCTGAGCCGGGGAAGTACACTCGACGAACGCGGCGAATACCATTTCTATTCCTTGTCTCGATGTTTGCTGTATCGGGATCCGAGCTGTCCGGAGAGTATAATTTAAGCAATAAAACTCGAAGGAGGCGTACCGCCTTGAAGGAATTATAGTGCGTACGTTAGCTCAAATGACACGGTCTGCGAATAACATATTTATCCAAAAGGCGATATGCAGCAGACGGTCTCGGTATTCACCCCAGTCAGTTTTGTTAGACTCGTGAAGCCTATACGAGTTCAACAAAACTGTCCGCGCTCGATTCTGATGAGAATCGGCGAATTTATTAATGTGGTCTGCGAATAACATATTTATCCAAAAGGCGATATGCAGTAGACGGTCTCGGTATTCACCCCAATCAGTTTTATTAGACTCGTGAAGCCTATACGAGTTCAACAAAACTGTCCGCGCTCGATTCTGATGAGAATCAGCGAATTTATTAATGTGGTCTGCGAATAGCATATTTATCCAAATTGGTGAAATTGACCAAACAACCTCACAATTGACCCCAGTCAGTCTTGTTAGACTCGTAACAATAGTACGAGTTCAACGAATTTATCCGTTCGCGATTCTGACATCATTTGAATAGTTTTCATGTTTAAGTCAAAATTTGGCCGCAAACGCTCCGGAGAGCGTAAAAATGAGCAAACGAACTCGGAACTGACCTCAGCGTGTTTCGATGGGTGCGTATCGACGAGACGATCGTACCGAGCCCGTTCAGGATAAATTCCGAGCATTCTAGAGCATTGTGCGAGTGTTTTAAACAATAATAATAATAATCTTTTATTGCTATTATTATTATTATAACTTTATTTATGATATTAATATATATACATGCGTAATGTTAGGTTAGAAAAGGAGAACCCCCGATCCCTTCCCTGCTCCTTCTCTCTCTGACGGCGCTTCCCTCCTCTCCAGCCCGTGAAGTCATCCGCCCCTCTTCTTCGTTTCATCTCCTTCGCTTCGACCAAGCTCCGGCCTCCGACGAGTTCTCCCCTCCAAACGAACCGAGCAGCCCTCTACATCAGCCCCAACTCCAGACATCTCCTCGGACAGAACCCACCTCCGACAAACCACCGAGAGCCTTACTCTCTCTACCTCCTCCGACGAAGCCAAGCTCCGAACCGCCGCCTGCTCATCTACACTCAGATCCGGCAAACGCCATGACTGCAAATCTTGCCGAGCTCCATTTCAAGATCCGGCCGCCCATGCGAGGTCCATCCTCCTCCAGTCTAGATCTGACCAAGCTCAGGCTGCCTGCAGCTACTCCCTCCAGCTTCTACTTGAGATTCGTCCTTGACCTCCAACTTCTACTTGAGATTCTTAGTAGTTTTGTTTTCAAGATTTTTTGGCAGCTAGTTGTTGCTATTGAAGTGGATTATATGAACCTTCATCTGAGAAATATGACTACCAATATGAAGTCAATCGACTTATGGATCTCAAAGTCCGCAACTTATTCATCAATATGAGTGCTCCGAAGAACATTAATTTGCGAAGCGTAATGAAGTCGGATCCAGCGAACTCGAGTTCTTCATCTTCTAGATCCGGTGACATCTCCCTTCCGGTGACATCTCCCTTCGACGATAACCAAACAGACAGGCGATTCCACCTCTCCAAAAATAGAGAGCAAACCTTGCTCTTCGAGGTCAAAACAACCCACTCAAAGAGGACGACACCACTTCGGCGACGATCGATGAGATCCGGTGTCGGGAACGACGGATAAATGCCGCATTCGCGGCTATTGGGTAGCATGCATGGACACTCGGTGAGCTTCCTCCCCTCTCCCTTGGTGCTAGATCTTTAGATCATATAGGAGAGATGTTGGGCCAAGAGGACCCAACCTTGTGAGTTATGGTGTTTTCATAGGAGAAGACCACGCTAGAACTTCCGTTCTATGGCGACGATCGCCGTGAGATTTGCTTCAATCAACCCCTCTCTTCAATACGAAGAGAGAGGACTTGATCTCGTGAAGATTGGTGGTCTTTTGAGGGAGTATTCGAAGAAATAGCGCTGTTCATTTTACCCCCTTGCTGGAGGAAGAAGATGAACAAATGTCATTAGATTTACTTTAAGATACGTGCAGAAATTATATCTGCAGACCGATGCAGAAATCTGTTTTCTGTGCGCAGCTGTGTTCAAGTCCAATTTTGGGCATGATACATTGGGATTCAGGTTTCGGGCTCAACACAAAAGTTGTAGATCTCGGAAAATCCTTCGAGATGAGTGGTTGTACATATTTTGAGGAGCCCTGTAGCTCCCTTGATAACCCTTGAAAACAGACTGTGTAATTAAGGTTTGTAAGTTTGCTATCATGTATTACACAGCCAGCTTGTTGAGCTTGTTTGAGGATGAAACACTTGGAATTGAACCTTCGGTTCAACATAAAAAAAATTGTAGCCATTGTTGTTAACTTTCCAGAATGGGGTGGCACGTAAATTTTAGTGTAGTGAAACTCTCAGAATTTCAGTTTTAGTATTATGTGTCATGGTAGCCTAAGTCTCGATGAATTTTGGAATAACTTCATTGATACTTGTTGTTGTTCAAAACAAAATTGTAGAGATGATGTTGATGATGATGTGCATATCACTATAGAATTTCATGATTTTTAGATGAATATTTATTGTCATTTTGTGAATAATAAATTGTGATCGTAACAAAGCAGCGAGTCTATGCTAGAGGCTTCAGCGAGATCGGAATTGAAATGGATCCTTGTTTATATATATTTTAATGATTTACCTTGTTTTGTTTATCAGAGGATGTTTGGAATTGGTAGATAAATGTTGATGACAATGTGGACATCCCTCTTAAATTTCATAATTTTCGGATATAAACTTGCTGTGATTTGTCAATATTAGGTTATAAAATTATTGTGCCGTAAATAGCTATCAAGACTATTCCGAATAAGCTAGGATATGGTGTAAGCACTTAAGATGCTAACCCTGACGTGTATAGGAAATTTTAGAAGTCTTGGGTTAATATAGCCATTCGATTGATCACTTGTTTGATGACGCTCTAGGACAATAAATATGTGCATGAAACTTTAGGCAAGTTGTGATTTGAATCGTGCTCCTAATTACATTATATGTAAAGGTTATTATTAGGATTTTAATATAACATTGGAGGTGATTGATCTAAATATTGGTGAAAATTATGTAATGAACGGTTGATGGCGTAGTATGTATTAACATTTTAATATATATGTTGAATCTAATAGGGTTGGATGAGAAACAACCCTTGAGTAAAAGCCGATCTTAGTCTTATAGTCTTCTGGTAATAACCTTGAGTCAATTGGATGAATATTTGTAGTACCTCCCCTTATGTGGTTCATATAACTCATTTGGCCTGCGAATAGTAAAATGGTAGAATGGAGATAACTTGTAGACCATTAGGTGGGAATGGGAGGTAGTTGGTGTACCTGATTTGGATGAAAAGGTCGAGGTCACCAAAAAGGAGCTTAGGTGGCGAGAGAGTGCTTGGTGAGCTATGGGTAAGGCTGTGCTCGGGATTGACGAAAGATCGTCTTTCCCCTTAGAGGGTCATAAAGCACTGAGGTTTAATTCAAGTGAGATGATAAGAGGGTAATCTTAAGGGTAGATACCAATAATACTAAGTGTCTTGAGAAAGGGAACTTTGGGGTGTCATCCCATTGTAGTTCCTAGTACCGTAGCGAGCCCCTTACAGGGTAACCCTCGGGAAGTCCAAGATTAACCCTAAATTGCAATAACAATTAAAGGAGGCAAGAGTAGCCATAGTATGGTAAGATTGGATTTGTGTATCTCCTCCCAGTTGCGGGAGTGGTAGGATTGTGGTGCCCGATTAGACGAGCGGGAACCTCGAGGGGATGATTATCCCGATAACATTCTCAGAAATGTGGCAGGTCTTCGGCACTAGGCAGGTCGTCCTCCGACCGCGGTACGTTGACTTAGCAGGTGTGTAGGGGTCTAAGGGGTCAGCTTGGCTGCGTGTCGGGACGACAGTTCCCCGAAGACACCTCTCACTTGGCTCACATCCTGGTGGACTCCAGCAAAGAGTACGCAGAGCTCCGCAGTTGTTTAGCGTCGAGGCGTACGTGCGGTCTAGGCCTTGTAGAGTGTATACCCGCCTAGGAGTGGACAGCCCGGTCCGCTACCACCGTGTGTCACAGCGGTGGGTACCCGAGAGGTTGGCTTCCTTTCAAACAGAGGGAACTACAAAGGTCTATGCACATAGAGTCGTCTGTGTGAGTTTCATTGCATAAAACATTCATGGCATAGCATAGCATACGCACTTGTAGATCCTCATCATATAAATTAGTATGGGCTCATTTATATGATGAGTTATAATTCCTGGAAATCCTAACTTATAAGTTTGTATGGGCATTCATATAAGTTAGGGTACGAGATTGATTACTTGTCGTTACTGTTCTTACTGCCTTGCTTTACCTGCTTTACTTTCTGTTTATTTATTGTTGTACACCTTTATTATACTCCTGCTTATACATGAATAGATTAGCCCCTTTTACACTTGTGTAGCTTAGAATTTGTGTATATACTAGTTTACTTTCCCCGTCACCTGCTTTGTATATTACTGTTATATTGCAGCTTTTCTTCCTTTCCTTCCGCCCGGTACCTTGGAGTCGCCGGGGGAGCGGATGGTAAGCCACTTAGTCTTTATGACTAACGGTTGCTACGTCCCTCTTTTTAGGAGCACATTCAGTGGTATAGCAGCGTTCAACACCCGAGGCCAGCCAGGTCAAGTGTGCAGGGCTGGGGTTTATGGTACCTTAGCTGCCGTCAGTGACATAGGTGGGTGAGTGTTTTGAGATGTAGCCCTTGGGGCATTTAGCTGGTTACTCTGATGATTTGTAGGAGCTTGTGTAGCTTTCTGTCTTTCTTGTACTTACAGTTTGGACGTTCTTACTTATTGTGAATTATGGCTTTTAATACCTTCTTTCATTGATGGGTTGGCGCTGTGTAGTTTGTTTAGCCGGCAGGATAGGCGTCTTGTGGGGGAGGCTAGCTCGTGTGCTGATACTTCCGCAAGGCGGCTGTCATGGGCATAAGACTCCCCTCGACCGTGTTTTGTGTTCCGGGAGGGGGATCTTACAAATGGTATCCTAAGATAAAGAAGTCCATTGGACCACTAGGCTACCCCTGCTAGCTAGATCAGTTTGAGGACAAACTGATGCAGCGGAAGCAGTGGTGTGCCCATGTGTAATTCACAATAAGTATGTCTGCTTTTTCCTATAGAAAGTGCCAACCTAAGCCAAACTCGTACCCTTACAAACAAATGTTGGCTCACTCCGAGACAGTAATTGGTATTCCCATTCCAACAATTAGAGTTGGTTTGGCATAGGATTGATGCCAACCTAACTAGGATACCGTTTTGGTCTACTTAGCAGGATATGTTGGGACATACCCTAACCTTATACCGATCTTGGGGATGATTGAGCCAAGCAATAAGTGACCTTGAGTGACTAAGGGAAGAGTTTAATGAGAGTGTAAATGCTAAAGATTCGCACCCTGAGATTTCTATCCCAGATATGGAGTAATATTATCATCTTACCCAAAAAATTTAGGGAAATCTCAATGAGGTTGGTGTCTGTAGTCCATTATCAGCTTAGTAAGAGACCACTAAGCATGCCTTTTATACTGTATGTCGATACCTCTCACTTCTTTTTTATGTAGAAGGTTTCATACGGAGAAGATATGATAAGAATTCGGATCCAGAGAAGGCTCATTTTAGGACGAATGTGTTATATTGGTGGCAAAGAAACTCATTCGAAGAGATATGGAGGCTTATCTCTTCGTTTATTGGGCTAGTTTTGTACCATCTTGGATCCCTTGAGGAGTTAGAATCTTTGTAATTTTTGACATTGGAAGTTTTGATCCTTGAGAAGTTAGTTTACCTTAAGCAAAGCAGACTGCTAAGGCCATGTTTGGGTTGATATGAATTTTATTAGAGGAATAAGAGAGGAAAAACATTTTTGAAGATGATCATTTTCTCTATATTGTTCTAAGATTATGTGGATAGGTAATGAGGAGAGTAGTAAATCTACACTTTGGGGATATGCAGCTATGTTGTGATAACTTTATAACTGGGAAGTTAATGAAATTTTGTGCATGCATTGCGGGTATGATGATACATTACCCCTGAGTTTGGAAAATTCGTGGTGAACATTCCCTTAGTGTTGTAATTATTTGATGTTGGGAAATTAATAAGTATTCGGCGGTGGAGTCAACAAGATTAATATGACTTGATTGATGATCTAAAATCCGAAAAGTTTTTATAAAATAACCATGCATGCCATGGATGATCGTTGGCAGGGATGGTGGGGCGCTTGTAATGATTTGATTTAGTTTATCATATTGTGAAGTATGCCCTACTTTTGGTAGCCTGCATAACTCGTGTCGAAGTGAAAATCATCCCGAGCCTTGCACCTTGGTTCATGTTAAGTTCAAGCATATATAAATGTACCGGGTGATTGGATGTTCTTTGTGCATGCTCTCGTTGCAATGAGATGCAGTTTGGTCGTCGCCGTAAAAAAAAAATTTAAACTTCTACATCCTGGTTGATTTATGAGTGCGTCGATTCGGGGATCTATAGGGAAAGAACTCTAAGTCGAGGAAGGTATGCCCCTAAGGTTTGTGTCCATATGTGAGATGAATGTATCATATGGGCGGTGGAAGAAATTTAGCCCAAAAACGTATGGGGGCTAATCCTATTTCTTCGTTTATTGGCCTAGCTAATGGACCAACTGAGGTTTCACCGGGAGTTAAAAATCTTTGCAGACTGCTTCACTTAGCCTTGCTATAATGGTGTTTTCTCATCTAAGTCGTTACAAGTCGACGATATTAGAATTAGGTACACCTTGATGAATGAGTCATTTTAAGTAAGGTGGATGGTTAAACACCAAGTTTTGGGTTACGTTGAGTCCCCTACCAGAATAACAGATGTGAGTACCAAAAGGATGGTTATGTCTTTGCTCTGATCGAAGTTTATGCAGAGAAGTAGACCAAGGAGAAATGGCGATCTAAAACCTTTTGGGAAATACACCGAGGTTGTCGAGTTTTCATATATGAACGCCTAGATAAATCATATAGCTGGGTAATTGAGGATATGAATACATCCTGATGTGTGCCAATTAGGACCTTTGTGGGTGACGTTGAGTAAAATTTAGCATGGTTTTAGATGGATGTCAATACTATGTGAAGGATGCGATGATATCCTGATGTGATGGTAATGACTTGAGTTGGCAGTCCTCGAGTGCTGCTATGCACTAGTCGGATCTTGGCAAGTTCTTGGATGACTTAAGGACTTGGTGGTAGTCCTTAGGTTCTGATAGCATGAGTTCCATCATTAGAACCACATGGGTGTAGTTATGTAAAATCTTGAATCCTCTCTATAGTGTTGTAGTGCCTCTCAGTGATCAATGGTCGGTCCGACGACCGCGCGACAAATTTTGGGGGACGCCTTGAAATTTGTTGAGTTGGAGTTGTATTTGATTGTTGATCAAAGAGGTGTGTTTAAAAGTGACATATTTAGGATAACCGGTTTAAATCGTAGCACTCTTAGTGCCAAGGTTTTACATCGTGGTTGTTAAATTAACAAATTCACAACAATGGTGTCTATGCACTGGTTTGCGTACATATGTAATGATATTGTAAATTAAATAAAATTACCGAGTATTTGTGTTGGAGACTCATGGCAGACAGGTATGATATTGATGCAAGACAACTGTTGATGACACCTGCTTTAGAGATATAGTGTTTTGAGATCTAGTCCTGCAAGGTGTAAACGAGCTGGTGGCTCGGCAGTCATGTTGGTTCATAGAACCTGGTTAGCGATATAGATGTTGGTAGTGGTTGCCGGTTGCATCGTGGTTTTATAAACGAGTAGCATGCTTGATGACGTTCATACCGAGTCCTTGCTAAATGTTCCCTTGTATGTTATATGCTTGAGATTAAATCACAACATAATCAGTTAAACTGATGTAGCGATTTTTGAAATAGTGTGTGTCATTATTAGGTCGTATGATCTCACAGGGCAAGAGTGCGCATGCAATCTAGTTTCATGTATAAATCGCAAAAATTGAGAGTGCATACATACGCTTGAAATTATTATGGATGAAGTGCCCACGAATGATTATGATGAGTATATTTTACTCTCATCTAGAAAATCCTCATAGCCTCAACCAAATATTTCGGGGACGAAATTGTTTCTTCGTTTATTGGATTTGTAACATCCCGTTTCCAGCTAGACCCCTTGTGCGCATTTTTTTGAGTCAAGCGAGTTGACTCGGGCTCGGGGTGTACTGAGGGACAGGCTTGCACCTGAGCCGGGGAAGTACACTCGACGAACGCGGCGAATACCATTTCTATTCCTTGTCTCGATGTTTGCTGTATCGGGATCCGAGCTCTCCGGAGAGTATAATTTGAGCAATAAAACTCGAAGGAGGCGTACCGCCTTGAAGGAATTAGAGTGCGTACGTTAGCTCAAATGACACGGTCTGTGAATAACATATTTATCAAAAAGGCGATATGCAGCAGACGGTCTCGGTATTCATCCCAATCAGTTTTGTTAGACTCGTGAAGCCTATACGAGTTCAACAAAACTGTCCGCGCTCGATTCTGATGAGAATCGGCGAATTTATTAATGTGGTCTGCGAATAGCATATGTATCCAAAAGGCGATATGCAGCAGACGGTCTCGGTATTCACCCCAATCAGTTTTGTTAGACTCGTGAAGCCTATACGAGTTCAACAAAACTGTCCGCGCTCGATTCTGATGAGAATCAGCGAATTTATTAATGTGGTCTGCGAATAGCAAATTTATCCAAAATGGTGAAATTGACCAAACGACCTCACAATTGACCCCATTCAGTCTTGTTAGACTCGTAACAATAGTACGAGTTCAACGAATTTATCCGTTCGTGATTCCGACATCATTTGGACAGTTTTCACGTTTAAGTCAAAATTTGGCCGCAAACGCTCCGAAGAGCGTAAAAATGAGCAAACGAACTCAGAACTGACCTCAGCGTGTTTCGATGGGTGCGTATCGACGAGACGATCATAACGAGCCCGTTCAGGATAAATTCTGAGCATTCTAGAGCATTGTGCGAGTGTTTTAAACAATAATAATAATAATAATAATCTTTTTTTGCTATTATTATTATTATTATTATTATTATTATAACTTTATTTATGATATTAATATATATACATGCGTAATGTTAGGTTAGAAAAGGAGAACCCCCGATCCCTTCCCTGCTCCATCTCTCTCTGACGGCGCTTCCCTCCTCTCCAGCCTGTGAAGTCAGCCGCCCCTCTTCTTCGTTTCATCTCCTTCGCTCCGACCAAGCTCCGGCCTCCGACGAGCTCTCCCCTCCAAACGAACCGAGCAGCCCTCTACATCAGCCCCAACTCCGGACATCTACTCGGACAGAACCCACCTCCGACAAACCACCGAGAGCCTTACTCTCTCTACCTCCTCCGACGAAGCCAAGCTCCGAACCGCCGCCTGCTCATCTACACTCAGATCCGGCAAACGCCATGACCGCCAATCTTGGCGAGCTCCATTTCAAGATCCGGCCGCCCATGCGAGGTCCAACCTCCTCCAGTCTAGATCTGACCAAGCTCGGGCTGCCTGCAGCTACTCCCTCCAGCTTCTACTTGAGATTTGGCCTTGACCTCCAGCTTCTACTTGAGATTCTTAGTAATTTTGTTTTCAAGATTTTTTGGCAGCTAGCTGTTGCTATTGAAGTGGATTATCTGAACCTTCATCTGAGAAATAGGACTACCAATATGAAGTCAATCAACTTATGGATCTCAAAGTCCGCAACTTATTCATCAATATGAGTGCTCCGAAGAACATTAATTTGCGAAGCGTAATGAAGTCGGATCCAGCGAACTCGAGTTCTTCATCTTCTAGATCCGGTGACATCTCCCTTCTGGTGACATCTCCCTTCTGGTGACATCTCCCTTCGACGATCACCAAACAGCCAGGCGATTCCACCTCTCCAAAAATAGAGAGCAAACCTTGCTCTTCGAGGTCAAAACAACCCACTCAAAGAGGACGACACCACTTCAGCGACGATCGATGAGATCCGGTGTCGGGAACGACGGATAAATGCCGCATTCGCGGCTATTGGGTAGCATGCATGGACACTCAGTGAGCTTCCTCCCCTCTCCCTTGGTGCTACATCTTTAGATCATATAGGAGAGATGTTGGGCCAAGAGGACCCAACCTTGTGATTTATGGTGTTTCCATAGGAGAAGACCACGCTAGAACTTCCGTTCTAGGGCGACGATCGCCGTGAGATTTGCTTCAATCAACCCCTCTCTTCAATACGAAGAGAGAGGACTTGATCTCGTGAAGATTGGTGGTCTTTTGAGGGAGTATTCGAGGAAATAGCGCTGTTCATTTTACCCCCTTGCTGGAGGAAGAAGATGAACAAATGTCATTAGATTTACTTTAAGATACGTGCAGAAATTATATCTGCAGACCGATGCAGAAATCTATTTTCTGCGCGCAGCTGTGTTCAAGTCCAATTTTGGGCATGATACATTGGGATTCAGGTTTCGGACTCAACACGGAAGTTGTAGATCTCGGAAAATCCTTCGAGATGAGTGGCTGTACATATTTTGAGGAGCCCTGTAGCTCCCTAGATAACCCTTGAAAACAGACTGTGTAATTAAGGTTTGTAAGTTTGCTGTCATGTATTACACAGCCAGCTTGTTGAGCTTGTTTGAGGATGAAACACTTGGAATTGGACCTTCGGTTCAACATAAAAAAATTGTAGCCATTGTTGTTAACTTTCCAGAATGGGGTGGCACGTAAATTTTAGTGTAGTGAAACTCTCAGAATTTCAGTTTTAGTATTATGTGTCATGGCAGCCTAAGTCTCGATGAATTTTGGAATAACTTCATTGATACTTGTTGTTGTTCAAAACAAAATTGTAGAGATGATGTTGATGATGATGTGCATATCGCTGTAGAATTTCATGATTTTTAGATGAATATTTATTGTTATTTTGTGAATAATAAATTGTGATCATAACAAAGCAGCGAGTCTATACTTGAGGCTTCAGCGAGATCAGAATTGAAATGGATCCTTGTTTATATATTTTTTGTTGATTTACCTTGTTTTGTTTATCAGAGGATGTTTGGAATTGGTAGATAAATGTTGATGACAATGTGGACATCCCTCTTAAATTTCATAATTTTCGGATATAAACTTGATGTGATTTGTCAATATTAGGTTATAAAATTATTGTGCCGTAAATAGCTATCAAGACTATTCCGAATGAGCCGGGATATGGTGTAAACACTTAAGACGCTAACCCTGACGTGTAGAGGAAATTTTAGAAGTCTTGGGTTAATATCGCCATTCGATTGATCACTTGTTTGATGACGCTCTAGGACAATAAATATGTGCATGAAACTTTAGGCAAGTTGTGATTTGAATCGTGCTCATAATTACATTATATGTAAAGGTTATTATTAGGATTTTAATATAACATTGGAGGTGATTGACCTAAATATTGGGGAAAATTATGTTATGAAAGATTGATGGCGTAGTATTTATTAACATTTAAATATATATGTTGAATCTAATAGGGTTGGATGAGAAACAACACTTGAGTAAAAGCCGAGCTTAGTCTTATAGTCTTTTGGTAATAACCTTGAGTCAATTGGATGAATATTTATAGTACCTCCCCTTATGTGGTTCATATACCTCATTTGGCTTGCGAATAGTAAAACGGTAGAATGGAGATAACTTGTAGACCATTAGGTGGGAATGGGAGGTAGTTGGTGTACCTGATTTGGATGAAAAGGTCAAGGTCACCAAAAAGGAGCTTAGGTGGCGAGAGAGTGCTTGGTGAGATATGGGTAAGGCTATGCTCGGGATTGACGAAAGATCGTCTTTCCCCTTAGAGGGTCATAAAGCACTGAGGTTTAATTCAAGTGAGATGATAAGAGGGTAATCTTAAGGGTAGATACCAATAATACTAAGTGTCTTGAGAAAGGGAACTTTGGGGTGTCATCCCATTGTAGTTCCTAGTACCTTATCGAGCCCCTTACAGGGTAACCCTCAGGAAGTCCAAGATTAACCCTAAATTGCAATAACAATTAAAGGAGGCAAGAGTAGCCAGAGTATGGTAAGATTGGATTTGCGTATCTCCTCCCAGTTGCAGGAGTGGCAGGATTGTGGTGCCCGGTTAGACGAGCGGGATCCTCGAGGGGATGATTATCCCGGTAACATTATCAGAAATGTGGCAGGTCTTCGGTACTAGGCAGGTCGTCACTCCGACCGCGGTACGTTGACTTAGCGGGTGTGTAGGGGTCTAAGGGGCCAGCTTGGCTGCGTGTTGGGACAACAGTTCCCCGAAGACACCTCTCACTTGGCTCACAGTCTGGTGGACTCCAACAAAGAGTACGTAGAGCTCCGCAGTTGTTTAGCGTCGAGGCGTACGTGCGGTCTAGGCCTGGTATAGTGTATACCCGCCTAGGAGTGGACAGCCTGGTCCGCTACCACCGTGTGTCACAGCGGTGGGTACCCGAGAGGTTGGCTTCCTTTCAAACAGAGGGAACTACAAAGGTCTATGCGCATAGAGTCGTGTGTGTGAGTTTCATTGCATAAAACATTCATAGCATAGCATAGCATACGCACTTTCAGATCCTCATCATATAATTTAGTATGGGCTCTTTTATATGATGAGTTATAATTCCTGGAAATCCTAACTTATAAGTTTGTATGGGCATTCATATAAGTTAGGGTACGAGATTGATTACTTGTCGTTACTGTTCTTACTGCCTTGCTTTACCTGCTTTACTTACTGTTTATTTATTGTTGTACACATTTATTATACTCCTGCTTATACATGAATAGATTAGCCCCTTTTACACTTGTGTATCTTAGAATTTGTGTATATACTAGTTTACTTTCCCTGTCACCTGCTTTGTATATTACTGTTATATTGCAGCTTTTCTTCCTTTCCTTCCGCCCGGTGCCTTGGAGTCGCCGGGGGAGCGGATGGGAAGCCACTTAGTCTTTATGACTAACGGTTGCTACGTCCCTCTTTTTAGGAGAACATTCAGTGGTATTGCAGCGTTCAACACCGGAGGCCAGCCAGGTCAGGTGTGCAGGGCTGGGGTTTATGGTACCTTAGCTGCCGTCAGTGACAGAGGCGGGTGAGTGTTTTGAGATGTAGCTCTTGGGACATTTAGCTGGTTACTCTGATGATTTGCAGGAGCTTGTGTAGCTTTCTGTCTTTCTTATACTTACAGTTTGGACATTCTTACTTATTGTGAATCTATGGCTTTTAATACCTTCTTTCATTGATGGGTTGGCGCTGTGTAGTTGGTTTAGCCGGTAGGATAGGCATCTTGTGGGGGAGGCTAGCTCGTGTGCTGGCACTTCCGCAAGGCGGCTGTCCTGGGCATATGACTCCCCTCGACCGTGTTTTGTGTTCCGGGAGGGGGATCTTACAGCTCAATTGGTGATGAGAAGTGAAAGAACTCTGTAGTTAAGCGTACTCGGACGGGAGCAATTCTGGGACGGGTGACCTCCTGGGAAGTCCACGCGCTGCCGCTTAACTGGCTCAATTCTCATCAAAGGGGGACTACGGTCTCCAACAACCCACTGTGCGCTGTGGTGGGACAGAGAGGGGTTGGGGTGCATGGTCTGCAGACCATATGGTTATGCTGAACCCTTCCGGTGCCAGCGGGGTCGCGTGTTGGCGGGCCTGGGCTGGGAGGGTGCCGGCGGTCCAGCTGGGTCCCGTGTTGGCGGGCCTGGACCGTTACAAAAAGTCCTATCCTCCAGGATTGCACTTTTTGTAACGGTCTAGGCCCGCCAACACGGGACCCAGCTGGACCGCCGGCACCCTCCCAGCCCAGGCCCGCCAACACGCGACCCAGCTGGCACCGGAAGGGTTCAGCCTAACCAGATGGTCTGCAGACCATGCACCCCAGCCCCTCTCTGCCCCACCACAGGGCACAGTGGGTTGTTGGAGACCGCAGTCCCCCTTTGATGAGAATTGAGCTAGTTAAGCGACAACGCGTGGACTTCCCAGGAGGTCACCCATCCCATGACTACTCCAGCCCGAGCACGCTTAACTATAGAGTACTTTCACTTCTCATCACCAATTGATCTACTCCATAGCTAAGCGTGCTCGGGCTGGAGTAGTCATGGGTTGGGTGACCTCTTGGGAAGTCCACGCGTTGCCACTTAACTAGCTCAATTCTCATCAAAGGGGGACTGCGGTCTCCAACAACCCACTGTGCCCTGTGGTGGGGCAGAGAGGGGTTGGGGTGCATGGTCTGCAGACCATCTGGTTAGGCTGAACCCTTCCGGTGCCAGCTGGGTCGCGTGTTGGCGGGCCTGGGCCGGGAGGGTGCCGACGGTCCAGCTGGGTCCCGTGTTGGCGGGCCTGGACCGTTACACCAACCTCCCCCCATCGCCGACCACCACCTCAACGGAGGTGGTGGTGGCATTGGCCGGCCGAGGCGGCGCTTGGGTGGCCGGGAAAACAACTCCAAACATCACCCAGGTCGGTGCAATCTCAGTCATTGGATGGAGGAAGAAGACAAGCCGATTCCGTCTGTCCCTGCTTCAAGATTCGTGCATTAGGAAGCTCTGTGAATTTTTATATAATTTTTGGAGAATTAAATGAGTAGGCTACTTCACAACTTATCTTATTTAAGGATTTCTTAAAGTATTTATTTAAGTGAGAAAATGATTTCCATAAATCCTGAAATTTAGACAGTGGACTCTTCTGATGAATACAAAGGTCTGGTAATTTTCCCCTAATTTTGGTGTAAGTATTTTTGGTGGTTCCTTCATAAATCTACAAATTTGGATATAAGTCGAATATTAGAAATAAAGGACAATTCCTTACTATAAAAATATGATATGTTGTATTTGCTGATATTTAGTCATCATAGATTTATCATAATTTTATGGGGTCCATATCATAAGAAGATCTTACACTTCATGTTCATTTTCATACTTGGCAAATGTTTGGAGAAATTAAAATAAATGCTAAATAAATAAGGAAAAATATGATTATCTGGATTTAGTCTTATAACATCATGATAGACTCCCAGTAATAATATTGAGTCAGTTGGATCAATATTTGGAGTACCTCCCATTATGCAACTCATATGACTATTTTGGTCTGCGTATAGTAAAACTGTACAACTTGAGTTATTTTTGGATCAGTGGGTGGGAATGGAATGTAGATAGTGTACCAAGCTTAGTTGAATAGATTGAAGGTCACCAAAAAGGGGTTTAAGTGATGAGAGTGTGCTTGGCAAGTTAAGGGTAAAGTTGTGCTCAGGATAGACGAAAGATCGTCTTTCCCATGGGGAGTCAGAAGATTCTTAGGGTAATCCAAGTGTAAAGGTAAAAAGAAGGGTATTCTTATGGGTAGAAACCAATAACACTAAGTGTCTTGAGAAAGGGAACCTTGGGGTGTCATCCCATTATAGTTCCTAGTACCGTAGCGAGCCCCTTATAGGGTAATCCTCGGAAAGTCCAAGAATAAACATAAATTGTAGGGTTATGTTGTTATACAAGATTAACTTAATAATACACTCACTCACACTCGATTATCATGGGTATATTAGTCGGTTTGGTCTTACGAGCGGTAGGCTCGGAGGTTGTAGCGGCAAACTAATTAGTCTGGTGAGCTTGTGACTCAGTAAGGTTATTGATGACAGGCAGGTTGGCCCGGGGAGCCTATGGCTCAGAGATAGATAGTAGGACATGTTTGCATGTGCACGAAGGTGGTGGGTCTTCGGTATTGGACGGTCATTCACACCGACGTCAATACGTTGACTCGGCAATTGTGGAATTTGCACTTAGCCATAAAAGTATGGTGGTCCAGCCAGTAAGAGTACGCAGATGCTCCGCGATTTTGCGTTGAGGCGTACGATAGGTCTAGGTTAGGTAGTGTGAATACCAACCTAGAGGTGGGCGAGACCCAACCCACCGCTTCCGTTTGCCATTACGGGAGTATCCTGGGAGTCTAGCTAGATCCAAAAAGGGGGAACTAAAGGTCTGTGCACATAGAGTCGAAGTGTGTGAGTTGCACTTGTATGAACATAGCATAAACTGCATAACTTTGCATGTCATGGCATAAGCATTGCATTTCAACCCCAACCCCTATCGTATAAATTAGTTATGGGACTTTTTATACGATAGGCCTTGCTAAACGACCCCTTGGTCTATAGGTTTGTATGGGCATTCCTATAAATCAATGGTTACTTTTCTATTATACAGATGTCTTTACTTACTGCACTTTACTTATTCTTTACCTACTCTTACTATGCTCTTTTCCTGCTTCAATTATATATATACACATGTGTAGTGTAGACATTCCCTGTACCCCTGTCACCTGGCATTGTTTATACCCCTTGCTGTCCTCCGCTTCATCCTCCCACACGGTGCCTAGGAGACATTGGGGGTGGGGAACATAAGGCTTAGTCTTTTTGACTAACGGTTGGTGGACCATATCATTTTAGTGGATCGAGGAGACGCAGCAGCACCAGAGGCTGATGCAGACGGAGGCGGGCCAGTCTAGTACATGAGCACATGATTCAGGATCAGTGAGTGATTAGTAGTTAGCTTCCGCGAGTGATCTTGTAGTAAGGACATGATGTACAGGGCATGGGCCCTTTATTATTATAACCTTCTGTCTTTGATTTCAGTTATGATTATATGGACATCTCTTTATGATAGTTTATTTATATGTGATGTGGACTTGGCTTCCATAAGTTTGTTTAAGCTTAACTTCTTTGTGATCGATAAGGCCGGTAGGATCGGCATTTTGTAGTGTCAACCTTCCCGAGTGAGGGTGTCACCGCAAAACGGCGGTTCTGGGCATAAGACCCAGATTTTCAAAAGAAAAAAATGGGGTCTTACAAATGGCATCCTAAGAGAATAGCCTCCCTCAAGCCCAACCAAGGTCTGGTTTCTCTTCCACTCCCTCTGTGCTAGTCTCTTAGATCATTTATGAGAGGTTCTATCTCAACAAAGCTGGATTCAAAGTGAGAAAATGGAAATTTTTTCCATGGTTTTCACCATGTTCGAGATCACCGAAAACAACTTCACTTACGACCAAACCACCGCCGGCCGATAGCCACCACCTCAATAGAGGTGTTGGTGGCGGTGGCCGGCCAGGGAGGTGGCTCAGTCGGCGGGAAAAGGAGTTGAAATAAGCTCCATGCGGGGGCAATCGGGACCGTTGGCTGGAGGTAGGAGATGGTTGGATGTTGTCGGTTTTGACCAAGGATCTGCTAAACGCAGGCCCTATCGTCTCTTATATTATATGATTTCCTGTCACATATATTCAGATATATTCATGCTTACATTAAGGACTCTAAGAGGCGGATTCATGAAAAGTGCTCAACAGGGAAATTATAGACTTAGGACTTAACTTCACATGGGCACTGATTGCACTCAATTTGGAGCAATGTGCCTCCCTGGGCATTCATTTTGGCGAGGCATGTACATATGGGTCCCTAGAACTTTAGAAATTAATTTTAGGAGATATGTAACTCTAAATGACTTGAAATTTGGGGCATGCATGAGTCATGCCCTAAAGCACCCCCAGCCAAAAATTGTGGATTTTTGGAAACAATTTTTCTAAGGTTTTATTCAATATTTCATTTTACACATTGGGCCTAGATCTAATGTTATATTAACTCAAATCTATCCAAATCTTATGTGAAAGGTCCAATAGGTCATGTTTGGTCCATGGATAAAATTTTGGGCCATTTGGACCCATGCATATGGATTTATCCACATGGAAGTGAAATCTAGTATAGTTAAATGTTAATATGTGACCTAGGGAGAATTTTGTGAAATTTTGCCAAACCCCTTGGGCAAAAAGTCTGAAATTTTATGCAGAGGTAGGTTATACCTAATTCCACACTCTGACCAAATTTTGTAATATTTGGAAATTATTTTATTATGGTTTTATTTATTACTTAATAAAGCATGAAAATTTGATATTCATGGCTTAGAAACCATTAGTGACCCAAAAATGTGTTAGATGATACTATGGGTCAATATACAACTTTGGTAGTGATATTAAGTCAATTGACTTAGTGCATGTTGGGGGGGGGGGGGGGGGGAATTTACATGCAAGTTCATGAAGGATAGGGAAAGGTGTGCTAATAGCACTAAACTACATTTTGAGAATCTAACTCAAATTGACCCAAATCTTGGGTAGCATGTTAATTAGATCAAATATAGTCCATGGTAAAAATTTAAGGTCATTTGTACCATTGCATGTTGGTGTATTCCACATACATGTGTAAGCGAATTTGGTGTGCATTTAGCATTACCATGTAGCACTAGATTTACATGGGTAAATCAACTAAAATTAACCCCCAAGTCTTGGGCAGCATGTAAATTAGATCAAATATAGTCCGTGGTATAAAATTATGGTCATTTGGACTTTGCATGTTGGTGTATTTCACATGCATGTGTAAGGGAAATTGGTGTGCATATAGCATTACCATGTAGGTATAGATTTACATGGGTAAAACAACTTATCTTAAACCAAAATTTGGGTGGCATGATAATAAGACTACGAATATGCCCTAGTTAATGGTTGAGCCCAATTGGACTCTTGTATGTGAATGAAATTCACATGCCAAAAATCTAGGTGATAAAAGGTGATCAATAAGGTTCTTAAGCAATAATGTTTTGAGAATTTAAAGGTTTTCCCTTAATCAACTTTCATGAAATTTAAAACATGCACTTAGGACCATAAGGGAATACTCTATAGAGAAAATCATCAAGCTTTGAGTTGATTTGCCTCGGAAACATGATTTCATATGATTTGGTCACATAGACCCCAAGTGAGTATTTATAGGGTCAAAGCTTACTGAAATGTCTTAGAATGTTGTACATAGACTTTTTACATCAGTATGAAGCTCTGGAAATTTTATTAGAATTAATCATTGAGTCAAATTCATACTTCCTTCACAAAGTAGAATTTGGGCTTATAACTTGAGAAATTAATTCCTTGAATTAATGATGTCGGATGGCTATCAAATTTTGTATATAGACTTTTTATATCAGTATGAAGCTCTCGAAATTTCATTAGAATTAATCATTGATCAAAATTCATACTTCCTTCACATAGTAGAATTGGGCTTATAACTTGAGAAATTAATTCTTTGAATTAATAATGTTGGATGGCTATCAATTTTTGTATATAGACATGTTATATCAGTATGAAGCTCTGGAAATTTATTAGAATTAATCATTGAGTAAACTTCATACTTCCTTCACAATGTAGAATTTGGGTTTATAACTTGAGATATTAATTCCTTGAATTAATGATGCTGGATGTCTATCAAATTTTGTATATAGACTTTTTATATCTGTATAAAGATCTGGAAATATTATTAGAATTAATCATTGAGTAAACTTCATACTTCCTTCACAAAGTAGAATTTGGGCTTATAAATTGAGAAATTAATTCCTTGAATCAATGATGCTGGATGACTATCAAATTTTGTATGTAGTCTTTTTATATTAGTATGAAGCTCTGGAAATTTTATTAGAATTAATCATTAAGTAAACTTCATACTTCCTTCACAAAGTATAACCTTGGATTATAATTTAGAATAATCATACATTGAATTATTGACACAGGGATACTCTAGGAATCTGGACATAAACTTGTGATAATATTATAAACCTCTGGAAATTTTCCTGGAATTTATTATACAACCCTCATATTTGTCGAGCTGGTGTGACCCAACGCAGGTAAGATCGCAGCGTATCGATACGACGGAGGCTATCAAGACCAAAAGGAGAAGGCCCGGGGGGCAAGCTTCCTTGGACGAGTGGACCTTGGGTCCACTCGCCCAAGGCCCCGGGCGAGTGGACCAATGGTCCACTCACCCGAGTTGGGGGGGGGGGTGCGAGTGGACCTTAGGTCCACTCGCCCATGGTGGGGGGGGGGGGGGGGTGAGTGGACCATAGGTCCACTCGCCCCAGGCAATTGGGCGAGTGGACCAATGGTCCACTTGCCCGGTGGGCAGAGTGGACCGTGAGGTCCAATCGCCCAGTCAGGGTGGTTGACCTTGGTCTACTCACCCGACCCTCGGCAAGGGGGGGAGGGGACGTCTCATCTACCACTCGCCCCTCCTCCTGTTTTGATCGTTCAGGTTCGCAGTTGAGGTGCTGATAGAAGAATTTTGGCTATCTGCAGCCCAATTTTGGGAAGTCTATAAATAGACCCCCATGGGCACCTTGGGAAGGGTTGGACTCTGCTCTCCCTCGCGTGTGTCTTGTGAGCAAGCACTACCTCCCCCTCCCCTGTCAGCTAAGGTGGACGGTGAGGTGGTCCTTAGTGCCCTCCAAGGTGCCCAGGCTCAGCTTTGGCTTGGAATGGGAAGCTCTCTTTGAACTTCCGGGTGTCTGGTGGGACCTCCACGCTGCAGCTTAAGGGGTTCATTTTTGGAATCAAGTGTTCTTCAAGGGTAAGGTCTTTCGATTCTCAGCAACTGGTCAAGGGTTCTAGCTTGGGTCGCGTAAGGGTTAGCTGCAACCCCCTTTCAAACGTCGAGACCAGTTCTCTGGTTTCAACATTTTTGTGCGGTGAGCTTGGAAGTAGCTAGTTCGGAATGCTCTGGGCAAGTCTTATGGCTGGAAGCGATGAGCTGGGGGACTCACCCCCTACCAGCTCAAGAAGTCAATTCTGGAGCTAATGCGGGTCGCACTCCCCCCCTCATGGTGAGTGCTCGACATCACCCGCACTCGTGCTCGCCTTGCCGTCTCCGAGGGAGACGGGGCAAGCACGTCTGCAAGAAAAGTGGTTAGCCTCAGAGGAGGGCTTGGGTCTCCAAGCAAGAGTGCTCTTCAACAGCTCTCCTGGGACTGGCTATCCCAGTAAGGAGGCAGTGAGAATGCCTTCGACTTTCCAGGGAGGATGGGGGAGTCCCTTCTGCGAGCTGATCACCTCGGCTCCCATTCCAGACGAGTTCAGTGAGCCCGCCATCTCTTACTATGCAGGGAAGGACGACCCTCTCCAGCACCTCTAGTGGTTTGAAGACATGGTCTCGTCCAGGCAGATGATGGATGCCTCCAAGTGCAGGCTCTTCACCATCACTTTCAAGGGAGAGGCAAAAGACTGGTTCCACCATCTCCCATCAGGTACCATCTACAACTTCAAGGACTTGCGTCAGAGTTTCTTATTGAGGTTCTCCACCTCGAAGAAGGGTAGGAAGGGGACAGAGTCCCTGTTCTTAATTCAAAAAAGTGCGGGAAGACGATGGGAAGCTACGTAGACTAGTTTTAGGAACAAGTCCTTCACCTCCAGGCTGACCAGAGAAGCGGGAGGGACCAGGAGAAAGAGAAGGAATAAGAAGACGAAGAAAGTAGAGGAGGTGATGAAGTAGATGGCCGAGTTGCATGTGGTGAAGTAGGCGCAAGAAAGCGCGTTGTAATATGTAACCTCCTCGTTATTTATGAGAAATATTTAGAGGTAGTATCTTAGGTAAGACCCTGACTAGGAAGTGCCGAGTGGTCCTCCGCCTCCGGTTGAGCTAAGCTCCCTAGAAGTGTTGAAGTCCTCGACCTCCAGTTGTCTAGTTTCTAGGGTGTGTCGAGTGGTCCTCCACCTCTGGTTGAGCTAAGCTCCCGAGAAGTGTTGAAGTACTTGACCTCCAGTTGGCTAGTTTCTATGGAGTGTCGAGTGGTCCTCCACCTCCGATTGAGCTAAGCTCCCGAGAAGTGTTGAAGTCCTTGACCTCCAGTTGGCTAGTTTCTATGGAGTGTCGAGTGGTCCTCCGCCTCTGGTTGAGCTAAGCTCCCGAGAAGAGTTGAAGTCCTCGACCTCCAGTTGGCTAGTTTCTAAGGAGTGTCGATTGGTTCTCCGCCTCCGGTTGAGCTAAGCTCCCGAGAAGTGTTGAAGTCCTCGACCTCTAGTTGGCTAGTTTCTAGGGAGTGTTGAGTGGTCCTCCACCTCCAGTTGAGTTGAGCTCCCGAGAAGTGTTGAAGTCCTCGACCTCCAGTTGGCTAGTTTCTGGGAAGGTGTTGAGTTCCTCTGCCTCCAGGTGAGGTAAGCACCTAGGACATGGATGGGTACTCCACCCACAATTGGTAAGATCCCTGGCTAGAGACCATTCACCGGGCTCAGTATTGCCTGCAGATGGGAGGCTTATTGGGTCGAATCGCTGCAGGTAAAACCTTAAGAAGGGTAATTGGTTTGTGAAGGTGTTGAGTTCCTCTGCCTCCAGGTAAGCTAATCACCTAGAGCGTTGACTAGTTCTCCCCCCGGTTGATCTGACAAGTTGGCTAAAGGTATGGTGAGATGATGATCTCTCTCCATCGCAGGAAGAGACCTCAAACCGGACAATTGTTTTACTTAAATGGCGAAGAGTTAGACAAGCTAGAAATTTTATAGAATCATTACGTGAAAACGAATGTTACATGGGTGATTGCTTCACCCTGAGTAGCTCATACATGAATAAAAATGCAGGGTAGGTATGGCTCCTACAAAAGATGAAGAGGATGTTCCCAGCAACCCTTACATTCAGGGGGAATAGTCACCGCTAGAAGGGGACGAGCTGGGACGCGCAAGGGAGGGGTAGAACTCGAAAAAGATGTCGTTAGCAGAGAACCCTCTCCAGTCATCCCGAAGAGCATCCGCCTCATGAAGGGAGTTCACCAAGGCCTCAGCCATCTTTATCACGATCCTCCTCTGGGAGCTCTCGGCCTCAGCAGGGGAGGATAGGATGAACGTCATCACCAGCGAGGGTCCACCTCTCTCTCCTTCCCGCAGCTGCCTTTGGGCTTCAATGAGCTGAGCCCTCAGGTCCTGGACCTCTCGTTCTGACTCCTAGCATCGCTTCCTGAGTGAGTCAGCAACGTTCGGTCCCTGTGAATAGGTGAGGCGGAGGGGTTGAAACCAATGAATAAAAAAAGAATAAGGTAAAGAAGAAGAGAAAGGTTATCAAGGTAGTACAAACCAGGCCTCCAGATGACTTCTCCAGGAGCCTCTCGGCCGTGACTAGGCGTGCGGCAAGGGCAGCGGCCTTCTCTTCTGCAACCTGACTCGACCTCAGTTTCATTAAGAGACTAAGACCTCGATGGGCAGTCAATACGTGAGAGTTCGGCTGCACGGAGTAAGGCTTGGGAGCTCATGCAAGCAAGGTTACGGGTGGACATCTTCTTGTAGGAAGGCACAACCTAACGGTCGTAAAGGCCAAAGGTAAGATTGTACACGGCATTCCCGATGGGCTCACTCTCTACCTAGGAAGGTTGCTTGGGGTGATCGAGACCGGGTTCAGCGCCTCATCCCAGTGAAGGACGGGGTCGCCAAAAGAGTCGATGGCATTCCACCCCCCCCCCATCTCAAAGTTAGGATGGTTGGACAATGCGCTGGAGTCACTCGGCTCCTCCCTCTCCCTCGGTGGCGCCCCTGAGCCCCCCCCCCCCCCCCAGCGGACAGCCATTGCTCGCCGCATCTTCGGTTCCATTGTCGGGGAGGAAGGCATTCCCTCCTCCACCACTTGCTCCTTTTCTCTCCGTGGCCTCAGCACAGGGACCTTTGGGGCAGGGGCACAGGAGACTGTAGCCTCCTTAACAAACCAATTGGCGGATGAGGAGCTTCCCCTTGTGTTGGGTATATTTCCCTCAATATTACCTTGATTTGAAGAGGCATCACTCTCAATGCTAAGGACATATTGTATTTAACAATGCTATACTTGTGTAGGATATACAGGCACATGTGACTCAAAAGGAAGGGCCAAACATGGCCTTTGATAAGAAGAAATCATCTACAAGAAGATGAAGATCTGTCTCAGCAGAACCGCTGAGACGAAGGGTTAGAACCGCTGAGACGAGGAGCCGTCTCAGCGGATCCACTGAGAAGGAGACTGGAGCAACCGCTGAGAAGGGGACTGAAGCTACCGCTGAGACTGGAAGCTGTCTCAGCCCAACCGCTGAGACTGGAAGCTATCTCAGCCCAACCGCTGAGATACACCCAAATGTGCTGATGGGATCTGCTTTTGGCGCAAATGACAATAGAAAGGGAAAAGCAACTCCAATCTGCCCCATACTGTGTCAGGAGAATCGATATAGCCGTTGAAGCCTTCTGAAGGTATAAAAGAAGAAGCTAGGGCACAACAACCAATACTGTTCCATTGAAAAACTTTTGCTTCACGCCGCAATCAAACATTCACGTTTCAGCCAGTTGAAGTTGTTCTCTGAAGCTGAAGTTAATCTTCTAAGGGAGATTAGTTAGCTCTTCCTGCACAAACTCAAGAAGGGCAAGTTGATCTTCTGCTTTGCTGAAGGAGAAGATCAAGGTGATACAAATCTGAAGCTGCTGTTTTTCAGATCTGAAGAAAGGATTCAGAAGACCTAAGAGTAAATCTTTTGTCTTCTGTATTTAGTTCAAACTCTATTATATCTTTGTAAGGCATTGTTGCCTGAGTGAAAGGCTGTTGAGCCTGTGTGTAAAGCTGTGTTGACAGCTTGAGTGGTAGGACTTCTTGATAGGTCTGAGGTAGGAAATCTGTGGGATTTCTGAGTGGTAGGAGTTGCATAACTCTGAGCTGTAGGGTTGCTGTGCCTGAGATGTAGGATTGCTGAGCCTAAGTGTAGGGCTGCTGTGCCTGAGGTGTAGGGCTGCTGAGCCTGAGTGTAGGGCTGCTGTGCCTGAGGTAGGATCACTCTTAATCTGAGAAGTTCTGAGGAACTTCTGGTGTAAGCTCAAGGAGCTGAGATTGGAGTTTGTGGCCTTGTCTAACTCACTGTTAGAAAGGTGAAGGGGGAAAGAGGACTACTCAAGACACCCTGTCTTGAGGAACCTCTATAAATCCTTGTGTGCTTTCTGTGATTGAGTTTTCTGCAGCTAGATACATTAGGATTATATAAAGAAAATAAGTAAAACCTATTCACCCCCCCCCCCCCCCCCCCCCCCCCTCTAGGTATTATTGACTACACCTATATAAACTATCACGTTGTGAAGGGGGATGCCGTGGAAGAGCCCGATCACCTATGCGAATCAAGGTAAAGGTAAGCATCCATAGGTAAAAATGAAGGGGAGAAAGGAGACATAAGGAGGGTGAGTGTACCGGTCCCCGACTCAACATAAGTGAGTTAGTTTATGTTTATCTAAAGGTGCTCGAACTCGAAGCTCGTGCCCTCAAGGTAGCTATGCAATTCAGCCACCTCTCCACTTAAGCGAGGGGCTTTGCATGCTTTCCCAGACTTCTGTCTGGGTGAGAAGGGGATGTCACCAAGGTCATCTTGAACAAACACGAATGTGTTGTTCTAATGGTGTACCCTGTTGGAAGTCTCGCACACCTTCACGTATGTGCCGGTCAGGAAGCACACCCCATTAGTAGTCGCCCGGAAAATGAACACCTTGTGAAACACGGTCAAGTCAAACTCATTCCTTTCCTCTCGCAGGTAGCAAGCATAGGATGTTAACACTGAAATTGCATTCGAGTTGACCTGAGCAGGGACTACGCCAAAGTAGTTCAGGAACTCTTTCACCTTAGGCCATAAGGGAAGTCGTACTCTAGCTTCGAAGTGGGCAGTTGAGAAGGCGGCAGGATCCTGAATGAGAGTGGCAAGGTTTACTTGAACGCCCACGCCCGTCGCTTCCATCATGCTCCGGGTTCCCTCGGCGTTATCTGAAACAAGTGTTAGCATTTAGGAAACGTGTCTCAATCAGTGCGTTGTAACTGCTGGAAAGAAGCAGAGGTAAGGAATGAATCGACACCACATCTAACTCCAAGCCCTAGACGAAGTCGGTCATCCCATATGAGGATGATGATGCCATCTCCTTCACCGGGTCAGGTCGGAGTTTCTTCCATGGTGATCGCATCGTCACCCGGGTAGGAGAGAGCGAAGGACCGCGAACGCAGGCCCTGAGCTCTGCCAAGTCATTCTGGCTCCTCCCGGAAAGATATTTGAAACGAGCCTTGAAGTCTTGAGGAGGGTCCATCCTACTCAAAGGGAGGAGAGTAGGGAGAGCCCTCAAGGATGGTGCTCTCCTCACCTCCCCCTCAGGGGCTTTTTATATCCATCAAGCGGGGCCCTCCGTAGATTCCCCTAGAACACCACATACTCGTCAAATAGGTGGGTTGGACTTTCTTTACGATCTTGAGACAAGATCGAAAAGAGCGGGGATTGTGTACAACTCTCATATTTGCCGAGCTTGTGTGACCCACGCAGGTAAGATCACAGCGGATCGATCAGACGGAGGCCGTCATGACCAAAATGACAAGGCCTGGGGGGGCAGGCTTCCTTGGATGAGTGGACCTTGGGTCCACTCGCCCAAGGCCCCAGATGAGTGGACAATCGGTCCACTCTCCTGAGTGGGGGGCGAGTGGACCATAGGTCCACTCGCCCCAGGAAACAGGGCGAGTGGACCAACGGTCCACTCGCCCGGTGGGCTGAGTGGATCGTGAGGTCCACTCGCCCAGTCAGAGTGGTGGACCTTGGTCCACTCACCCAACACACGGCAAGACGGGGAGTGGACGTCTCATCCTCCACTCGCACCTCCTCCTGTTTTGATCGTTCAGGTTCGCAGTTGAGCTGCGGATAGAAGAAATTTGGCTATCCGTAGCCCAATTTTGGGAAGTCTATAAATAGACCCCATGGGCACCTTGGGAAGGGTTGGACTCTCCTCTCCCTCACGTGTCTTGTGAGCAAGAACTACCCCCCTGTTAGCTAAAGTGGATGGTGAGGTGGTCCTTAGTGCCCTCCAAGGTGCCCAGGCTCAGCTTTGGCTTGGGAGGGGAAGCTCTCTTTGAACTTCCGGGTGTGTGGTGGGACCTCCACGCTGCAGCTTAAGGTGTTCGTTTTTGTACTCAAGTTTTCTTCAAGGGTAAGGTCTTTCGGTTCTCTGCAACTGGTCAAAGGTTCTAGCTCGGGTCAAGTAAGGGTTAGTTGCATCCCCCTTTCGAACGTCGAGACCAATTCTCTAGTTTCAATATTTATGATCATATATTTTTGGTACATTATTCTCAATGTGGAGTTTAGAGTTATGAATTACAATAATCATATCTTGAATTATTAACACTAGAATACTCTAGGAATCTGGACATAAACTTGTGATACATTATGAGCCCCTGGTAATTTTCATGAAATTTATGATTACATGTTTTTGGTACCTCATTCACAGTGTAGAGTTTGGAGTTATAACTTAGGAAATTCATATCTTGAATTATTGACACTGGAATACCTTAGAAATTTATGCATAGGCTTTTGATTGCAATATGACCTAGAAATTTGGATGGAAATTTTATTGGCAAGTTTGAAATTACTATATAGAGAATTCTTAGTGTTTTGTAGGTAATTCGTCGAGAGGCTTGGGTAATTCGTCGAGAGACTTATGTAAATTCGTCGAGAGGTCCTTCATGTCATCGAGAATTAACCGATGAGACTTAATCATCGAGTGAGTCGAGTAATCTCATCGAGCCCGCTGAGACTTAGAAAATTAGTCAAGTTCTTTGTAAAATTCGTCGAGTGATTCTAGATTCGTCGAGCGATCTCAATGAATTCTCCGAGACTTATAAATTAGTCAAGTTCTCCGTAAAATTTGTCAAGTGATCTCGACGAGCCTGCCGAGACTTAGAAAATTAGTCAAGTTCTTTGTATATTTTGTCGAGTGATTCTGGATTCATCAAGTGATCTCGACGAATCCGCCGAGACTTAAAAAATTAGTTAAGTTCTCTGCAAAATTTGCCGAGTAATTCTGTATTCGTCGAGTGATCTCAACGAGCCTGTCGAGACTTGGAAAAATAATCAAGTTCTTTGTATAATTCGTCTATAGATTTTGGATTCGTCAAATGATCTCGACGAATCCGCCGAGACTTAGAAATTAGTCGAGTTCTTTGTAAAATTCATCGAGTGATTCTGGATTCGTCGAGTGATCTCGACGAATCCGTCGAGACTTTGAAAATTAGACGAGTTAACTGTATAGTTCATCGAGTGATTCTGGATTCATCGAGTGAATTTGATGAATCCACTGAGACATAGAAAATTTGTCGAGTTGTCTGTATAATTCATCAAGTGATTTTGAACTCGTCGAGTGATTTCGACGAATCTCCCGAGTCTTTGAAAATTTATCTAGTTGAGCATCATTCAAAAGAGCATTTGCCTAAGGGTAGACAAAGATTAAGTATCAAAATTCATCTAAGTGGTAAGAATAACAATGTGAGTGAGTCTGTTGTAAGGGGTGGTCACCAATAAAAGTAAATACCTTGAGGAAGGGATGTTTGTGATGTCACCCCATCATTATTCCTAGTACCATTGCGAGCCCTTCATCGGGTAGCCCTCGGGAAGTCTAGGATCCACCCCAAACTTCTAAGTATAACTAAACGGTAGACAAGAGTAATCTAAGTAGGAGAATTTGATAATGTAAACTTTGTCCCAAATTTGGGACAGACTGGTAGAAGGATCGGTATTGTCTAGAAGGACTAGGAAGTCTTGCGAGTGGTAGGCTCATTATTGTCTAGAAGGACTAGGTAGTCCTGCGAGCGGTAGGCTCAGTATTGTCTAGAAGGACTAGGTAGTCTTGCGATGGTAGGCTCAGTATTATCCAGAAGGAATAAATAGTCCTGCAAGCGGTAAGCTCAATATTATATAAGGAAGGACGGGTTTAGTCCTGCGAGCGGTAGGCTTGGTATTGTGTAGAAGGACTGGGTTAGTCCTGCAAGCGGTTGGCTCGGGTTATCTAAGGTGGGCTGGATAGTCCGGTGAACTGGAGGCTCGAGATATACAATTAAGAGGCATTCTTACCAGATATTACGCGGATACCATGTGTGTTCTTAGGGGCGTATGTAAGGTCTAGGTTGGGAGGTGTCATACTAGCCAAGGAGTGGAGGACCCAATCCCCTGCCCCTATTTGCCTCAATAAGGAGTACCTGAGTGGAGACTAGAAAAGCGGGATAGAGGTGGTGCTTACTAGATAGTACACGGATACCCTATGTGTTCTTAGGGGCGTACAAAAGGTCTAGGCTGGGAGATGTATGACATAAGCTTAGAAGTGGACATGCTCGATCCACTGCCCCTATTTGCCTCAACGGGGTACCTCAGTTGACACACTCGAATAGAGCGAACTAACTAAACAGTTCTGTACGTATAGAGTCGGGTGGGTGAGTTTCATCACTGCATAGCATAGCATAGCATAACATTATTGTATAAACAAGACCTAATCATATAAATTAGTATGGGTTCTTTTATACGATGAGTTTACCTTAGTGCCAGATCCCTTAACTTATAGGTTTGCATGGACATTCCCATAAGATAAGGTTATTTTCGTAATTGCCTTTCCTTATTACTATATCTGCTCTTTTTTGTACTGCTTTTATTTAATGATGATTTAGCATACTTGTGCTAGCATAGAATCAGTTTCAATACATGTTTAGTACATATGTCTTGCTAGTTTTTCCACTTGTGACCTGCTTATTTTTTCCCCTTGTTGTCCTCCGCTTCATCCTTCCGCACGGTGCCAAGGAGCCGCGGGGAAGGCGTGGACAAAATTGGCTTAGTCTTTATGACTAATGGTCGGTTGTGACCATAGAATTCTGAGGAACCGGATCAACAGTACGACCAACGAGACATGATGGTAAAACTCGAGGAGCAGTTTCCGCGCAACACCACTACTTAATGACAGATTGACCAAAGTTCGATAGATTCTGCATAGATGTAGAGTGAGAGAGTTGTTTTACTTTATTTTGGACATGTATCGGGCATATGCCCTTACTCTCTTTCATTTATTGCACTCAATGTTAGGCATGTATTGATTTGGATATATATACAGATTTGTGTGATTGTGGACTTGGTTTATTTTACTTAGTTTTCTTCATATCTCTTGTTGGCCTATTTGATCGTTCTTGCCGACAGGATCGGCGGCTGGCGGAGTCGGCAAACTTGCATGTTAGTGCCACCGTAAGGCGGCGGTTCTGGGCATAAGATCTGGGAAATCTCCTGGTGCGGAAGAGGGATCTTACATATGGTATTTCTATGTATGTCAATAATGAATTTTATATAATCCAAACTGAGGTGAATGAAGTTGACTAAATGCATGATTGATTGGAATTACATAATTAGAAAGGACTTAATTTTTTTGATATTTTCATTCTATCTCCTCTGAAAATAAGTGTTATTCCTAGAACTTTATTTTTACTTTATTTTTGCTTTCATTTCACCTTTTTGGGTAAGGCACACACCTAAGTCTGAACTAGATAATGTTTACATATTATACTCTCTATCTTTATTCTTTATTTTTCTTTGTTTTGAAATAGTGTAGTCTTAAGTGTGGGGTGTGATGAGAGCATAATTAGAGTTACTTTTAGTATAATTTATATAAACTTAGGCTCTCATTATTTTTAGAAGAATAAGCAAGATCTGCATTTATGCCAGAAGGAGAAAGTAATCAGGAGATGGAGAGAAGCAACCCATAAGTATAGCCCAAGGGATTCGACCGTGTCATAAGGGTGTGTCTACCCTTCATGATGATTAATCATATACATTTTATTTTATACTTTATCTAATGAAAAGAGCTAAAATATGAATAACATAAGTGATTAATTTGATTATTTCATTCTAATGTGTGTTTGAGTTACATGTGAGCATGCACAAGAAATTTGGGGAATTTTGAGCACAATTGGATGATTTCTGCAAGCCCATGATTAAAAGACACACGAGCTAATCGACCAAGGCACGATCGTATTCCTCAGTTGGATGTAGTTAAAGCTGAAAAATGTGACTTTTGTTCTAAACAACCATGTTACACGGTCTTGTGACATGGTTATGTCAGCTATTTTGGTCATGGAAGTAGTTGGTAATGGTTCAAGCCTAAAGACACGATGATTGTGAATACACAACCAAGCCATACGACCATTTTATCGGGCCATGTAAGACTAAAAAACAGACTGATGGGTTTATGCTTGTATGTATACCAACTGTTACTAAATGAAGGAGGCTGGATTTGTTCATTCTAATGGCGTAAACCTCTGAAGAAAAAGAAGAACCACAAAGAAGGGGAGATCGAGAAGGAAGACACAACAGACAAAGATCATTTGATAATTATGATGTTCGACATATTTATTCTCCCCTATCCTCTGAACTTCAAGAGTATTTCTACTAGTATTTTCTTAAAGTTTATTTATTTTGGTTGGTGTACAACTTTAACTAAGTCATTCATCTTTACTCTTTCCTCATGAGTTGTGTTTCCTATGATTTACTTGGATTTGATACATCTTTAAGGTAGTAGTCTCAAGATACAATGCTTAGTTTGTAGTCTTATAATTCCAAAGAGCTTAGCACATTATGTTATGAAAAGATCACATGTCGATAAAGAAATTTGCATGCAAATATATTGAGAGATTGACATAAGTCTCATGGGTTGGAGTGAAATTCAATGCCTATCTTGGGTTGAAACCCCAAGCATTTTTATTTAAAGAGCATTAAACCATTTTTAGTGAAGTTTATGCAATAAGTTGAGCTTTTGAGTAGATGGTTAGTCTCCATTTATCTGGACCAAAGAGTTCAGAGCAGTGTGAAACCCTCATTGTCTAAAGTAATTATTATTGTTGGGAACAGTGCCCTGCAATGTTCCTGATTTGAAGATGTGCTCAGATCAATGATAAGTAGAATTTGTATCTGATATGCATTTGTTGTGACATGAATAAATCAGAATATAAAATTCACTTGGAATAACATATAAGGTTTAAGTAAAAGACATTAAGGCAAATATCATCGTGTTAACAATATACACACTACGATATTGCTGAAGTATCTAACAACATCGTTGAGAAGACTCATGAGGAATCCATGAATACAGTAAAGTATAGATCATATGTCAAGTACTTCTCCAACCTAACTAAGCCCAAAATAGTCGAGAAGGACTGGATATATCGTCGAATAAGCACATATACATCATCTAGATTATACTCAAAGATAAACATAAGGTTCATGTCATTTAACGTCTAGATAATATGGATATTCCAACAATATTGTTGTGACATCATGTGACACCCTGCCAGAACAAATAATATAGTAGTAGGTCTGGCTGGGACCCCACGCCATACTATACACACTAGCTGGGCATTATAAGGTGATAAACAGAAAAGAACTACAACTACACGAGAGTACATAAAGCGTAAGCGGAAGCATTTGATTTAAGACATCTTTTAAAACTGTCCACTATCCCAGGAATGAAATAATAGAGTTACGACATTAAGGCCTTACATTTACACAAATGTGCCAAACTCAAAACAAACATACATCAGCACGCAGGCCGACAATATAAGGAAAGCGGAAAAAAAGTGGTTGGCCTTCAAGGGCCAACACAGCAAAAGGGGTGTCGCCCTCTACTTTTCACTTGGCTCACCAGCACCTGCACCAACATCAAATAAGAGGTAAACGAGGGTCAGTTATGAGCTGACCACAAACTGCGTAACGATTCCACCCTCCGACCATCTAGCCAGCTCAGGGGCGTGTCACCTCTAATCCTGCAAGCAAGTCGTACATGCAACATGTAATCATAAAAGAAAGTGCAACTGCCACTACATAGGGTGAGGTTTCAAGTACAATCAATCTTCTAGGTTGAGCATCAAACTAAAGGGAACCTACGTATGCACATTATGTTGGTTGGGTTCACCCGGAGGATCCCCACAGCCACCTTGACACCGCATGAGGCTAGCAAACATCAATCCACAAACACTCCACCCTAAGCAACCACATTAGGTGGGCAAACTAGAGCTTCTGGCCTGTCTAGGTAAACACCTTCTACGGCCTCTCCCATCATCACGCGACTTTATAAGAGGTAACTACCTCCTACCATTATGCATGGAAATGAGTTCGGTTCCGCCATTGCCCAAGCTCTAACCGTGGTGGTCACTCAGCACGACGCGAGTACATCAACGCCTCGGCCCGTAAGGGTTTAACACATTCAAGTTTTACAGCAAAACTATGGCTACGCACCTAATCCCTCCTAGGGGAACTTAGGCTTCACCCATAAAACAACTGAAGGAGGTACAAGACCGCTCCACTTCAAATCCATTGTTGAAGGTTTGCCTTCCACCACTTTCCAAGCTTGGGGCTTCCGTTAGGCTCTCCGAAAGACATCTAACGCACAAGTCCCGCAATGAAATGACAAATATCACAGAGTCATTCTCCGGAACGCATTCTAGGCTTAACCCAATTTGCAACATCACAATTCAAGCATCACCGATCCGAGCTCACGGCCACAAATAGGCTTCACACATAATGCATAATTTTGTACATCTATCAGATTTCAACATGCAATATGCCGGGGACGGACACAATCAACCCGGAGTTCCGAAGAACTTAAGGATATCCTACACTTCACCCATTTGGTGAAAGGGATCCCTTATACAAGCATAGTAAAAGGAATGAGAGGACAAAAATGCGTCCTAAGACTGTGAGGAAGGATTGTTACCCTTGGAGCTTTCTTCAGCGCCATAGATCTGAGATTCCATATGGATAGGAAGATCCACACTGGTCAGCTCTCTATAGATTTGGAAGTATCTCGCGATTCGGAGCTTCGGAGCTCCGTTAATGGCCAAAAAAGATTCTTCTTCCTCCTTGCCTTTCTTCCTTCTCAAGTATGTGAGAGAGAAAAGACTAAAAGTTATGAGGGGAAATGGTCTTAGGACAAGACCTAATACTTTCCAGCAATCTCTCTCAGCCGATGGATCAAGATCTAAAGGATTAGACAGCTCCGATCGCCGGTTTATCATTTCAATGCGGAGTAGAACAAACAGGACGCATGATAAGTGGTCGTGCGGGAAGGATTTCTCATGATCGTGCGAGAACAACATATAGCAGATTAGCAAGCCAAAAATAGCGCACGATCAACGACACACGACCAGTGGTCGTGCGAGAAGAAAGCATGTTAACGTGCGAACCGCTCGGGTAGGAAAGTGGGCAACGCGCACGACCAGTGGTCGTGCGCCTGATCGTGCGCGAACAATCATGCACAACCAGTGGCCTATTGGGCTAAAATCAATGGCCCAACCCCCCAGACTAAGCCTAGCATTACCACGCCGCGTTAGCTCGCAGAACAGTAAAATTTGAGGTGTTACAACTCCACCCCCTTTACAAGAATTTCGTCCTGAAATTATGAAAATAGTTGCAGCAGATTCCAAAGTTACCAGAGAGAAATAGCTCGGGGTACTCCGCAAGCATTTCCTGCTCCCTTTCCCAAGAGAGTTCCTCTTGTCCGCAATTATTTCAACGGACCTTTACCATCCGAATGGACTTGTTTCGCACCTGCTTTACCTCGATGTCTTCGATGCAAACGTGCTTGATTTTCGTAGTTAACCAACCATCAACCGACACTCCGTTGCCCGCAACAACAAGAGCAGGCTCTTTGACAGCCTTCCGCAACACAGAGATGTGAAATACATCATGCAGACCGCTTAGTTCCGAAGATAGAGCAAGCCGGTAGGCAGCTTCACAAATGCGCTCCAAGATCTCAAACGGTCCTAAGTACCTCGGACTTAGCTTTTTCAAGCGTCAGATCCTCGATACTCCTTTGATCGGTTTGATCTTTAGATAAACCCAATCACCAATGGCGAACTCGACGTTCCGGTGATTCGCATTGGAATACTTTGCCTGCCTATCCTGGGCAATGAGCAAAACCTCTTGTATTGACCGGATTGATGTATTTGCTTCATCAACGTCCTTGCGCTTCAACAACTTCATGTCGCCCATTTCAGCCCAAGCCAACAGTGTACGACATTTCCTACCATAAAGAGCCTCGAAAGGTGCCATCTTTATAGTTGCTTGGTAGCTATTGTTGTAGGTAAACTCAATCATGTAGAGATGATCCTCCCATCTCTTTCCGAAGTCCAGGGCGTACATCTTTAGCATGTCTTCCATCGTCCTATTGGTCCTTTCGGTCTGTCCATCCGTTTGTGGGTGGAAGGTCGTGCTAAATTTTAGCTTGGTACCCGAAAATTAATAAATCAGCCTCCAGTCATTTGATGTGAATTGCCCATCACGATCACTTACGATGCTACGGGGAATCTCGTGCAACCGTACGATATTATTAACATATAACTTTGCTAGCTTTTCCACAGAATCATCTTTCCGGTTCAGAATAAAGTGCGATAGTTTCGTTAAATGATCAACGATCACCGAAATGGCATCGTTTCTGTGCTGCAATCTCTGTAATCCGTGCATGTAATCCATCGAGATATCATCGAACTTACATTCTGGGATCGGCAAAGACTTTAGAAACCCACCAGGTCTTTGACATTTAGCCTTCACCTACACGCAAGTATGACACTTGGCCATGTAGAGAGCAATGTCTTTCTTCATTCCTGGCCATAAGAAGTGTTTCTTCATATCCATGTACATCTTTATGCTCCCTGGGTGGATCGAGTATTTGGTAAAGTGAGTCTCGTGCATCAACTCCGCCCATAATGTACAATCATTTGGGACACACAACCTAACATCCTTCCACATAAGACCATCTTCGAAGGTGAAATCAGCGTTTGACCCATCAACTGTCTCTGATTTGTAATGCTTCATGCTTTCATCTAGCTCCAAAGCTTGTTGAACTCGGCCGTCAAGGTCGTATTGGACCTCCATCTAGTTCAAGCATGCTGTAGTAGACGCTCTCCTATCGACGCAAATGATCTCCAAGGTCTCTAGCTCACGGATTTGATGCTCATCGTGCATCAAAATCCAGTTTGCTTGCGTGGGAGCCCGATGACTCAATGCATCTGCAACAACGTTTCCCTTCCCGGGAGTGTAACATATGTCAAGGTGTAGCCCATAGTGAACTCCATCCACCTCCTCTGTCTCATATTCACTCTCTTTGATCCAGCAGGTACTTGAGGCTTTTGTGGTCCGTAAAGATGTCGATCTTCATGCCATATAAGTAATTCCTCCAAGCTTAAGAGCGAATAACACGGCCGCTGATTCCAAGTAATGGACCGGGTAGTTCCTCTCATGTACCTTCAACTGACAGGAGCCATAGGCAATCACCTTTCCGAATTGCACTAATACGCAACCCAAGCCACTCCCCGAAGCGTCACTATATATTTCGTAGATTTTCGTTCCACATGGCGAGCATAAAATGGGCGTCGTGGTCAAACTGCTCTTCAGTTCCTCAAAAGCTCATGCGCACTCGGGCGACCAAATGAACTTCTGATATTTCTTAGTCAGTTTAGTGAGAGGAAGTTCAATCCTCGAGAAGTTCTCCATAAATCACCTATAATAGCCGGCAAGCCCTAAGAAACTCCGGACTTCTGCTACATTTTTCAACACAGGCCACGCTAAGATCGCTTCTATCTTCAATGGATCGACTGCAATTCCTTCTCCACTAACAACATGACCCAGGAATGCTACTGACGATAGCCAAAATTCGCACATGGAGAACTTGGCATATAGTTGGTTCCTCATCAGGGTGCTCAAAACTACGTGCACATGCTCTGCATGCTCCTCTTCTGATTGAGAGTATATCAATATGTCATCGATGAACACGATCACAAATTGGTCCAGGTACTCTCAGAACGTTCTGTTCATTAAGTCAAAGAATACCGACGGTGCGTTGGAGAGACCGAATGGCATAACCGTGATCTCATAGTGTCCAAACCGGGTACTGAACGCTATCTTTGGAATATCGTATTCCCTTATACGAATATGATAATAGCCAGACCTTAAGTCTAGCTTAGAGTATACCGCCGACCCAACCAGTTGGTCGAATAAGTTATCGATTCTTGGAATCGGAAAACGGTTCTTCTCGATCAGCTTATTCAGCTCTCGATAATCTATACATAGACACAAGCTCCCGTCCTTCTTTTTCATAAAGAGGACCGGTGCACTCCAAGGTGACAAACTTGGACGTACATAGCCTTGCTCTAACAGCTCTTTTAATTGAACCTTCAGTTCTGCCAATTCCTTTGGCGCTATCCGACACGATGAGAGTGACACCGGCTTGGCACTTGGCACCAACTCAATACATAAATCGATCTCTCACTTGTTTGTGTTGGAGCTTGCTTTCCGCATCTCTTGGTTTGAGAATAACAAATACCGTGTTGTATTTGATCTAGTCTTTTGTGTGTTTATAGTGGCCAGGTTGTATAGGTTCAATGAGGAGACAAGTCCTCGTTCATGGGCATGATCCGAGAACGACAAGTCTCAGGTTGGATGAGTTTTGTGTGCTGATCTTAAAATGGCCATAACTTTCAATCCAGGAAGAGTTACGGAATGTGCCACCCCATTTCGGAGATGAGAACAACTCAATCTACAGTCTGGAGAAGTTTCGGATGGCAAAAATGAAGAGGAGATGTCGCCCAGGCGACAGTCACTGTCGCCCAGGCGACAGTCAATGTCGCCCAGGCGACAGTCAATGTCGCCCAGGCGACAGCAGAGAAGTTACAACTACTTTCCCCCACGGCAGCACGACGAAAAGCAGTTTTGAGATGTCGGAAATCCGACATCGATGTCGCCCAGGTGACAGCTCGACGGTTACACAAACTGCCCACGACTCCACCCACGACGGCACTCCAGCGGCAGTTTAGCGCTGTCGGAAAATTCCAACAGTCACTGTCGGAAATTCCGACAGCGATTTTCTATAAATTGACACCTTCTGTTCGTGCATTTCAACCACTAAAGATTCTAAGTCCCTTCCTGAGTGCATTCCATCCAGAGAGCTCCAGAACCTCATGAACTCCCATTTATGCTGAGAAGGTTTGAAATTGAAGACGAGATCGGACGCGCTTCTACATCAAGGATTATCTCGAGGCTTCAACCTTCCTTTCAGAGATCTTAATTTCTAGGGAGTTCTTATTTTATCTTGTATTTTCATTTATATACATTTTACTTTGTATTGGTAGGGAAAATCGCTTCCTTGTGTGGAGCGTCTTAGTCCTTGCGTGGCTTAGGGGAAAATCGCTTCCTTGTGCGGAGCGTCCAAGTCCTTGCGTGGCTTGGTGGGAAATCGTGGCCTTATGTGCTACGTCTAGATCTTGGGAAGATCTAGAGGATAGGCTTGGGCTTGGTCTAGGGAGAGACAAGTGATAGCCTTCCGATCCTTGGGAGAAGGATTGGTAAACAAAAAGAAATTTACATTTGTACGCCTCCGATTTCTAGCGATATAGAAATCAAATTTATGTAAACACTTTTTTATATATATAATCATGTCTCTTTTGTGTTTACTTGATTTGTATCATTTGGCGTAATCTCTATTATATTGTGTTCTAAGTTTTCAATTCTAAATCTAAATTGTTTATTTCAATCTCCTTCATTATAAAACAATTTAGTAATTATCTTGAAAATTATAGAAAGAATTTTATTCTCTTATTCACCCCCCCTCTAAGGGCGCCGTAAGATCCAACAATTTGGAGCCCCAGGGAGTTCGTTAGGGAACACATCAGCGTACTTTGCCACTATCGGGACATCACCTATACTGGGCTTAGGCATCGAAGCCTCCAACAAAGTGAAGAACAACTCGATGCCCTTTCTCACTGCCTTAACCACCTGGAGAGTAGACATCAGCATCTTGCTCGCTCCTCGTGTACCAGCAAATGTGGTTTCGTCTCTGGTGTTCCTCCCAAAAGTAATCTCCTTAAAATTGCAATCTATGCATGTCCGCTGCTCCGAGAGCCAGTCCATGCCAAAGATCACGTCGAATTTAGCTAGCGGCAATAACGACGCTTTCATGTCAAAATCTTGATTTTCAATCCGTACCTTTACATGGCCCCTTCTTTCCGCGCTCATTCTAGATCCATTGGGTAGCACTACCTACAATAAAGGTAGACGACACTCCAATTTGTACCATGAAGTCAATGGACAGAAAGGAGTGTGATGCTCCCGTATCGAAAAGAACTCTCGCCGGATAGTTGAAAATTATGATAAAGCTTAAATGCACATAAATCAAACATAAAGTCGCACAAGGTATAAATCACATGTGGCTGTAAATGCTAACTTCTAATTCATACCAGTAACGACACCAATTTGTCGGATAACTTCTTATTGGCTAAGCGAGTAAACTCTTGACTGGGTCGGAATGTGCTGTGAAGCAGAAGACTCCACATCTTTGTCCTTTTCTGCTTGACCTACAACACGAGCATAGTTCATCGCTTGGTTTTCCAGTCTTGGGGGACCACTTCGATACACCTGCTTTGTGTCCCACCGTTCTGCAAGTGAAACATGTAATAGAAACATGTGTAGTTGTAGCTCCTGACACGTTAGAGCGAGTTGGTCCTGCGGGCTTGAACTTCCTTTTGTTCTTCCTGAACTCAGATTTGGATTGAGAAGCTGGCACAAGGAATTCAGACTTCTTTGTAGTTGGGCCTTTTGCCTGCACTCTCTTCATATCCAAGTCCAGAGATCTGGTAGTTTGCACCATAATATGGAAACCAAAAAATCATTGGGCCTGCTAGGAGCAGCCTCAAATCGTCTCGAAGCCCTTCATAAAACTTATTCATTTCGCTTCTCTGTCTTCCACCAAAGACTCCGCATAGCGACTCACTCTGGTAAACTCATGCATGTATTCATCAATCGAATGATCACCTTGAGTTAACCGCAAAAGCTGATTGTGCAACCCAATGCGCTGGGCAGAGGGGATAAACCTTTGGAGGAACATTCTTGAGAACTCTGCCAACGAGACAACCGTAATATCTCTACCGGCCAACTTGTGCGCTTCCAACTCTTCCCACCAAAGCGCTGCCTCTCCAATAAAAAGGAAAGTGGCTAAGGTGACCATCATCGCTTCTTCAATTTTCGTCGCTCTTAGCATTTTTTTACCATTGACAACCAGTCCTCTGCCTCTGTTGGGGATTCAGTCCCCGAAAGGTTTGGAGGGTTGAAGCTCAGAAAGTGCTTCAACTGCTGGTCACGTGCTCTTCCCACAGCTACATGTTCAACTCTATGTTCCACCCTGGGTTCTACTGCATGTTCCATTCTTGGCTCCACTGCAGCCACAGGCTTGAAAGTGCACAGTTAACCTCACTATTATTCTCTAGAGGGGGGGGGGGTGAATAGAGATTAAAAATTTTTTTGTGCAATTATATATATATATATATATATGTGTAGTGATCACAGATTAAGGCTTCCCACACACCAACAAGAATTAAGCAAGTAAAGAAAGTAAATGCAAGAAAAGAAATCACAGCACAACATAAGGAAATATAGTGGTTCCCCAAACTTTGGGTAGTCCACTCTTCTACCCCCTTTGGTAGGAATTAACTATCTTGCACTGAGTCTTTTGATAAGGAGACTCTTAGAACCACCCTGAGTCTTTTGATAAGGAGACTCTTAGAACCAACTGAGACTTTTGAAAAGGAGACTCTTAGAACCAGTACAACTGAATTTTTTGAAGAGAGATTCTAAAAACTCTTTTACAGTATTTGAGAGTGAAATGAATGTAAAGAAGAAAGAGAAACAATATAAAGACAAGAAGGAATCTTCTTCCTAGCAAGAAGATTGGAAGCACAAGAAGTAGTGAATGAAATCTCTTCTATAGTGAGAAGAAGATTTGTAGATTTTCTCTCTTTTAGTGAGAGCTATTAGAGTTTGCAGCAGAGTGTCTTCAGAAGCAGGAGAAGATGGAAGCTTGATGGTTGCTGCAGGATTATTTCTCAATTCTCTCTTTTTCACTTGGGAGCTTTTCCTCTTTTTCAAATGTAAAAATGGTGGATCACTTGTATATATTCTATGCCGACCTCCTTGTTATTTTATAGCTCTGTCCATTCAAATAATACTATAGGAGGATAATTGATTAGCAGACAGAGAAATAGAAAGATAGAAATATTTCCATAATAATTATATCAATAGAAGGAAAGAAATCATTCTGATTTCAAATAATGTCCATAATGGTTTTAATCAAATTAGCCAAGAATCTATTAGAGGAAAAGAATGATTCAGAAAGGCTATAAAGAATAAATTGATTCCATATAAATCAGATCTATAAAAGAAGGAAAGAGATCTGGCGATTTTTGAATTAAACATAGAAATCGACGTGCGTCGATTACTATTCGACGTAAGCGTCGAATTCATCCTGGCTGGACGTCGAGAGAAGAATAAGGAAGGTGCGTCGACTAAGGTGAGTTGACTTCTCAAGCTGCGTCGACTAGAAGTCAGAGCTACGTCGACATAGGATACGTCAAATTCTTCTTAAAGTTACTTCGACTCATTCTGAAAGGAACGTCGACACCACTTCGACGTTGCGTCGAATACTATTCGACGCATATTTACTTAACCTTGACTTTTCTTTCTTAGAAAACATATTCAACTCATTTTCAGGGGTTAAGAGAAGTCATTTTCCCAACAATCTCCCCCTATTTGTCTTAACCCTATTTAGAGAGAAATTGTGTCAGCATATTGATCAATCACAGCAAAGCATTTAAGCAAGTAGAAGAAAAATTAGAAAATGAATTCTTATAAACAAACTTCATGTTCAGATCAATCAGTATTCAACCATAAATATATCAGTCATTGTTTTTAAGGCATTTCAGGAGGAGTAGGAGGAGTATTCCTTTTTCTAGTGAATACAACTGTTTTAAGAGAGGGGGGTTGCTCCTTCTCAGCACCAGGTAGTTCACTCAACTCCCCCTGAGTTACATCAGTTTGCTCCCCCTGGGATGGAACTTCCTTGGTTGCTTCTACTTCTGCCTCTTCAGTTTCTTTTTCAGTTCCAGCTGCAGTCATAGCAGTACCTGGACCCTGAGCTCCTATTTCACCTATCACAGTATCTAGCTCCCCCTGAGTTTCAGCTTCTTTATTTTTCTCACTATCTGCCACATCTTCCTTTTCAACTTCATTTTCTGCTCTGCTTACCTCCCCTTGTAACAATACCACTTGATTTGCAGCTTCTCTTGCTATATTGAGTACCTCTATTATTTGTTCTTCAGAATGTAGCTCAGGTACTATCTCATTTCCAGTTGTCTTGAGCAGTGCAAGACTATCAGTTTTTGAGGTAGGAGGTGACTTGTGGGAGAGAGATTTAGGAGTGGAGGGCTTCTCTTCATCTAGCTTCTCCCCCTTCTTGACCTTCTTGGCCAAGGAGGTTAAGAACGACCTGGTTACTTTAGAGGAAGAGAGAGAGGTCTTTAGACTTTGCACATAGGCACTGACCCCATCTATTTGCGTGTGCATGTGTAGGATGGAGGAATGAATCTGGGAGAAGTGCTCATCCAGCATTGCTTGGAATGTTTGAGCTGCTGATGCAATGCACTGAGTGAGGAGAGCTTCAGTGGATGCAGATGGTTCATGTTGTGGTTGGTGATGAGGAGAGAGTGGTGGAGGTGGTGATGAAGCTGGAGAGAAGTTAGTTGATACATGAGGTATGGGTAATAAAGGAGGTGGAGAGGATGAGAAAGTATGAGGAGGAAGAGATGGAGAAACTGCTGTTTGAGCATGTGTTTGAGAAGAGGTAGGTAGAGTAGGAGTTGTGAGAGTGGTAGAGACTAGTGGAGTAGATGATGGTGGTAGAGAAGGATTGTCTCTTTGAGGAGAAGGAGGAGGAGATGGATGAACAGGAGAGTTAGGAGGAGATGGAGTCTTTTCAGGAATGGAACCAGGCTTAGGGATTTGCCTGGTCCATTTGGAGAATAGAGCTAATGACATCCTTTTACCTGGAGGAATAGGGATTCCTTTTGACCTACATAGGTCAGGGAAGGAGTGGAAGAGTACTTGACTCATAATCCTCATATATGCATTTTCTTCGTGTGAGTATTTAGAGCTTATCATCTTGAGCAAGTATGTGGCCCAGTCCACCTTCTTCTTCAGCACCAGGGCCCCCATGATACTCAGTTGCTGCTTGGGCACTGCATCATGGGCTGAGGTCTTGCATAGCAGGATTTTTCCTACTATATCTGCTAGCAGTCTGTACTCCTCAGAAAAGTCTATTTTCTTTAGATGGATTGGTTTATCCTTTGAAAACTTCATGGTGGTTAGCAGATGCTTGATTTCATCAGCTGTGAGGTCTATATATTCATCACCTAATAAGGGAGTGATGAAGACTTATTTAGTTATTCTTTATAAGCTGATTTTCTTTCCCTATTTTCTTTGAACAAAGATAATATTAGGGTGTACCTGATGGAAGATCAAAGGTTGTCCTAATGTGTTCTGCAGATATTGAGACAGGTGTCTATAATGGCATTGGTTGCCATGGGTGTTTTCATGGTGGTGCTGATTCCATACCAAACTTTTTGATTAGCTCTTTAGTATATTTAGATTGTGAGATGAAGATTCCCTCATTACTTTGTTTCACTTGTAATCCTAAGAAATATGAGAGTTCTCCCATACTACTAATTTCAAATTTAGATTGCATTAGATTGGCAAATCTTTTACAAAGTTTAGGATGAGTTGAGCTAAAGATGATGTCATCTACATATATTTGAACCAGGAGGAGTTGGTTTTTATGGGTTCTAGTAAAGAGTGTTTTGTTTACTTTTCCTCTTTCAAAAGAATTTTCTAAAAGGAAGTTAGAGAGAGTTTCATACCAAGCTCTAGGTGCTTGCTTAAGACCATATAGTGCTTTGTTAAGTCTATAAACATAGTGAGGAGAGGAGAGATTTAGAAAACCTGGTGGTTGCTCCATATATACCTCTTCCTGAAGGTCACCATTCAAAAAGGCACTCTTGACATCCATCTGATAGACTTTCATCTTCATGAAAGCTGCATAGGCAAGAAAGAGCCTGATTGCCTCCAATCTGGCTACTGGAGCAAAGGTTTGGTTGTAATCTATCCCTTCTTCTTGTCTATATCCTTGTGCTACAAGTCTTGCCTTGTTCCTGACAATTACTCCAGTGGAATCTAGTTTATTTCTGTATACCCATTTTGTACCAATCACTATGTAGTTTCTTGGTCTATCAACTAGGTTCCACACTTTGTTTCTCTCAAATTGGCCTAGTTCTTCTTGCATGGCCATAATCCAGTGAGGATCACAATTTGCTTCCTCAAACTTCTTTGGTTCAACTTGTGATAGGAAGCATTGGAGCATCATCCCATTGGAGACTTGGTGTCTTGTTCTTACTCCTGTATTGGGGTCTCCAATTACTTGAGTTTGTGGATGATCTTTCAAATTGACCCTTGTCCTGCCTGGACTTGTCAGATGTTCTTCTTCCTCATTAGTGATGGGATCATTGTCCACCTGGCCTTCCTGAACCATGTTCTCTTGTGGGAGTTGGTTTTTAATGCTCTTTTCTGAATCTTCTTCATGTTCTTGTTCAGATTCCTCACTCGATTCCTCTATCTGGTTTTATTTTCCATTATCTGTGTTCTCTAGAACCAATTGCTCAAGCTGTGTTTCTATGCTGCTGTTTTCCTGTGGAAAAGAACTGGTGGGAGTTCCCTCCCCCTTAAACAGTATGTTAGTTTCATCAAATATAATGTGCATAGATTCTTCAATTTTAAGAGTTCTCCTGTTATAGCACCTATAGTCTTTATTAGATGTTGAGTATCCCAGAAATATTCCATCATCAGATTTCTTGTCAAACTTGGCAAGATGATCTTTTCCATTATTTAGGATAAAACAAGCACATCCAAAGATCTTAAAATATTTAACTATGGGTGTTTTTCCTTTCAGGAGCTCATATGAAGTTTTTGACTTAGTTTTGTGAATGAGACTTCTATTGAGAACATAGTTTGCAGTGTTGACTGCTTCAGGCCATAAGGTTTTGTTGAACTCAGATTGAATCTGTTTTATAAATTTTGAAAGGATCTTATGGGTTTCAGACTTAGCCCTTAGAAAGAATACCCAGCTAAACCTAGAATAGTCATCCACAATGACTAGTGTATAAGATTTTCCACCTAAGCTCTGAGTGGATATGGGACCAAAGAGATCCATATGCAGTAAGTAGAGAATCCTGGGAGAGTCATCCTTACCAATTGGTTTGAAGGATGATTTGGTCTGTTTTCCTAGTTGGCAAGGTCTACAAGGAGAATCCTTAGAGTATCTACCCTTTGGTAAGCCTCTGACTAGATTATTCGTTGCTAGTTTACTAATGGTTTTGTGGTTTAAGTGACCCAGCCTCCTATGCCATAATTAATTTTTATTAATAATATTGTTAAACAAACAAACTTCTGTCGGTGAGGAGCTAAAGTCTACTACATATACTTTTCCTTTTCTAATTCCATTGAGTACTGTGGCACTAGTCTTGATGTCAATAATATGGCAGAATAGTGTGGTGAATTTTACCTCATACTTACCACTGTCACATATCTGACTTATACTTATCAGATTGTGCATTAGTCCTTTGACTACTGCCACATTCTTTAAGGTGACTTTCCCTTCTTTGAAATCTCCAAAGCCCCTGGTTTGGCCACAGCTAGAGTCTCCAAAAGTCACTGATGGTCCAAGTCTATCCTCAAAGTTGATCAATAGGTTTTTGCATCCTGTCCTGTGCATAGATCATCCACTGTCCAAGTACCACACCAGCCTGGAGATGTGATACATCTGCACATAAAATTTTACACATTAGTTTGGACCCTGCTGAGTTGGGGTCCCTTCCTCCCATCAGTGAAAGATTTAATGAAAGAATAAGTGGGTTTTTCTGAATATCCTTCTTCCTTTAGGGGTATTTGTTTATCATACCAATTTTCTTTGGTGATGTTACAGAAATAGTGGTCATAGTAAAAGGAAATGGATTGAGAGAGCTGTTTGGAAGAGGAGAAATTTCTGTCTGATTGGTTGCGTCGATATGGATTCGACGTAGGTCTATGGTTGCGTCGATATGAAGTCGACGCTTTCTCCATTCTGCGTTTACTTTCAGTCGAAGCATGAGAGAGGTTGCGTCGGGTAGGAGTCGACGCACTTTGGTGTATGCGTCGATTACAAGTCGACGCACGTTGATAAGAATTCGACGCATGTTTAAATTTTTTCTGAGGATATTTTCCTAGGATTCCTTTATATGTAATGGGATTAGTTTTATTAAAGACAGTGGTTGTTTCTGGATTTTCCTGTGATCTTTCTCATGTCAAATGACCTTCCCTAGTGAAGTGAATGGGATGTCTCCAAACAGATTTGCTAGTTGATTGAGTTTTTGGTTCTAAGTCAGTATTATCTTCTAGTTGTCTAAGTCTATCAGTAAGATTTCTAGAGATGTTCTTGAGCTTTTGACTTCTCCCATTTAGAGAGTCTTCAAAGGCCTTTGCCTTTGCTAGCTCATTTCTCAGTGTTAGATTTTCTGTATAGATTTTGTCTAATTCCTTTTCTGAGAGTCCTAGACTGAGCTCATAGTTATTATACTGTGTATTCACTTGTTTGAGATTTTTTAATTCATTTCTTAGTTCTTTTATTTCTTTTTCAGATTTGATTAGATTTAAACAGAATTCTTTGAAATTGTTTTTAAATCAGTGGAAGAGAAATCTATATCATCAAGTATATTTACCATATATGTATCATCAGGCTTCTGAGTGGCCATCAAACAGGTTTCCTCCAGCTTGGCCTCTTCTTGATCATTGTCAGATGAGCTGCTTTCTTCAGATTCTGAATCACTCCATGATTGAGCAATGAGACCTTTCTCTTTCTTCTTTTTCTTCTGTAGATCTGTTCTTTTCAGATCTTTCTTTTTGCTGATCTCCTTAGGACATTCAGGTGCAATATGTCAAGGTTTCCAGCAAGAGTAACATATAATCTCTTTAGTAGGTGTTTTATTATACCTGGTTTTTGAGTCTCTTCCTCTGGATCCTTTTGTTTTGATCCACTTCTTGAAACTTCTGGCCAGTAGACTGATCAGCTCCTCATCACTTGTAGAGGGTTCACCTTCAACAGCCTTCAATGCAATACTCTTTTCTTTTGAGAGTGAAGGAGCCTTTTCTATCTCTTCTTTCTCAGCTCTTGTTTTCAACAGTTGTTCATAAGATTTTAATTTACCCAACAGGACATCTGTTGAGATTTCTCTTTGACTTCTGGAGTATCTAATTGGCCAGATTCTTGAATCCCAAGAGCTAGGGAAGCAAGTTAGCAGTTTGTCATTTATCTCAGTGAGAGATATGTCCTTTTCAAGTGTTCTCAACTCATTCACTATGAGGCTGAATCTGGCATACATGTCAGCAACACTTTCACCTTCTTTCTTCTGGAAGTTTTCATATTGAGAGATGAGTAGTGCCTTTTTATCCTTTTTCTCATCAGCACTTCCCTCTACCATTTTGGTGAGAGCTTCCCATACTTCCTTAGCTGACTCAAATTCAGCAATCTTTTGGAAGATTTCATCTGAGAGGGTTGAGACTAGGATATTCATAGCCTTGGCATTATATCCTTGGGCTTTCTTTTCTTCATCTGTCCACTCAGCTTTTGGAGCAAGTGTTTCAGTTACTTTTCCACTTGAGTCCTTTCTGAATGGCTTGGGGGGACCTGTCAAGACAACATTAAACAATTCATCATCAATAGAGTTTAAATAAATTCTAATTCTTGTTTTTCAAAGTGCAAACTTTTCAAGGTTGCAAATTGGTGGTCTGGTGGAAGCATAATCTTTGATTTGTGCCATGTGAAAAATAAATTTTAGAAATATATATATAAAAATAAGAGGTAGGATATTTTTGATCAAAGAGTTAACCTTTTTAGATCAACCTGGCTTTGATACCAATTGAAAGTGCACAGTTAACCTCACTAGAATTCTCTAGAGGGGGAGTGAATAGAGATTAAAAATATTTTGTGCAATTATATATATATATGTGTGTGTGTAGTGATCACAGATTAAGGCTTCCCACACACCAACAAGAATTAAGCAAGTAAAGAAAGTAAATGCAAGAAAAGAAATCACAGCACAACATAAGGAAATATAGTGGTTGCCCAAACTTTGGGTAGTCCACTCTTCTACCCCCTTTGGTAGGAATTCACTATCTTGCACTGAGTCTTTTGATAAGGAGACTCTTAGAACCACCCTGAGTCTTTTGATAAGGAGACTCTTAGAACCAACTGAGTCTTTTGAAAAGGAGACTCCTAGAACCAGTACAACTGAATTTTTTGAAGAGAGATTCTAAAAACTCTTTTACAGTATTTGAGAGTGAAATGAATGTAAAGAAGAAAGAGAAACAATATAAAGACAAGAAGGAATCTTCTTCCTAGCAAGAAGATTGGAAGCACAAGAAGTAGTGAATGAAATCTCTTCTATAGTGAGAAGAAGATTTGTAGCTTTTCTCTCTTTTAGTGAGAGCTATCAGAGTTTGCAGCAGAATGGCTTCAGAAGCAGGAGAAGATGGAAGCTTGATGGTTGCTGCAGGATTATTTCTCAATTCTCTCTCTTTTTCACTTGGGAGCTTTTCCTCTTTTTCAAATGTAAAAATGGTGGATCACTTGTATATATTCTCTGCCGACCTCCTTGTTATTTTATAGCTCTGTCCATTCAAATAATACTATAGGAGGATAATTGATTAGCAGACAGAGAAATAGAAAGATAGAAATATTTCCATAATAATTATATCAATAGAAGGAAAGAATTCATTCTGATTTCAAATAATGTCCATAATGGTTTTAATCAAATTAGCCAAGAATCTATTAGAGGAAAAGAATGATTCAGAACAGCTATAAAGAATAAATTGATTCCATATAAATCATATCTATAAAAGAAGGAAAGAGATCTGGCGATTTTTGAATTAAACATAGAAATCGACGTGCGTCGATTACTATTCGACATAAGCGTCGAATTCGTCCTGGCTGGACGTCGAGAGAAGAATAAGGAAGGTGCGTCGACTAAGGTGCGTTGACTTCTCAAGATGCGTCGACTAGAAGTCAGAGCTACGTCGACATAGGATACGTCGAATTCTTCTTAAAGTTACTTCGACTCATTCTGAAAGGAACGTCGACACCACTTCGACGTGCGTCGAATACTATTCGACGCATATTTACTTAACCTTGACTTTTCTTTCTTAGAAAACATATTCAACTCATTTTCAGGGGTTAAGAGAAATCATTTTCCCAACAAGGCTCCTGGGCCACATCAGGAGTAGGGGTAGTAGGCTAAGCAAGCCGCCTAGTATGATTATTGATCATCGCGAAGACCGCTTCAGCGACTAATCTAACCATCTCAGCATAAGGGGTGGTCATTGGTACCTCAGCGGACACACTACTCTCAGCAGTGTTAGGGGGTTGAGACTGCCCCACAACACTCCTAATCACCTATAATCATGCAAAACACAATTTAGTGACCGAAAACATAGCAACAAACAATTACGAACGCTCAGGTTCCACAAACAAGCATGCTTTTCATACATAAGTGGACATTCTTATTAGTTTTTTTCGTTTTAAGTGAATGCACATCACGTGCACTCCACACCCCTTAAAAGGAATTCGGCCTCGAATTCGCAAAACTACGGATCGATTCCTAAAGTCCGATACCAAATTGTAAGCGCAGCAGAAGCGTGGTGGGCCCATAACCCATAGGTCGGAGGATCGAAACCTCCCTCTGATACCAAATTGTAACACCTGCTAGTACAAATAATATTACAGTACGTCCTGACGGGACCCCACGCCATACTATACACACTAGCTAGGTATTATAAGGTGATAAAAAGAAAAGAACTACAACTACACGAGAGTACATATAGCGTAAGCGGAAGCATTTGATTTAAAACATCTTTTAGAACTGTCCACTATCCCAGGAGTGAAACAATAGGGTTACAGCCTTAAGGCCTTACATTTAAACAAATGTACCAAACTCAAAACAAACATACATCAGCACGCAGGCCGGCAATAAAAAGAAAGCAGAAAAAAAGAGGTTGGCCTTCAAGGGCCAGCACAGCAAAAGGGGCACCACCCGCTACTTTCCAATTGGCTCACCAGCACATGGACCAACATCAAATAAGAGGTAAATGAGGGTCAGCTATGAGATGACCACAAACTGCGTTATGATCCCACCCACCTCCCCGACCATCTAGTCGGCTCAGGGGTGTGTCACCGCTAATCTTGCAAGCAAGTCGTACATGCAACATGTAATCATAAAAGAAAATGCAACTACCACTATACAGGGTGAGGTTTCAAGCACAATCAATCTTCTAAGTTGAGCATCAAAGTAAAGGGAAACTAGGTATGCACATAATGTTGGTTGGGTTTGTAGCATCCCCATCCGTTCGGGAGCATATAACAGAAGGTCCGGCCGGGGCCCCACGCCATATACTACAAAACAAACGGGAACGTCACTTAATTGAAATATCGAACGACGCTATACAACGAAGCCTAACTCAGAGCATTCTATGCGAAAGCTGAAAAGAGACAGGATAAACTCAGAGCATTCTATGTTCCCGCTCGGTCCAACACCTATATAACAAGCCCACCAAAAACGGTGGCAAAACCAGGGCAACGGTCAGCAACAGCTGACCAAATATAACGACCCCACCCCTTCGAGGGGGTGGCAGTTTCCCGTCCCTGCAAGAGCATCACAGCATATATATATAACAGAATGAAGCGGCTAATACGGCCCACAACAACTCATACATATGCATCAATCACAAACGTGGGAATGGCCTCCACGTCTCGTGCTCTCAGGCACTCTTTGGTGTACTCCGCCTTCCACCACCATCCACTCTTGATGGCTTTGCCCTTCGAGGCTAAAGTCGGTGGCCTGAATACCAGGGCTCTCCCGTGCTTTAAATGTGAATATCACGTAGTCCGAAGACTCTTTCCCATTGCTTCCCGACATGCTGTATGAGACTCACTAATCAGGTGCTGCAATGGTGCGGTTTCAGGTTCGCCAAATGTCCGTTGTTCACAGCTCTCGTTGTACAACACGAAAAGCGGGTATGGCGTCCCCTCAGCCCAGGTATTCTCAAATAGACGGCCCTACGGGCCGCTAAGTCATCCACCAGGACACCCTCACAGGTCGGGCACACAGGCCCCATGTCCTCTCAACAGGTGGGCACAACAACATCACCAGAACTCAGTCTGGGAGCTGTCGCCGGCGTTAACGCTAACGCCTGGCGACAGTGCACAAAACCCCATTTTGGCTTCTAGCTGTGGGTGCTTCCCGGGGCACACCCCCAGGCATTGTTGCACATGCAGTAGCACTCCCACTGCCTCAGAATGCACAAAATCACCAGAACTAAGTCTGGGAGCTACCGCCCGGCGATAACGCTAACGCCAGGCGACAATGAACAGAACCTCAAATTCTACTTCTAACTTCGGGTGCTCCCCGGGGCACACCCCCAGGCGTTGCTGCGCATGCAGTAGAACCCTCTAGTCCTACGAAGCAGGATATCAACACGGAGTTTCCCCCGGCATGCATAATATCAAAAAGCATCACCAACCCAGACGAACTGTCTCGGATGGGCTTCACACAGCGCGCCTACGTCCATTCCACGCATGGACTCTACATGTACACAAGATTTGACGGAGAAAACACGAATCCATCCGTCGGAGGTCACGACCTCACCCTTTTGGGTAGGGACCTCAAATAAGCACGGAAATGGACTAACACATGTCCAAAAGAGGGTAGAAAAGATCGTTACCCTTAGACGTTGCTTCGAGGTCATGGCTTGACTTTTGGCATGGATGGAAAGGAGCGTATAGCCCTCCTCTACGCATAGCCACCAACGTTGAGGGAATCAGAGTAGTGTAGCTCCACCAAATCAAAGCTCTAGGGTTGAGGAACCTTATTCATCATCTTCTCCAAGGCTCTCCCTCTCTCCAAAATAATTTCCTTAAGGCATAAAGGAATCCAAGAGCCTTTCGGCCTCCTGAGGCCACATCCCGGGCACCTCTGTCCAAAACAAGGCCCCAAAGTCAATGCCCCATTAATACCCATGATTTCGGCCGCAAAGTGCAATTAGGCGATGTCGCCGGGCGACAGCGCTATCGCCTGGCGATAGCTCTAAGGAACCGACTCCGACCAGTCAACGCCACTGCTTTGAACAGTGCATGACACGTGTCACGGTGTCGCCGGCATTAGACTTACCGCCGCGCGATAGCCTCTCGACAGAACCTTCTCAACAGAACGCTATCGCCGGGCGATAGCCACTATCACCGGCGATAGCGCTGGATTCCAGAAATCCAACTTTCTGATTTGAGGTCTTACAACCCTCCCCTCCTTATAAAAATTTCGTCCCGAAATTTGTAAAAACAGGAACATATATACATATATCCAAAAAGGTCTTTATATAAAGGGGAAAAGAGAGATAAACGTCACCGAAACAGCTCGGGGAACTCCTCCATCATGGTCTGCTCACACTCCCATGAGAGTTCCTCGCGACCGCAGTTGTCCCAACGGACCTTTACCATACGGATCGGCTTGTTCCGCAACTAACGCACCTCAGCATCCTCGATGCTAACGGGCCTGACCGCCGTCTTAAGCCCACTATCCACGGGCACCTGATCTGCCTCGACCACCTGCGTAGGCTCTTGCACTGCCTTCCGCAACACGGAGATGTGGAATACATCGTGTAGCCCGCTCAGTTCCGCCGATAGTGCAATCCTATAAGCCGCCTCGCCGACGCGCTCGATGATCTCAAACGGTCCAAGGTATCTCGGACTCAGCTTTTCAAGCGTCGAATCCTGGATACACCCTTGAACGACCTAATCTTCAAGTAAACCCAATCGCCAACGGCGAACTTGACGTCGCGGTGCTTCGCATTATAGTACTTCGCCTGCCTATCCTGCGCAACCAAAAGCCTCTCCCGGATCATACGTACCGTCGAAGTCGCCTCTTCGACGTCTTTCCTCTTGAAGAGCTTCATCTCGCCCGTTTCCGCCCAAGCTAAGGGAGTGCGTCACTTCCTGCCATAGAGGGCCTCGAAAGGCACCATCTGAATACTCGCCTGGTAGCTGTTGTTGTACGCGAACTCAACAAGAAAGAGGTGATCTTCCCACCCCTTGCCGAAATCCAGGACGCACATCCGGAGCATGTCCTCCATCGTCCTATTGGTACGCTCAGTTTGTCCATCCGTCTGAGGATGAAAGGCCGTGCTAAACTGCAGCTTCATACCCAATAGACGGTTGACTAGCCTCCAGTCGCTCGAAGCAAAGCGTCCATCTCGATCACTGACGATGCTACGGGGCACACCGTGCAGTCGTACTACTGTATCAACATACAGCTTCGCCAAATTCTCCACCGGGTCATCCCTCCGGTTGGGGATAAAGTGCGCCACCTTCGTCAGCCAGTCTACGACTACCTAGATGGCATCGTTCCCGCGCTGCGATCTCGGCAGCCCATGCACGAAATCCATGGAAACGTCATTGAATTTCCACTCTGGAACCGGTAATTACTTCAAAAAACCACCGGGATTCAGACATTCCGCCATCACTAGCGCACAAATGTGGCACTTGGCCACATAGTGAGCGATGTCCCTCTTCATACCCGACCACCAGAAAAGGACCTTCATGTCCTTGTACATCTTCGTGCTCCCCAGATGAACTGAATACCTGGTACGATGCGCCTCGTACATCAACTCAACGTGCAACTCACCCACCTTAGGGATGCACAAACGGTCGCCTCTCCACAGCAACCCGTCACATACCTGAAACTGGGCATCCGGCCCACCACCAGCCTCCTCCGCGTAGCGCTTTAAACTCGGATCGAGTTCTAAAGCCTGGCGGACTCTATCTGCGAGGTCGTACTGCACCTCAGTCAAACTCAAACAGGCACCGGCACTGCTCCTCTTCTCCACGCAAGAAATATCCAAGGCCTCCAGGTCACGTATCAGGTGCTCATCATGCATCTGAATCCAATTGGCCTGTGCTGGGGCCCTGCGACTGAGTGCATATGCAACAACATTCCCCTTCCCGGGAGTATAGTGGATCTCGAAGGTGTAGTCCCCAAGGAACTCCATCCACCTCTGTTGTCGCATATTCAGCCCCTTCTGCGTCAGAAGGTACGTCAGGCTCTTATGGTCCGTGAAGATGTCGATCTTCACGCCATACACATAATGCCGCCAAAGCTTCAGGGCAAATATCACGGCCGCCAACTCTAAGTCGTGGACCGGATAGTTCCGCTCGTGCACCTTCAGCTGGCGAGAGCCGTACGCTACTACATTGCCATGCTGCTGCAGAACACAGCCAAGGCCGCTCCCAGAAGCGTCGTTGTTGATCTCAAAGCCCTCCGTTCCGCAAGGCAAACATAAGATCGGAGCCGTGGTAAGCCGCCACTTCAACTCCTCAAAAGCATGTGCACACGCGGGCGTCCAAATAAACTCCTGCATCTTCTGTGTCAACGTCATAAGAGGCAGCGCGATCCGTGAGAAGTTCTCCACGAAGCGCCTGTAATAGCCGGCCAGCCCGAGAAAGCTACGGACCTCCGCTACAGAAGAAAGAACAGGCCACTCCCTGATGGCCGCAACCTTCACCGGATCTACTGCCACACCCGCTCCACTAACCACATGGCCTAAGAACGCTACGGAAGGTAGCCAGAACTCGCACTTCGAGAACTTGGCATACAACTGGTTCCTCCTCAGAACCTCCAAGACTACTCGCAGGTGATCACCGTGCTCCTCCTCGGACTGAGAATAGACCAGTATGTCATCAAGGATGACGATCACAAACCGGTCGAGGTACTCTCGGAAAGTCCGGTGCATCAAGTCCATAAACACCGAAGGCGCATTACACAGCCCAAACGACATCACGGTGAACTCATACTGCCCGTACCTTGTACTGAAGGCAGTCTTCGGGATGTCGCATTCCCTGATCCGCACCTGATAGTAGCCGGACTTCAAGTCCAGCTTCGAGTATACTGTCGAACCAACGAGCTGGTCGAACAATTCGTCTATCCTCGGAAGAGGATACTTGTTCTTCTCGGTCAGCTTGTTCAGCTCCCGATAATCGATGCAAAGCCGCAGGCTACCGTCCTTCTTTTTGACAAAGAGAACCGGTGCACTCCTAGGTGAGGAACTCGGACGTACGTAGCCCTGCTCAAGCAGCTCCTGCAACTGCAGCTTCAACTCCGCCAACTCCTTCGGAGCCATACGATACGACGAGCGGGCCACAGGATTAGCGCCTAGCACCAACTCAATCGTGAAATCTATCTCCCGCTGTGGTGGAGCACCGGGGAGATCGCTCGGGAACACATCGGGGAACTCTGAAACTACCGGAACATCCACTAGGCTGGGCCTCGGCGTTGAAGCCTCCACTAGAGCAAAGAATTACTCTGCTCCCAGACGCACTACCTTGGACACCTGGAGAGCAGACATCAGCATCTTGCTCGATCCACGCATGCCCGCAAAGACCGTCTCGCGATCGGCACACTGCCCAAACCTCACCTCCTTGGTGGTGCAATCGATGCACGCACACTGCTCCGATAGCCAGTCCATGCCGAAGATTACATCGAACTCAACCAGGGGGAGTAACGATGCTTTCAGGTCATACTCCTGGCTTCCAACTAGAACCTTCACGCAGCAACTCCTCTCCACACGCATCGAATATCCATTCGGCAGTAGGACCTCCAGTCCATCTGCAGAAGCAATCGACAGCGCACCAATACGTTGGAGGAAGTCCGACGATAAGAAGGAGTGCGAAGCTCTAGTATCGAAAAGCGCTCTTGCAGGAACGCCTAAAACATTTACAAAGCCTACGCCGCCAACCAAGATTAGCATGAACACTAAAATAGCTATATAAAACAGTAAGGACTGTATTTTAAATTATACCTGTCACGACGTCCTTGGCTTTGATAGCCTCCTGCTGACCAAGATTGAAGACTCTGGGTTGCGGGGGAGTCATACGGGAGGCAGTGGACTCAACCGCCTTCCCCTTCTCAGAAAAAGATGGCCCAGTCTTCTTTTCTGACCTTGGAAGCCCACTGCGGCAATCCCGAGAGAAATGGCCAGGCTTGCCACAAGTAAAACAAATAAGAGGGCCACGTCCAGATGACGCGCCCGAAGCAGAGGGAGCTGGCCCAGATAATCGAGCCTTCTTCCAGTGATTCAACCTCTGCAACTTCGCCGCACTCGGCGCCTTGCCCTCCGGCACTGCCTCGCCCACAACCACCTTGCCCTTCTCCCTGAGCATGTCCTGCTCCAGCACTCGAGCTGAACTAATGAGGGTCGTGAAACCCTGCGTCAACGACCCTGTCAGAAGATACCGCAACTCACTACGCAAGCCTCCGTAAAACCTGTTCACCCTTCTCCCCTCATCATCGAAAGAAGTTCCAGCCTAACGCCCGAGGCGGGTGAACTCATACATGTAGTCATCAACCAGTCTATCACCCTGCGTCAGAGCCGGGAACTGGTTCTCCATCACGATCTGCTGCGACGGAGGCACATACCTTGCCAAGAAGATTCTCGAGAACTCTTCCATCGGCACATCAACCAGTCGCCTTCCCGCAAACTGGCGCTTCTCTACCTCATCCCACCACCGCCTGGCTTCCTTTTCCAACAAGAAAGTAGCAAAGGTCACTTCCTGCGCTTCATCTGACTGTGTCGCTGTCAGAATTCGCTCCATATGCGACAGCCAGTCCTCGGCCTCAGCTGGGGATTCAATCCCGGTAAACGGAGGAGGTCGAAATCCCAGGAAGTGCTTCAGCTGTTGCTCAGCATCACGCCTCACGGGGACTTGCTCCACTCTTAGTGGCTCTGGGGCCACTTCCTGCACCGGCGGTTGACCTTGCCCTCCAGGCTGGCCATTCAACGCAGCTAGAACGGCTTCTGTAACTCGTCGAACCATCTCAGTAGACGGAGGTGTAGGAGCCTCAGCAGACCCGCTACTCTCAACCACGTCACGGGGACGCGATAGTCCCGCTGCACTTCGAGTTCCCTACACGAGTGCATCACACAGTTAGGCGACAGCACAGTCGCAACTAACAACAAAAGGAACACTCAGGTTCCAAAATCATGCAATAATTGTTGGTTTGTTGTTACATTTCATTCCTAAGTGGACATTTTTGGGTTTATTTTATGTCTCGACGGTAGCGCACACACGTGCTCACCACCCCTTAAAAGAATTTGTCCACGAATTCCTTAGAAGGACACGGAACCCTAGAAGCTGATACCAATTTGTAACATCCCCATCCGTTCAGGAGCATATAACAGAAGGTCCGGCCGGAGCCCCACGCCATATACTACAAAACAAATGGGAATGTCACTTAATTGAAATATCGAACGACGCTATACAACGAAGCCTAACTCAGAGCATTCTATGCGGAAGCTGAAAAGAGACAAGATAAACCCCAAAACCCGAACCCGGGTATGTCCACTTCTATTAATAGGAATAAAATGTTTTACACAACAAAAGAGGCACAACGGCCTTACAAATTACTGACATCGGCGCGCAGGCCGGCCATACATGAAAACAAGAGAACATCAAAAAGGCCTTCAAGGGCCGCAGCAGCGCAGGGGCTTCAGCCCGCTATGTTCCCGCTTGGTCCAGCACCTGTACAACAAGCCCACCAAAAATGGTGGCAAAACCCAGGCAACGGTCAGCAACAGCTGACCAAATATAACGACCCCACCCCTTCGAGGGGGTGGCTGTTTCCCATCCCTGCAAGAGCATCACAGCATATATATATATAACAGAATGAAGCGGCTGCTACGGCCCACAACAACTCATACATATGCATCAATCACAAACGTGGGAATGGCCTCCACGTCTCATGCTCTCAGGCACTCTTTGGTGTACTCCGCCTTCCACCACCATCCACTCTTGATGGCTTTGCCCTTCGAGGCTAAAGTCGGTGGCCCGAATACCAGGGCTCTCCCGTGATTTAAATGTGAACATCACGTAGTCCGAAGACTCTTTCCCATTGCTTCCCGACATGCTGACGAGACTCACTAATCAGGTGCTGCAATGGTGCGGTTTCAGGTTCGCCAAACGCCCGTTGTTCACAGCTCTCATTGTACAACACGAAAAGCGGGTATGGCGTCCCCTCAGCCCAGGTATTCTCAAATAGCCGGCCCTACGGGCCGCTAAGTCATCCACCAGGACACCCTCACAGTTCGGGCACACAGGCCCCAGGTCCTCTCAACAGGTGGGCGCAACAACATCACCAGAACTCAGTTTGGGAGTTGTCGCCGGCGTTAACGCTAACACCTGGCGATAGTGCACAAAACCCCATTTTGGCTTCTAGCTGTGGGTGATTCCCGGGGCACACCCCCAGGCATTGCTGCATATGCAGTAGCACTCCCACTGCCTCAGAACGCACAAAATCACCAGAACTAAGTCTGGGAGCTACCGCCCGGCGATAACGCTAACGCCAGGCGACAGTGAACAGAACCTCCAATTATGCTTCTAACTTCGGGTGCTCCCCGGGGCACACCCCCAGGCGTTGCTACGCATGCAGTAGCACCCTCTAGTCCTACGAAGCAGGATATCAACACGGAGTTTCCCCCGGCACGCATAATATCAAAAAGCATCACCAACCCGGACGAACCGTCTTGGATGGGTTTCACACAGCGCGCCTACGTCCATTCCACGCATGGACTCTACATGTACACAAGATTTGACAGGGATAACACGAATCCATCCGTCGGAGGTCACGACCTCACCCTTTTGGGTAGGGACCTCAAATATGCACGGAAATGGACTAACACATGTCCAAAAGAGGGTAGAAAAGATCGTTACCCTTAGACGTCACTTCGAGGTCATGGCTTGACTTTTGGCACGGATGGAAAGGAGCGTATAGCCCTCCTCTACGCGTATCCACCAACGTTGAGGGAATCGAAGTAGTGTAGCTCCACCAAATCAAAGCTCTAGGGTTGAGGAACCTTATTCATCATCTTCTCCAAGGCTCTCCCTCTCTGCAAAATAATTTCCTTAAGGCATAAAGGAATCCAAGAGCCTTTCGGCCTCCTAAGGACACATCCCTGGCACCTCTGTCCAAAACAAGGCCCCAAAGTCAATGCCCCATTAATACCCATGATTTCGACCGCAAAGTACAATTAGGCGCTGTCGCCGGGCGACAACGCTATCGCCGGGCGACAGCGCTATCGCCTGGCGATAGCTCTAAGGAACCGACTCCGACCAGTCAACGCCACTACTTTGAACAGTGCATGACACGTGTCACGGTGTCGCCGGCGTTAGACTTACCGCCGCGCGACAGCCTCTCGACAGAACCTTCTCAACAGAACGCTATCGCCGGGCGATAGCCACTATCGCCGACGATATCGCTGGATTCCAGAAATCCAACTTTCTGATTTGAGGTCTTACAGGGTTCACCCGGAGGATCCCCACAAAAGCCGAGCAACTACATGAGGCTAACAAACATCAATTTACAAACACTCCACCCTAAGCAACAACCTTAGGTGGGCAAACTAGAGCTTTTGGCATGTCTAGGAAAACACCTTCTACGACCTCTCCCATGATCCCTCGGCTTTACAAGAGGTAACTACCTCCTACCATTCTGCATGGAAACGGGATCGATTCCACCATTTCCCGGGCTATAACCATCGTGGTCACTCAGCACGACGCGGGTATAGCTTCGCCTCGGCCCATAAGGGTTTAACACGTTCAAGTGTTACAATAAAACGATGGCTACACACCTAATACCTCCCATGGAAACTTAGTATTCGCCCACAAAACAACTGAAGGAGGTACAAGACCGCTCCACTTCAAATATCGTGGTGAAGGTTTGCCTTCCACCACTTTCCAAGCATGGGGCTTCCGTTAAGCTCTCCGAAAGACATCTAACGCACAAGTCCCGCAATGAAATGACAAATCTCACAGAGTCATTCTCCGACACCTATTCTAGCCTTAACCTAAATGCAACGTCACAATTCAAGCATCACCGATCCAGGCTCACGGACACGAATAGGCTTCACACACAATGCCTAAATCTGTACGTCTATCAGATTTCTACTTGCAATATGTCGGGGATGGATACAATCAACCCGGTGTTCCAAAGAACTTTAGGAAATCCTACTCTTCACCTATTTGGTGAAAGGGATCCCTTATGCAAACATAGAAAAATTGAATGAGAGGACAAAAATGCGTCCTAAGTGTTAGTAAAGGAACGTTCACCTAGAGGGGGGAGGTGTATTAGGTGATCTGGGTTCTTTTCAAATTATTTGAGCGAGTTTCAAAAATTCAAGCACAGCATAGAAATATCGCATAGATAAACACAAATAAAACACACCAGATGACATAAGATCTATAGAGGTTTCTCAAGATTGGGTGTCTTGAGTAGTCCTTTATCCCTATGCGCCTACCCAGCAGTGTACTAGGATCAGCAAACTCCGCCAAAAACTTCAGGCCCTCAAGCCTTACAACACGGACCCGCAAGTCCAACAGCCTAGGCCCGCAAGCCCCTACTGCCCCCGAGCCCGCAAGATCGACACTCAGGCCCTCAAGCCCTACACAACACAGACCCGCAAGACCTGTGCCTACAACCTAGGCCCGCAAGCCCCTACTACGCCCGAGCCATCAAGCTTGACAATATCGAACCCGCAAGTCCACTGCCCTGGCCCTCAAGCCTCACAGCTCTCCAGCCCTCAAGCTAGACTGTGTCGGACCCGCAAGTCCACTGCCCTGGCCCTCAAGTCTCACAGCTCTCCAGCCCTCAAGCTAGACAAATAGGCCCGCAAGCCTTACAAAAAATACAGTGATAAAAGACTGTTACTTCTGCAGGATGAAGATCGGCAACTTTAGCCTGTTGAAGATTGGCTTCTTAAGGTTGAAGAAGATGCTTCTGAATCAGATCTTGAGCACACAGTTCTTCTTCAATATTTTCTTAGCCTGATGAGGCTGGCTTCTTATCAGTCGATGGAGATGACTGCTTCTTCTTTTTCACTTTCTTTCTTGCGCTGCTTTTGCTGTTCTATTTTCTGTATGAGCAAGTTCTTTTTTTGATTGATCGATTGATGCACGTATTAGGGCAACCTCTTATCTCTTTTATAAGACTGCGAGGCTCCCAACGGTCTTCTGAAAAAGTTCCTTAAGTGTCAGACGCTCCTTTCCTTAAGAGCACGCGCTGATTTGACAATCAGGCGGCGGCGTTAAATGCTGACAGCGCATCCGCAACTTTTGAATCCGTCTCGACGATATTTCCAATGTTACGACGACATGGATGATATCTCAACGACAGGACTTTGTCGATGCCTTGAACTCAAGTATACTTTCAATTCTTCTTGCTTCTGCCACTGATGCAGGTATCTCGACGATACGAGACATTCTGGTGCTTCTAAATATACGACGATATGCTATCTCTGACTGTGTTCTCGTGATCTTCTTTCTTGTATACTGTCGTCGTAATCTCGTTGTTCTCTCGACGACATGAGTGATAACATGTCGACATATCATACTTTAACAACTGCTTGTCTTCAGCTGTCCATCTTCAGTCTTCTCGATCACCTGCCTTCTTTATTATGATGTCCTACGCCATCAGTCATACTTAACCTTTTCAGCGACAAGGCTTCTTTGTCGATGTCAACGATACTGCGTCTTCTGGATGACATTTCTTCTTTTTTTCTTCATTCTTCTCTGTGTTCGACGAACGACAATCTTCGTTCATCTGACAGCATTCTGCGTTCAATGAGCTTCATTCTTCTATCCCATCTCAGCGTTCGACGAACTCCATTTTGCATTCGACGAACAGGCTTCTGCGTTCGACGAACACGCCAAGTCTCAGCGGTCGACGATCTTCCTTCTGAGTTCGACGATCTTGCTTCTGCGTTCGACGAACTCGCCAAGTCTCAGCGTTCGCTTTACATCATCTATGCGTTTGACAAACTGCATACTTTGTTCGACGAACTTCGTTCTTCGTTCGACGATATTGTACTTTAACTTCCTGAGATTTATCAGCTAGAGAAGTGATCAAATACAAAGTGAAGTTTTCTTGATTTGATGACTTCTTCAAATCAGGAATCATGTGGGAAAGATTCCCAAGACTAAGACCGGGAGGAAGGATCGTTACCCTTGGAGCTTTCTTCGGCGCCATAGAACTGAGATTCCAAATGGATAGGAAGAAATACACCGGGCTGCTCTCTATAAATCTGGAAACGTCCCACGATTTGGAGCTTCGGAGCTCCGTTAATGGCCGAAAGAGCTTCTACTTCCTTCTTTCCTCTCTTCCCTCTCAAGCTTGGGAGAGAGAAAATACTTAAAGATATGAGGGGAAATGGTCTTAGGCCAAGACCTAATACTTTCTAGCAATCTCTCTCAGCCTTTGGATCAAGATCTAAAGGATTGGACCGCTCTGATCGCCGGTTCAGCATTTCAATGTGGAGCAGAACAAACAAGGCGCATGATCAGTGGCGCACGATCAGTGGCCGTGCGAGAAGGATTTCTCCCGATCGTGCGAGAACAACATTTAGCAGAATGGCAAGCCAAAAATAGCGCACGATCAATGGCACACGACCAGTGGTCGTGCGAGAAGAAAGCCTGTGAACTTGTGAACCCTTCGTGTAGGGAAGTGGGCAATGCGCACGACTAGTGGTCGTGAGCCTGATCGTGCGTGAACAATCACGCACAACCAGTGGTCTATTGGGATAAAATCAATGGCCCAACCCCCCACACCGAGCGTAGCATTACCACGATGCAGTAGCTCGCAGAATAGTAAAATTTGGGGTATTACACATCAAAGTACACACAACGATATCATCGTAAGAACAAGAAGAATTGTTCAAAGTCCAGTATCGTCGTGTCAACAAGAATCATACGATGATGTCATTGTAAGGTCTAAGAAGAGTTAAGTCAAAGTATTCGGCACTGTCAACGACATCTTTATAAAGAGATCTTGTCATCGAGACGAGAAAAGAAGCTCTCTGAAGACCTAAGTAAGAATGCTCGGCTTTTTCGACGACATTATCGTAAAGAAGGCTAGTCATCGAAAAGGCTAAGGGAGAACTCGTAAAGACAACTTATAGAAGGAGAATCGCTTGTCGTCAGAATGATCAAGACAAGATCATCGATATGACAGAATGGTTTCAACGATATCGTCGATAAGACAGTATGGTTTCAACAATATCGTCGATAAGAATGTATAGTTTCAACGATATCGTCGATAAGACTATATAATTTCAATGATATCGTCGATAAGACAGAATGGTTTCAACGACATTGTCGAGAAGACCGGAAGTTGACAACAAGATTACGATGATATCTTTAAGACATCTTTATATCGTCGTAAGTGCAAGTGCAGCTGTGATATCTTGTATCGTCGAGATATCATTCTCTGAAGATGAGTGAAGAAGATTTGAAGATTTGTCCAAGTCCAATATGGATCGGCATAACGGCAAGTTCTATCGTTAAGACGTTGCAAATTTCGTCGAGACAGATCAAGACATTTCAAATCACGCTGCCTGCATTTAATGCCTCTGCATGATGGCCCAACCAGCGCGTGTCGTTAAGGAATGGGTCTCTGACTCTAAAAGGACATCATAGGAGACCTTTAGCCGACCCCTCAGTGATATAAAAGGGATAAGAGTCTGCCCTAATTTGCAGAAGTAAGGAACGCAGAAAACACACAAGATTAAATAAAATAGTAAGCGGCTGAGAAAAGAAGGAACAAGAACCAGAGAACAAAACTTCCTCATCAAGTGTTCTCCAAGTTTCAGTCAAGCAACATCGGATGATAAGTACTGTTCCAGATTGACGAAAGGATTGAAGAAGAATCTGTACTGTCCAAGAAAAGATCAAAAGCATTCTCTTTAAATCCAAGAAGACAATCTTCATCCGGCTCAAGTTTTAGTCTAGCAACATCGGCTGATAAATATCATTCCAGATTGAAGAAGGGATTGAAGAAAAATCTGTGCCGTCCAAGATAACAACAAAAGCATTCTCTTCAAGTCCAAGAAGCCAATCTTCATCTGACTAGAGAAGTTTTTCTCATTCTTGCTTCGTAGGGATTTTACAAGCCTGAGTTTGTAGGATCTATTTCAGATCTGAGTAGTAGGGCTTGAGGGCCTGAGCTGTAAGGCTTGAGGACCTGAGCATTGTAGGGCTTGAGGGCCTGAGCTGTAGGGCTTGTGGGCCTTAACAGTAGGGCTTGAGGGCCTAAGTTTTGTAGGGATTGAGGGCCTGAGCTGTTGGGCTTGAGGGACTGAGTTTATAGGGCTTGACTGTCACAACCTGCATTTTCTCCGTATTAAATAATACATTAGAGTAAGAGAAAATACGCGTCTTGACGCCACATCGTACATGGGACAACTGCAGACGCTCAGGCAGATCTAACTTCACACTTTTCTTTAGAAAGTCATGAGCTTTATGTTTAAAACATAATTTATGTTTAAGGTTTCAAACACCGTCTCCCTCAGTTTAATGGATCATCTAGACAATAAATAAGAAAGTATAGAATTACGCAGCGGAAATTACATAATTTACTTTAATTCACCATATATGAGTATGATGAACTAACCAGCATTCTAATGATATGCAATCTCTATATTTAGTATAGGTAAAAAGAGTTCTTTTACGAGTTTCAAAATAGAAGGATGACAGTTTTAAAAAGAGATGCCATGTAGGAAAATTGATGCAGTTTTGTATATACAGTAACTACCATGCATCCTAACATAAAACCTTCCCAGAGAATAATTGCATAAATAACAATGACGGTAGTAGCATAAAAATAGCAAGAACAAGTCTAACATAAAAGCACTCAGGCTATGGGCGTCAACAAACTGACACGAACCCACAACTCTAACAAGTCTGAAAGGAAACAATAAACTACCTCTCAAAGTGAGAGTAAGGAAACAACTACTGCAAATTTGAAGAAGACAGATCTCGGTCAGCTCCACCTGCTACTGATCCGAACCAGAGGCATTCAAAAGAAAGGAATGCCTCAGCCCAAAGGCATGAAAAGACATTATAATCAAAGAGTAAGAGAAAACTCAACAAAGAGGGTTACCAACCCAATCAAGAATAGCTATGAACATCAGCAAAACTAATAAGGAAGTATTAGCATCCAAAAGTAAGGAACGACAGACTTAAAGTGCGGTCAAATTTGCATTGCAACAATATTCAAAGGAAAGGTGCCGAGTTGCCCAAGAAGTGAATTCCTATCCCAGCCATAAAACAGTACTGAGGCGAAGGCATTATTTCCAACCAACCATCATACTAAAACATCAGAGGGCACAAAAGCACTGTGGTGGGGGTTGCAGCCCACCAACCAATAGTCTACAGGTACTGAGGTGGAGGCATTCATTCCAACCAACCATCAAACCAAAACATCCGACTGGGAATAGATGTTCACAAAAATCCTGACCAAAACAGACACCACAGAAAAACCCGGAAACAATTCCAAGAGAAACCTATCCTTACGACGAATTCGTCGAAATGTATTCGCCGAATCCAAGAATAACGACGAATTCGTCAAAATACTATCGACGAATTACAAAGACTATCGGCGAAGATCACTATCTAAGGCATAAGATGAAGTCGGCGAAAGCCTACACCTATCGGTGAATTTGTCGAAATGATAACAACGAATTTAACTATGATGAAAAAGCCGAATCTGCTTAAGGGAATTTCGGCGAATCAATTTTAGTGAATTTCGGCGAATTACTTAGAGGGAAATGACGATTATGCTTACGGGTATTTTAGCAAACTTGATAATATACGAGACTACTCGGTCGGATACACGTTTCTTAGCAGAAAATAATGTATAATATATTTTGCCTAAATTAAACAGAAGTAAAAACGGTAAAGGATGAACCACAATATGGCAAGGGGGAAAAATCCACCACTTGCCTCAAACTTTTCGAAGAGGACGGCCTCCGACTTGCTCCTCGTCGCAGATCGACTGCTAGAATATCTCGGGGAACGATCTCTGAAACGTTTGGAGCGAAAAAGAGGATTAGGGCTACCGACTCCAACCTCAAAAATCTACGAAACTCGAAATACTTACCGCACACGCGAAGAGCTCGGCGAGAGCTTTCCAGATCTATGCTCCAGCGAAGAGATCTAAAGTCTCACGGGAAAAAATGTCTCCGCTCTCGGTTCACAAGAATGTCGGGAAGAAAATGAATAGGGGGTCTAGGTTTTCTTACGGAAGAGGAGAAGAGTTATTTATATATATATTTATGTATACAAATATATTTGTAATAATAATAAGTAATAACATTTATATATATATATAAAAATTAATAAGAGGGGAACAGGGTTCGATGAATTTAAACCTGGCTTTAGAAGAATGATTATATATACATATATATATATATATAACTGAATTTGTATAGCCGAATTTATATAAATGAATTTATATAGTGGAATTTATATAAACGAATTTATATATATATAACCGAATTTATATAGTCGAATTTTATAAACGAATTTATATATATATAACCGAAATTATATAAACGAATTTATATATATATATAACCGAATTTGTATACGTAACTTAATAATAAAATAATAATAATTATAATAATATAACATTATTACCAAAACTAAACAAATGCCGATTTCGACGAAATTCGCACCGTAGGTGAACGGCGGCGCTACGAATCCAATGGCGAAGTCGGAATCAAAATCCGATGTACCGTTTTTGAGATATAAATTTCCAAAGTTTACAGCGACGCCAAAAACATGCAAATCTTCTAAAAATGACCAAGGCTTAAAAATCGCTCGGATCGCCACGAAACATTAAGGGCCTTTCTAAAATTAAATAATCTAATTTCCTATCGTAAAATTTTCCAATTCTGGTTACTTTCAAAAATTCGGTCGACACGACCCAACAGATACAAAAATGCACAAACGACGGCGCTCTGCTAACTCCGCGCTAACGTATCGCCCTACGTCATAATGACGTCATCAATATAAATAAATTAATAGCCTAAAATTCAGGGGCGTTACAGCCACTCCCCCTAAAAAGAAGTTTCGTCCCGAAACTTTAACAAATAAATCGAATGCAACTGGCAGAATCGAGTAACTAAAAATTCACGAATGAAAACACTCACCAAAGAGGGCTAGGAGAAAAGATGAGGATGAGATGTCCTCATCACAGATTCAAGTTCCCAAGTCGCGCTCTCGATGTCTTGGTTTCGCCAAAGGACTTTTACCATAGGAATCGTCTTCTTCCGCAACACTCGGTCCTGAGTCTCCAGAACACGAACATGCTATTCAACATAAGATAAATTAGGTTGCAACTGGGGCACCGAGTCAAGGACATGACGATCACTATGAACGCACTTTCTCAACTGGCTCACATGAAATTCATCATGAACACCTGGGAAAGAAGAGGGCAACTCCAGCCTATAAGATGACACTCCGATGCGCTCAACAACCTAGAAAGGTCCCACATACCGGGGATACAACTGTGGTTCCTTCCAAATATTTTAACAACTGACATCAAAGAAACTTTCAAGAACATCATGTCCCTAACTGCGAACTCCAGATCAACCCTTCTCCGATTAGCATACTTCTCATATCACTCCTGAGAAATGCGAAGCTTCTCACGAATATGAGTCACAACAAAATTCATCTCTTCCAATGCTTCTGGACCTAACAGCGGACTCTCACCAACCACGGCCCAAAATAGAGGAGTTCGACAACGCCTCCCATACAAAGCCTCAAAGGGGGCCATCTGCAAGCTCTCCTGATAACTGTTGTTATATGCAAACTCCATCAGTCCAAGACGCTTATCCCAAGCTCCACCATGATCCAGAATATAACATCTGATCATATCTTCCAAAATCTGATTTACTCTTTCCGTCTGACCATTGGTCTGAGGGTGATAAGCGGTAGAGTATCTAAGGTCAGTGCCCAAAGCTCCCTGCAAACTCTGCCAGAAGCGAGACATATACCTGGAATCCCAATCTGACACAATACTCATGGGCACACCATGCAATCTGATAACCTCATCAAAATAAAGCTCTTCTATTTTCTCCATAGAATAGCCAATCTTGAAGGGCACAAAGTGAGCACACTTTGTCAATCTATCGACTATAACCCACACAGAATCATGTCCTCCAGGAGATCTCGGCAAACCGGTAATGAAGTCCATCGAAATACTCTCCCACTTCCAGCTTGGAATATCCAAAGGGTTTAATTTACCTTTAGGCCTCTTATGATCTGCCTTAACACGCTGACAAGTAAAACACTCTGAAACATACTTAGCTATATCATTCTTCATACCTGACCACCAAACAATCTGCTTCAGGTCCTTATACATCTTTGTGGAACCAGGATGATAAGAAACACTAGAGTCATGTTCTTCACTACAGATCTTTGTTCTAATATCCTCTATCGCGGGAATACAATACCTACCCCAAAACTTTAAGGTATTTTTATCATCTGTTGGGAACAGTGCCCTGCAATGTTCCTGATTTGAAGAAGTGCTCAGCTCAATGATAAATGCAAGTTGTATTTAACATTCCATCTAGTTTATGCTTGCAGAGATCGACAATATGTCATGTACTTTAATGACTTCACGAAGTACAATGTCATCGAGAAGAATAGGAGACATCGTCGACAAAGTACGCTTGTCGTCGTGATGATGAGCAAAGAAACCGCCGAGAAGTAGTGTGTTCGTCGATCGCTGAGACATAGCAAGATCGTCGAATGAAGAATGCCGATCATCGAACAAAAAATGCCGATCGTCGAACGAAGAATGCCGATCGTCGAACGAAGAATGCCGATCGTCGAACGATGGATGCCAAGTTCTTTGATCGCAGAATGCTATTCGTCGAACGCAGAAGGAAGATCGTCGAGCTCAGAAGGAATTAGATCGACGACCGCTGAGATTTGGCATGTTCGTCGAGCGCAGAAGCATGATCGATGAACGCAAAGAAGACACGGTATCGTCGACTTCACCAAGGTGACCGTGTCATCGAGAAAAAACAAACATCGTCGTAAAGAAGGCATGTCGTCGAGAGAACAATGTGATCATGATGACATAATGCAGGAAGGAAGATCGCGACGACATTGTCAGAGATAGCTTGTCATTGAAATGATGCAAATATCTTCAAGACAGAATTCAAATCTTGCGGACGTGCTGTCAGCATTTAATGCCGCCGCCTGATTGTCCAATCAGTGCATGCTTTGAAAGATGGGCGTTTGACAGTAAAGGAAATTGTATGTGACCGTTATACCGCTTGTCCATCTTATAAAAGGGTACAGTGTTGCCCTAGAAAAATAAAAATCTTGTTGTGCAAGAAAAAGAAAGAGAAAAAGAATCCCGCCGCTCTTCAATAGAACAGTATATTCAGCGGAGAAGAAAGAGAACAAGATTCAAGCGTTCTCAAAAGAATCAGTCATCTTCATTGACTGAGAAGTCGCCGTTCAACATCAGGCAAAAAGAAGAGATTGAAGAAGAGCTGCGCTGTTAAAGATCTTAATCAGAAGAATCTTCTTCAACTCAAGAAGCCGATCTCCATCAGGCTAAGTTACCGATCAACCTCAGGCAGAAGAAACAGTTTAAATATCTATAATTTCTTGTAAGGCTTGCGGGCCAATTTGTCTAGCTTGAGGGCTAGAGAGTTGTGAGGCTTGAGGGCCAGGGCAGTGCACTTGAGGGTGCGTCTTGTTGATCTTGCGGGCTCGGGGGCAGTAGGTGTTGGGATTTCTATACCCCTTCGTCGGAATGGTTTCGCCGAATTCGGATATAGTGTTTCGTCGAATTCGGTTAATGTGATTAGTCGAATTCGGCGAATATAAATCTGGACGGATTTTCTTTTGGTCTGCGGATAGCCTTTCCTATACCTTGCGTATATAAAGGCATGCGATTAGGTCTTCGATAGACAGTTTTATAACTTAATCTTTTCGCGATTGAGAAGAACTGCTGACCGGAATCGTTCCGCGCGAGGGCACATTCTTCCGTCCGCGGATCGTCCTTCCGCCGCCGCTTTTCACCGTCGTCAGTCGCCGCCTCCCCTGGATCAGATCTAGTAGTCCGTGGGGACGTTGAGAGCATCCTTCTCCGACCTAGTTCTTGTGCGACAAGAAGCTAGGGTTCTTCATCGCTTGTGTGGACTTCTGTAGAGGGATCGATCTATTTCGATCCTTGAAGAACTCAATGGCAGATTTCTGATTTCATCTTGGAGCACCTTGGTTGAGTATTGACTCAATACCGCAAAGGTATATTGTACTTACTTTGCTTATTCTCTTGAATCATGAAAACCACAAGATCCGTTGATCTTTTTTTGGGTTGTTCTTGTTCATTTCTGCTGCGCATATTCGATATGTCATCCCTTATGAAGGGGTACAGAAATCCCAACAGTAGGGGCTTGCGGGCCTAGGCTGTTGGGACTTGCGGGTCCGTGTTGTAGGGCTTGAGGTCCTGAGTGTCGAGCTTGCGGGCTCGGGGGAAGTAGGGGCTTGCGGGCCTAGGCTGTTGGGACTTGCGGGTCCGTGTTGTAAGGCTTGAGGGCCTGAAGCTTTTGGCGGCGTTTGCCGAGCCTAGCACACTGCTTAGTAGGCGCAGAGGGAGAGAAGACTACTCAAGACACCTAGTCTTGAGGAACCTCTATAGATCGGTGTGTGTTATCTGTGTTTTGCTCTTAATTTTATAGATCCATTAATCAGAAACCCACAACATCATAAAGGGGAAGAAATAAATTTGAAAAATCTATTCACCCCCCCCTCTAGGTGATAAAGTAGACACCCCATAAACAACAAGTGGTATCAGAGGTAGGTTGTTCAAAGAAAAGCTTAACAGCTTGAACAGATCTGCCATTGAGTGTCCAAGTGTCAAAGCTATGAAATCAAGAATAGCTATCTGTTCCAGGGAGAACTTTGTCATTTGGAAAGTTAGAGCAAGACTATTCATGGAGACAATGGATCCAAGAATGTTCTTGGTTGTTCAAAAAGGTCCCTCCATGATGATGTTAAAAGAGGAGACTCTTCTTGCCAGCCTGGACAAAGAAGCAAGAAGCATTCTAGCTGGTACAGTAGATCTAGCAACACAACAGAAGTTGAGTCATTGCACAATAGCAAAGGACATGTGGGACCTCTTAGAAGTCCTCATGGAAGTATCAGGGGAAGACCTTGAAGAAGAGACCTCTCATGAAGAGGTATGCATCAGAGCACCACTGACCACTTCAGACAGTGAATCAGAAGATGATGAATGCTCTGGAGTAGGAGAAAGAATAAGAGCTCCTTTGACTATCACAGACTGTGACTCTGAGGATGAGGAAGTCTGTTGGTTGATGGCTCTATCAGATGAAGAAAATCATGATGAACCACATCATGATCAGGTATGCACCACTCACACGCCCTTACTACCTGCTTCATTTTCATTTAAGAAGACTAAGAGTGCATCAGGTGATTGTTCATCATCTAAAGATGATACAGAAGACTACTCATCTTGCAACAATAAGAATCATACTGATCTATTAGAGCAGTTTGATGATCTCTTGGAGGCTCTGAGAAAAAGCAAAAGGCTTGTTAAGGAACAAAGCTAGGGAGCTAGAATCTCTCAGACCTTTTAAGGTTGAATCAGATAGGAAACTGGGTATGTCCTATAGCAAGTACACCGATCCAAATGAGCTCAACAAAATCATAGACAAGCTTTATGATGAAAGAAGCCGAAGGGAAGAACTTATCAAGAAACTTAAGAATGACCTTCTTAAGGAAAGAGGCATGGTGGCTCAATTCTCTAAGCCCAAAACTGTACTGCCCATCATTGACACCTTCTCCTCTTATGGAAATAGGAGGGGATTGGGTTACAATGAAGGGGAAATAGATGTTGGGAATGGAAAAAAGGGAAAAACTAAAGCAAAATTTTCCACCTTTCAGAAGGTAGTGCTTCACTCAAATAGGTATGATCAGGACAGTGTCCATGGTCACTGGATGAATGGAAGCTCCACTAGTCATGAAAATGCTCCTGACTATGGAAAGAGAAAGGGCATGGGGATGAGTGCATTAAAGGCTCCCCATGAGGAAATTCAAATGGCCCATCATGGACCATTTGTATTTGATGTCCCAGCCCCCACTCTCAAGGATAAAAGTGTTTTTCTCAATCTCTTCCAGATAAGAAGCAGACAAGTAGCCCCAGTATGATCAATTCTCACTTGAACATATCTGATGCCATCAACACCCTGTCAGCTACAAAGATGACATCTGTTGCTGACAAATAGATAAAATCAAGAAGAAACAGTGATACTAGAGCAGCTAGTCAGCTCTTGGCTGAGAGAGATAGGAAGAATTCTGTTGCCTTCTCTACTGAACATACTTCAAAATTTTTTCAGAAAAGAAGGTACAACATCCATGAATGTTGGTGCTGTAGCAAAGTGGGAGACTTTGCCATCGACTGTTGGCACAACCCTAGTGTGCTTAATGCAAAGGAGAGACCTCCTGTAAGGGCTGCGGTGAGTAAAAGGATTTCCCATTATGCTAACAAGAACCTAGGACCCAAGTCACCTTGGGTTCCTAAGGGATATTAAATCTATCTTGCTGGGTAGTCCATTTATCCATTAAAAACAAACAAGGCTAATGGACAATAAGTGCTCCAGGCTCAGCTCTGTACTAAGAAAAGCTTACCACATACCAAGGTGCACTAATCTAGGGGGTGCTAGAAGTAAAGATAAGTGGACATTCCATCGAGAGGGAGCCACTAGATCAAGGAGACTAAAGGCTAAGGTGAAGGTAACCATGGTAATGTTTAAACTCATCTTCATCTAATATTGTAAAAGTAATTTTCAAAAACCATATCTTCGGAATGTTGATTGATATCGTCGAAAGATCTGCATCGCGACGATATCTAATTATCAATGGTCTCTTAATTAGGTCTAAGCTAAATCATTACAGCTAAACCCGAATTAGTCAGACATTTAACAAATGACACTTCAACTTCCAACTCGGACACTATAAATAAGATGAAATGTCTTAAGGTTACAACACTCTCTACATTAGCCCTAAAAAGCCGTCGTGTTCCCCGCCTTTCCAAGAGTAAACAAGCCGACGACACCGAAGATCTCCTGAATCAAACAAAAGATAGTGCCAAGGAAGGAAGGATTTTTCTTTGAAGGAAGTGAGGTCGTAAGGAATGGCTTCAAGGAAGGACCAGAAGGAATTCAAGATGCCATTAAGCTATTAGACATCGTCGGCCTGAAATTTGTTCTCTCCGAACCAACAGTGATTCTCAAAAGAGAAGTGATGGAGTTCTACTCAAATGCCAAAGATAACTCAAAAGGAACGTCCGTGAACAGCTTAATCAACGGTACAAAGGTCAAAGTAAATCCTAAAAGATTGGCTAGGGCACTTCAGTTGCCGACTTTCACAAAGGGGGAAGCCGATGAAGAGATCACCCAAGAAGACCTTGACAAGGCTCTGGCATGGTGCGAGCATTCTAGCAAGACCTATGGGTCCATGGAAAGGAAGAACCTTAATCAACAAGGAAAACTGATGGCCGACATAGTAGGTAAGGCTCTTCTCTGCAAGGTTGGATCGTATGATAGAATATCCAAGCCTATGTTCGAAATAATGGCAAGGATAATCCTTAGTAAAAGGACCAACTGGGGTCAGCATATCTTCAAGAGGATACAAGAAAGCTGTCAAGCTCCAAATCTTGGAAGATTTTTATCATTATACCTCCTGCAATCCTACCCTGAAAATTCAACAAATGGTATGGAGTAAAAATACATCACATGAAACAGATGGACATTAAAATCTTTGAAAGATGGGAGAAAACTCTAACTAACCCCCCCCCCCCCCCCCCCCCCCCCACGGAGTTGAAAACTGCGGAAGATGCGAAGAGAAAGAGAGAGAGAGCTTGTCTAAAGGAAGTAAGTCAGGAAACAGCTCAACTCCATCGGGCTCAGAGGCAGCTGCAGAAACAAGGAAGGTCGTCCTCCATACCTCTAATCTAAGTCAAGGATCCAGGATATCTGCAGAAATGGATCCAAGAAGTGCTGAAACTGAGGGGGAGAAGAACAGTGAGCTCCCTGCTCAAATAGAAGTAGTGATCAATAAGATCATAGGGGCTGAGGATGCTGATTATTCTGAATCAGCAATGCAAGAGGACAACCGAGAAACTTGCAATGATCAACAAGGTCCTGAGAAGGAGGGTGAGCCAATCTACTCACCAATAGGCAAATCTCTATCTCCAATAATAGAAGGATATGAAGGAGAGGAACTATAGAACTCATCTCCAGAGAATAGACAAGAGGAGCCCTTACTCTTATCTCAAATAAAGATGCTCCTGGAAGAGTAACGATTAAAACTGGAAAGTTATGTCACTTCTGCTATCAGTAATCTAAGAAGGGAACTGTCTGCTGAAACAGCAACCCTAAGAAATGATGTGAAAAGTCTACAAGAACTCACTGCCCATTCTCACAAGGGTTTATCCAACCTAGGGACTAATCAATCATTGATTATCAAAAGCATAGAAAAGGCCTACATTGCGTCCACCAAAAGGATGACTGAACACAAGACTGAGATCACAGAAAGCATAGATCAGCACAGTAAAGATCTAGACAGTCACCTTCTTGAAACCAAAAATCACTTGGAAGGAGGAATTCACATGCTCAAAAACAAGATTTTGGCCTCTGAGGAGAATCTCCAAGGGGGATATCTGAAGAAGTCATAAAGGGGGAGAAATCAGTGATACAGGCCAGCAGTAATCATGCCATATGGACCTCAAACACTATCCGGGAAACGATGAATCTTCCTCCTCTATACTATGATGAGCCTACTGAAGAGAAAGCTGGTAAGAAGCAGGAAGTCAGTAGCAAGAAGGCAAAGGGCGATGCTGATACAAAAGCACCTGTTAAATAGATGGCTAAAACCTTAAGGTGGCTAAATATAGAAATATCAAAAGTTTTGAAAACATTTGGCACTATTTATAAAATGGTCAACATTCTGTGTTTACTCAATTTTGCTGAAATGTCATTCTTACAAGTTTATCTGCTCAAATGTTAAAGTCTATTATGTGAATGACATTTATCATTGAGTGGGTTATGACTTCTTCAAATAGGGGGAGATTGTTGGGAACAGTGCCCTGCAATGTTCCTGATTTGAAGAAGTGCTCAGCTCAATGATAAATGCAAGTTGTATTTAACATTCCATCTAGTTTATGCTTGCAAAGATCGACAATATGTCATGTACTTTAATGACAACACGAAGTACAATGTCGTCGAGAAGAATAGGAGAATCGTCGACAAAGTATGCTTGTCGTCGGGATGATGAGCAAAGCAACCGCCGAGAAGTAGCGTGTTCGTCGATCGCTGAGACATAGCAAGATCGTCGAACAAAGAATGCCGATCGTCGAACGAAGAATGCCGATCGTCGAACGAAGAATGCCGATCGTCGAACAAAGAATGCCAATCGTCGAACGAAGGATGGCAAGTTTGTCGATCGCAGAATGCTATTCGTCGAACGCAGAAGGAAGATTGTCGAGCTCAGAAGGAAGATCGACGACCGCTGAGATTTGGCGTGTTCGTCGAGCGCAGAAGCAAGATCGTCGAACGCAAAGAAGACACAGTATCGTCGACTTCACCAAGGTGACCGTGTCATCGAGAAAGAACAAACATCGTCGTAAAGAAGGCATGTCATCGAGAGAACAATGTGATCACGTTGACATAATGCAGGAAGGAAGATCGCGACGACATAGTCAGAGAAAGCTTGTCGTTGAAATGATGCAAATATGAAAGTGCACAGTTAACCTCACTAGATTTCTCTAGAGGGGGGGTGAATAGAGATTTGAAATATTTTGTGCAAAGTTAATATATATATATATGTATGATCACTGATTAGAGCTTCCCACACACACCAACAAGAATTAAAACAATAAAGCAAATGTAAGAAAGAAAATCCACAGCACAACACAAGAAAATATAGTGGTTCCCCAAACTTTGGGTAGTCCACTCTTCTACCCCCTTGGTAGGAATTCACTAACTTGCACTGAGTCTTTTGATAAGGAGACTCTTAGAACCACCCTGAGTCTTTTGATAAGGAGACTCTTAGAACCAATACACTGAATTTTTTTGAAGAGAGATTCTAAAAACTCTTTTACAATAGTGAATAAGAATGAAAAAGAAAGAATGGAATAAAGCCAATAATGAATCTTCTTCCTAGCAAGAAGATTTGAAGCACAAGTTAAGAATTGAATCTTTCTTCTATAGAGAGAAGAAGATTTGTAGCCTTTCTCTCTTTTAGTGAGAGCAATCAGATTTTGCAGCAGTGATCAGTGAGCAGAAGCAGAAGTGGAAATGGATGGAAGTTGCTGCAGAGCTTTTTCTCAATGTCTCTCTTTTCTTTTGGGAGCTTTTCCTCTATATCATAAATGTGTGGTGGATCACTCTTCTGCTGTTTCCTGTCGACTTGCTCTTTATTTTATAGCTCTGTGTAATAAGATAGTACTATAGGAGAGGAATCAATTAGCAGCCAGAGATTTAGGTAGAGAGAAATATTTCCATAGCAGATTTAATCATAAATGGAAAATGTTAATTTAGATTTCAAATAATATCCAAAACAGATTTCATCAATTTAGCCAAGAATCAAATAGAAGGAAAGAATGATTCAGAACGGCTATAAAATATTAACATCATTCTATATAAATCAGATCTTCAGAAAAGAAGGAAAGAGATCTGGCGCAGATTTAAATCTGTCAAACAAATCGACGTGCGTCGATTACTATTCGACGTAAGCGTCGAATTTATCTTAGCCCAACGTCGAGAGAGATATAAGGAATGTGCGTCGACAAAGGTGCGTCGACTTCTTTGTATGCGTCGACTAGAAATCAGAGTAGCGTCGACAGGACCTACGTCGAAATCTTCCTAAAGTTACTTCGACATATCCTGAAGAAGACGTCGACTCTATTTCGACGTAGCGTCGAATACCATTCGACGCATATTTACTTTCTCTTTGTTATTCATTCATAAAACTCTTTCTTTAACTCATTTCTAGGGGTTAAGAGAAATCATTTTCCCAACAATCTCCCCCTATTTGTCTTAACCCTTTTTAAGGAGAAATTGTCTTAGCATAAAATCAACTCAGCATATAATTTGAAAAGATAAGAAGTATGTCACTTAATCAAAAGTGAAATTTAGAGAGGGAGATCATATAAGCAGATATTCCAGAATCATATAGACAAATTTCATATTTATACCAGTTCTTTTTCAATAAAATATATCAGCATTGTTCTCAAAAACTACTCAGGTGGTGTAGGAGGAGTCTTTCTTTTTCTTTTGAAGACCTTGGTGGGTTGCTCATCAGCAGTTAGTATTCTCAGCTCCCCCTGAGTTACAGCAGTTGGCTCCCCCTGAGTCCCAGCTTCAGTTAACACAACTTCTTGCTGCTCTTTTTCATTTGCAGCTGTATTCACAAACTCAGCTTCCAGTTCCTTGGTTTGTTCATCAGTTAGTATAGCTTCCAGCTCCCCTTGAAGTTCACCATCTTTCCTTGCAGCCTCATTTTCTACTCTGTTATCCTCCCCTTGTAGTATTATCACTTGTTCTGCAACCTCTCTTGCTATGCTGAGTACCTCTATTGTTTGTTCATAATTAAGAGGCTCAGGTACTGTCTCATTCCCAAGGATCTTGTCAGAATTTTGAGGAGAGGACTTGTGAGAGAGAGATTTAGGATTGGAAGGTTGCTCTTCATCTAGATTCTCCCCCTTCTTGACCTTCTTGGCTAGGGAGGTTAAGAAAGACTTAGTCACTCTAGAGGAAGAGAGAGATGACTTTAGAACTTGCACAGAGGCACTGACCCCATCTATTTGGGTGTGCATGTGAAGGATGGAGGAATGAAGTTGGGAACAGTGCTCATCTAGCATTGCTTGGAATTTTTCAGCTGCTGTTTTTATGCACTGAGTGATGAGAGCCTCAGTGGATGTAGATGATTCTTGGTGTGAAGGGTGTGAAGGAGATGGAGGAGGAGTAGATAATGAGTGTGGAGAGGTGAATCTATCATCTGGAGGAGGTAGAGGAATAGAAGAATGCTGAGCAAGGGATTGAGGTGGTATTTGTGTGGATGATGATGGGAGAGAGGAGAGATTTGTTTGAGGAGGAGAAGGAGTCCTTTCAGGAATGGAACCAGGCTTAGGGATTTGCCTGGCCCATTTAGAAAATAGGGCTATGGACATCCTTTTTCCTGGAGGGATGGGAATTCCTTTTGACCTGCAGAGGTCAGGGAAGGAATGGAAGAGAACCTGACTCATGATTCTCATATAAGCATTTTCCTTGTGGGAATATTTGGAGGCTATCATTTTGAGAAGACAGCTGGCCCAATCCACCTTCTTCTTCAGCACAAGAGCCCCCATGATGTTCAGCTGCTGTTTGGGCACTGCATCATGGGCTGAGATCTTGCACAGTAGAACTTTCCCTACTATATCAGCCAACAGCCTATATTCATCAGAGAAGTCTATCTTTTTCAGATGGATTGGTCTTTCTTTTGAGAATTTCATGGTGATCAGTAATTGCTTGACTTCATCAGGTGTGAGCTCAATGGATTCATCACCTAATAGGGGAATAATTTTATACTGGTTGAGTCATTTATAAAAAGCTTATTTTCTTTTCCTATTTTATTGAAATGAGGGTGACATTAGGATATACCTGATGGGAGGTCAAAGGTGGCCCTAATGTGGTCTGCAGAAATGGAGACTGGAGTCTCATAGAGGGTTCCTTGGATTTCTCCTTGTTCGGAAACCTGAACATGAGTTATGAGCTCAGTGAGCTCAATTTCCAGGAGCTTGCACCTAGTGGAGATGAGCTTGTTCAGTCCTGCTTCAGTGAAGAGAGAAATGATGCTTTTATAGTTCTCTGCTGCCGCTTGGAAGGATTCGAGGTCGATGTCGAAACCCGAGTTGATTTTGGGAGCCATTGAAGATTAGAGAAGTAAGAAGGATTGGGTAGACAACGGAGCACGGAGGATAAGAGATGCAGAGAAGAGGAGGTTTCTGAAGAGTCTTTTTAAGTCAGGTGAAGCGTCGAGACAGGGCTCAATTCGAGGCTTTTTCGGTATTCCAGTGGATGTGACCAAAAAATATTCTAAAGTTGCCGCTCTTTATCATAAAGTCGACGTTACGTCGAGTTGAATTCGACGTCGGGTTTAGGGTTTTCCATCGACGTATGCGTCGATTTTAATCGATTTTGGTTGTCGACGGTGCGTCGATTAGAAGTGACCAAAAGAAATTTTTATTTCTCTTTATTTCTTTCTTGGCCTAATGTTTTCTAAGATAGTTTTGAACTAGATTTTATAGAGAGTTTGATTAATTGTACCAGCATTGCTTGGTAGTGTGGCCAGCTTTGTTACATACATAGCACTTGATTATCCTAGTATTAAGGGAATTTAAATTTAGAGTATGATAAATGTTTTGGTTAGGATAAAGGTGTTGATTTGAATATAGATGGGATTTTTGGTTAAGATTAATATTTTGTTTGGGATTGAAATGTTTATTTGGATAAAATTCATGATTAGGATGACTGGTTCCTGAATGAGGGTTAGGATGAAAGACTTTTTTTAGAGAGAATGTATTGGTGCGTCGATAACTATTCGACGTATGTTGATAATTGCGTTGATTTGTTATCGACGTATTCCTCAGATTGCGTTGATCTGGTGTCGACGCATGAGGAAAGTTGCGTCGAATTGATGTCGACTTGTCTTTATTCAAGCGTTGAGTAGAGGTCGAGGCATCCGAGAGGTTACGTCGAGAATAAGTCGACGCATTATCATGCATGCGTCGATATGAAGTCGACGTATCTGTGTCTTCACAAATTTTCATTTTGCCTTTCTCTATTTTTGCTCCTTTATGTGTTGTTCTTCTTGGATTGATTGTTTCTTCAGATGAAGTATGTGAATCATCAGCTGAATAGTAAGATGTTTCATCAACTTCCTTGGTTTCTTTTTCTCCCTTATCCTGTGGGTCTTTTTCTTGGTTTAACAAATTTACAGGTTTAGTGAATTTTACAGGGCTCATCCAAGCAGGTTTGTTGGATGAAGTTAGGCTGATTGAAGGATCAGCCCCTAGCCCAAGATGTTTGGGTCTTAGTGTTTGTTTTTCAGTAATTTCCTTAAGAGTTTGGCTTCTTATTTTTATTGACTCTTCAAAAGCTTTTGCCTGGGATATTTTATTCTTAAGGAACTGATTTTCTATATTAGCCCTTTCTGTTTCCTTCTTTATTCTGCTAGCTATTGATTCATAATCTTTAGAGGAGTTAATTTCTATGTTTTTCTGATTTTTAGCTACAATGATTTGTTCTTTTAGATCCTCAATTTCTTGATTTGTTTTTAGGTGATCTAGGTACATTTTCATAAAATCATTTTTAAAGCTATCACTTTGAAAGTCAATATCATCAAACATACTTACCTCATCCTCATTCTCAGATTCCTCAATGAGAATGAGGTTCTTTTCTTTTTCATCATCAGAGGATAGATCTTCTTCTGATCCTGTTTCACTCCATGATTTATCATCAATCTTTGTATTTTCAAAGGCCATCAAGCAGATGTCTTCTTGTCTGGATCCTTCATTGTCACTTTTAGAGGATGAACTATCCTCAGAGTTTGTTTCACTCCAGGCTTCAGCAATGAAGCCTCTTTCTTTCTTCTTTCCCTTTTTCTTCAGATCTTTCTTTTTCAGATCCTTCTCTGTTTCAGCATTCTCTGGACATTCTGGGGCAATGTGTCCAGGTTTTCTGCAGGAATAGCAAATTATTTCTTTAGTGGGTGTTTTGTCATACCTTGGTCTTGACTCCCTCCTTTTTGGTCCATCTTTCTTGACCCATTTCTTAAACCTTCTGGCCAAGAAACTGAATAATTCTTCTTCAGTGACAGGGGTTCCTTCTTATGTTGCCTTTAGAGCAATGTTCCTGCTTTTTGAGGAACTTGGGGTGTTTTCTCTTCTCTCCTTCTCCTCTCTAGTTTTCAGCAACTGCTCATAGGATCTGAGTTTTCCTAAGAGAGCATCTGTTGAGATCTCTTTTTGTCCTCTTGTATCTCTTATTGCCCAAATTCTTGAGTCCCATGAACTAGGGAGACTCATCAGTAATTTGTCATTTATCTCAGTGAGAGAGATTTCTCTATCCAAGTCTCTGAGTTGATTGATGATCAGACTGAATCTGTCATACATTTCAGAGATGCTTTCTTCAGCCTTCTTTTGAAAGTTCTCATATTGAGAGATCAATAGGGCCTTCTTGTCTTTCTTTTCATCAGCACTTCCTTCCACCATCTTTGTGAGGGCATCCCAAATTTCCTTGGATGATTCACAGTCGACAACCTTTTGAAAGATATCATCTGAGAGAGTTGAGACAAGTATGTTCATGGCCTTTAGATCATGAGTTCTTGCCTTCTTCTCATCTTCTGTCCATTCAGATCTTGGAACAAGTGTTTGTGTGATGTTGCCATTTGCATCCTTTCTATAGGGCTTTGGTGGACCTGTTACAGTAATATTGAACAAGTCAGTGTCAATGGAGTTCATATAGATTCTGATTCTTGTTTTCCAAATTGCAAACTTTTCAAGATTGCACATTGGTGGTCTGGTGGAAGCATAATCTTTGATTTGTGCCATGTGAAAAATAGTTTTGAAAAATATATATATATGGGGTAGGATCTTTTTGATCAAGGAGTTATCCTTTTTAGATCAACCTCCCTCTGATACCAATTGAAAGTGCACAGTTAACCTCACTAGATTTCTCTAGAGGGGGGGTGAATAGAGATTTGAAATATTTTGTGCAAAGTTAATATATATATATATGTATGATCACTGATTAGAGCTTCCCACACACACCAACAAGAATTAAAACAATAAAGCAAATGTAAGAAAGAAAATCCACAGCACAACACAAGAAAATATAGTGGTTCCCCAAACTTTGGGTAGTCCACTCTTCTACCCCCTTGGTAGGAATTCACTAACTTGCACTGAGTCTTTTGATAAGGAGACTCTTAGAACCACCCTGAGTCTTTTGATAAGGAGACTCTTAGAACCAATACACTGAATTTTTTTGAAGAGAGATTCTAAAAACTCTTTTACAATAGTGAATAAGAATGAAAAAGAAAGAATGGAATAAAGCCAATAATGAATCTTCTTCCTAGCAAGAAGATTTGAAGCACAAGTTAAGAATTGAATCTTTCTTCTATAGAGAGAAGAAGATTTGTAGCCTTTCTCTCTTTTAGTGAGAGCAATCAGATTTTGCAGCAGTGATCAGTGAGCAGAAGCAGAAGTGGAAATGGATGGAAGTTGCTGCAGAGCTTTTTCTCAATGTCTCTCTTTTCTTTTGGGAGCTTTTCCTCTATATCATAAATGTGTGGTGGATCACTCTTCTGCTGTTTCCTGTCGACTTGCTCTTTATTTTATAGCTCTGTGTAATAAGATAGTACTATAGGAGAGGAATCAATTAGCAGCCAGAGATTTAGGTAGAGAGAAATATTTCCATAGCAGATTTAATCATAAATGGAAAATGTTAATTTAGATTTCAAATAATATCCAAAACAGATTTCATCAATTTAGCCAAGAATCAAATAGAAGGAAAGAATGATTCAGAACGGCTATAAAATATTAACATCATTCTATATAAATCAGATCTTCAGAAAAGAAGGAAAGAGATCTGGCGCAGATTTAAATCTGTCAAACAAATCGACGTGCGTCGATTACTATTCGACGTAAGCGTCGAATTTATCTTAGCCCAACGTCGAGAGAGATATAAGGAATGTGCGTCGACAAAGGTGCGTCGACTTCTTTGTATGCGTCGACTAGAAATCAGAGTAGCGTCGACAGGACCTACGTCGAAATCTTCCTAAAGTTACTTCGACATATCCTGAAGAAGACGTCGACTCTATTTCGACGTAGCGTCGAATACCATTCGACGCATATTTACTTTCTCTTTGTTATTCATTCATAAAACTCTTTCTTTAACTCATTTCTAGGGGTTAAGAGAAATCATTTTCCCAACAAAATATCTTCAAGACAGAATTCAAATCTTGCGGACGTGCTGTCAGCATTTAATGCCGCCGCCTGATTGTCCAATCAGCGCATGCTTTGAAAGATGGGCGTCTAACAGTAAAGGAAATTGTATGTGACCGTTATACGGATTGTCCATCTTATAAAAGGGTACAGTGTTGCCCTAGAAAAATAAGAAGCTTGCTGTGCAAGAAAAAGAAAGAGAAAAAGAATCCCGCCGCTCTTCAATAGAACAATATATTCAGCGGAGAAGAAATATAACAAGATTCAAGCGTTCTCAAAAGAATCAGTCATCTTCATTGACTGAGAAGTCGCCGTTCAACGTCAGGCAAAAAGAAGAGATTGAAGAAGAACTGCGTTGTTAAAGATCTAAATCAGAAGAATCTTCTTCAACTCAAGAAGCTGATCTCCATCAGGCTAAGTTGCCGATCAACCTCAGACAGAAGAAACAGCTTAAATATCTATAATTTTTTGTAAGGCTTGCGGGCCAATTTGTCTAGCTTGAGGGCCAGGGCAGTGTACTTGCGGGTGCGTCTTGTCGAGCTTGCGGGCTCGGGGGCAGTAGGGGCTTGCAGGCCTAGGCTGTTGGGACTTGCGGGTCCGTGTTGTAGGGCTTGAGGGCCTGAGTGTCGAGCTTGCGGGCTCGGGGGCAGTAGGGGCTTGCGGGCCTAGGCTGTTGGGACTGGCGGGTCCGTGTTGTAAGGCTTAAGGGCCTGAAGATTTTGGCGGCGTTTGCCGAGCCTTGCACACTGCTAGCTAGGCTCAGAGGGAGAGAGGACTACTCAAGACACCCAGTCTTGAGGAAACTCTATAGATCGGTGTGTGTTTTCTGTGTTTTGCTCTTTATTTTATAGATCCATTAATCAGAAACCCACAACATCATAAAGGGGAAGAAATAAATTTGAAAAACCTATTCACCCCCCCCCCCTCTAGGTGATAAAGTAGACACCCCATAAAAAACATAATCAATTGAATAATCTGGTAATTCCCCTTTCTCAGTTCTATTTCGGAGATGCTGCAAATCAGGATTATCCTTCTGATGCGGTCTTGTAAGGGTAATCCAAGAAGGCTCTTCGGCTTCTAAACTCGAAGGCGCGGTACTACTACCGACTGAAATATCCATCAGCATAAACTCCTCCACTAAGGATTGCACAGAAAGATTGAAGACATGCACGGTCTTCCTACTCAGGTCATCGACCACCACATTAACCTTACCCGGATACATGATATCAACTTCATAATCTGCAACATACTCCAACCATCTGCGCTGACGCAAATTCAGTTCTTTCTGGGTAAAGACATACTTCAAACTCTTGTGATACGTAAAAATCTTGCATGACACTCCATAAAGAAGATGTCTCCAAAGCTTTAAGGCATAAATCACTGCCGCAAACTCTAAGTCATGCGTAGGGTAATTCCTTTCATGAACTTTCTTTTGTCTCGATCCATACGTGATCACCTTTCCTTCTTGCATCAAAACACAACCAAGACCAACGTGAGATGCGTCCACATAAATGGCATACTCTACTCCTTCGGTCGGTAAAGCCAAAACAGGAGTGGTGCACAACTTCCTTTTCAATTCTAGAAAGGCTTCCTCGCACTTATCGCTCCAAACAAACGCTGCATTCTTCTGGGTAAGCTTAGTCAGCGGTGCCGACATCACCGGAAATCCTTGCACAAATCTTCTATAATAACCTGCCAACCCTAAGAAACTCCTAATCTCCTTCGAGTGTTGTAGGCGTCTTCCAATCCAAAACAACAGAAATATTTGCTGGGTCTATAGAAATTCCATCCTTTCCCACTACATGACCCAGGAAAGACACTTGCGAAAGCCAAAATTCGCAATTAATCAATTTTGCATACAACTTGTGCGCTCTTAGAGTAGACAATACTAAGCGCAAATGCATAGCATGCTCCTCAGCACTTCTTGAATACACCAACACATCATCGATGAAAACTACTACGAAATGGTCTAAGAAGTCGTTGAACAGCCAATTCATCATATCCATAAACGCAGAGGGTGCATTTGTCAAACCAAATGACATCACCAAAAACTCAAAATGACCATAACGGGAATGAAAGGCATTCCGAGGGATGTCTTACTCACGGATCCTCAACTGATGGTAACCTAAACAAAGATCAATCTTTGAAAACACCGAACTACCACGCAATTGATCAAATAAATCATCTATTCGTGACAACAGATACCTGTTCTTGATGGTTACCTTATTCAATTCCCTATTGTCTATGCACAACCTCATAGAACCATCTTTCTTTTTCACAAAAAACACTGGAGCACCCTAGAGCAAAGAACGTGGCCTAATGAATCCACACTGCAACAGTTCATCTAACTATGTACGCAACTCTTCCAGCAAACGCGGGGCCATACGGTACAGTGCCTTAGCAATAGGATGAGTACTGGGCTCAAGATCAATAGCAAACTCCACATCTCTCTCAGGAGGAAGACTAGGAAGACTAAGAGGTAAAACATCAGGAAACAGTCGCACCACAGGAACATCATCGATACACGGCAGACTGCTAGCAGTTTCTAACATAGATACAAGGTAAGCAAAACAACCGGAATCTAAAAGTTTCTGAGCACATACCGCAGAAATAATCGGGGAATCCTAGCGCGGAAAGCCATACAAACTCATGGGTTGACCGTTGTCCATCTTGAAGTCCAAATGTTTAACCTTGCATTGGATAACTACATCATATCTGGGCAACCAGTCCGTGCCCAAAATCACGTCGAAATCTTCCAGGTCTAGCACCTTTAAATCAGCAAAAACTAAGAAATCACCTAGGAGGATAGGGCAATTCTGGATACCCTGATTTGACACCACGGAGTCTCCAGAAGGAAACTTTAAGTGAAACGCATCGCCAATCTGATCGAGGATTAAACGATGACGCTCTACAAAAGTCCTAGCCACGAATGAGTGGGTAGCACGAGAATCAAAGAGAAACGCACGCCCAATGGTTCTTTACCTTAAATTCTCATATAAAATCGAATAAATAACTAGCTGATAAGAAAACTAGACTAAAGATGAAGGCTAAGAGTTAAATTAAGGTCTAACCTGAAATAACTTGGGTGGACTTCTGCGCTTCTTCCCTAGTCATCACATTCAACTTGTCGTTTCCGTTGTTGCCATCATAATTCAGAAGTTTTGGTCAGACACACCCAAAGTACACGGATGTGACACACAAGTCACGCCCGTGACCAGCCCGTGACCAGCCCATGACCAGCCCGTGTCCAACTCACCGTGCAATCAGATTCGCCCAGCCGCAAAAAAATGCAGGACACGCCTCTGTTACACGGGCATCCCTCCAGTCACGCCCGTGACTTCCACCCGTGACTGCCACGATAACCAGCCGCCAACGCCCATGATCGCAAGCCAGCGCCCATGCCTAGCTTGACCACCGAATTGGTCACGCCCCCAGGTCACGGGCGTGACCTTGGGCGTGACCCATCAAATCGCGTCAGAATCGAGCGCCGAACCTGATCCAAGCCGCAGAATTTATTAAACAAGTCACGCCCCCAGTCACGGGCGTGACTAGGGGCATGACCAAGGCAGAAAAATTTCTATAAATTGGGAAGGTCTCCAAGCTTCCACCAATCAGTTTTTGGAGGGAGAAAGTTGTGTTGCTGCTTAATTCCTATTTTATTTTTGTATTCTCTCTCTCTCTCTCTTATTTCAATGCACTTCTCTTTCTAGTTTTCATATGAATGTTGTAATGCCTTTGTAATTTCCTTTCATAGTGTATTGCTAATGCTTAGTAGGGTTTCCATGCAAATGTATCCTCAGTTGAACTCTTTTTTAATAAAAATCGTATGTTTTTGTTCTCTTAATATCTTCCTCATTTCTCTCTCCTACCCCTCCACCATGAGTAACTAAATCCTCATAGTACTCGATCTTGATGATCTGAGGATGAGTTGATCAAGTTATGATCCTTTAGCCCTCTTTCACTTTCTAAATTCTTGGGCCTTAGATTTACTCTTAATTAAAATTTAGTGGAGCTATATTATTGATATATAGTCCCCACCTTTGCTTTCATTTTTGGCTAGGACGATAGTCTGAAGTGAGCGCTTAAGAGTAAAGAGAGTTGCACGCATTTCTCGAGATAGAATGACGTAAATCTCCTGGATTGGAGTCAAATCCAATAGCGGGGTTCACCGCTTAAAGCGAGTTTTAGGAATTCAAATACGGGATGAGAGTTCGGTCGGATTTTCCTAAACTCAGTTGGGCATATCTTCGAGAGAATCATGTTCAAACTATAGGAACCCCCACAGTCAAGCTACCCTTACTTTATTAAGATTTAAGTTTGCAAGTTGAATTTTGATCAACTTAAGCCGAAGTAAGTCAAGATCGAATGCTATTTCTTAATCATCGTTTAGCCGTACTTTTATCCAGCTTTTATTTCAATTTAGCAAACAAAACCTTCCAAAAATTTATTAAGATAAAATAATAGTAATTCGTTTGAGTATAAGTAATCAACGGTTCCCGGATTTTAATACGACACTTGTGTTCTTATACTACAGTTCGATAGGTATACTTGCCTTCTCGGATTGCTAGTTCTGATTTTATTTCGTGCAAGCGGAATTTTAATCACCAAGTTTTTGGAGCTGTTGCCGGGGACTCGCTTTTTGTTGATATTTTGAAAGAACGAATCTATTACTTTTATCACCTCCTTTTCTCTCCTCTTTCTTAAAAAAAAAAATTTAATTCAAAAAAAAAGAGAGACCTTTTCTTTTTTGAATTTCTCAATCTTATTTTCCCTTCTCTCTTTCTAGTTTATGACCCGAGCGAATCCGTCAGAACTTGTAGACTTGGACCAAGAACTTGAGCGTACTCTTCAGAGAAAATCGCGAGTTCAAGATCCTACATTCCAAGAACTGGCTGAGGATTCGGAGTCGGTTGTTAATATGGGCGAACCTAACCAAAATGAAGTCCCTAACATGGTTGCGGCCTCTGAATTGACTATGTCCCATTATGCAAGACCTAACCTGGAAGGGATGGAAACTAGTATAGTCCGCCCTGCCGTAGCTAATAATAATTTCGAACTAAAGCCCAGCATAATTCACATGGTGCAGCAATACGTGCAGTTCGACGGATTACAATATGAAGATCCGAACGCACATATTGCTAGCTTCCTTGAAATCTGTGACACCTTCAAAATAAATGGTGTTACGGATGATGCAATTAGGCTAAGACACTTCCCATTTTCTTTAAGAACAAAGGCTAAGCAGTGGTTGACGACTCTACCTAGAGGTTCTATCACCACTTGGGCCTAGTTAACTGAAAAATTTCTAACTAAGTATTTTCCACCTGCGAAAACTGCTAAGCTTAGAAATGATATTTCTTCTTTTTGCCAAATAGATTCTGAAATGCTATATGATACCTGGGAAAGGTATAAAGAATTCTTAAGACGTTGCCCTCATCACGCTCTGCCTGTATGGTTACAAGTGCAGATGTTTTATAACGGGCTAAATCAACATACTAAGCAAATGATAGACGCCGCTTCCGGTGGTACCTTAAATCACAAAACCCGGAAAGCCGCTCTTGAGCTATTTGAGGATATGGCCATGAACACCTATCAGTGGAATGTGCCAAGATCCCTCCCAAACAAACCTGCAGGTATGTACAAGGTGGATAACGTCTCCCAGTTGGCACTACAAGTGGAACTGCTTAGCAAAAAGATATCGGAAATGAATGCTCCTTCCACACCTCAGGTTTGGGAATTTGCACAAGCCACCTCCGAACAAGCTGATTACTTAGGCAATAGAAATGCTTATAATAATTATTCTGCTGCTTCTAATTTTCATGCACCTGGTTTTCAATTACCGAATAATTATAATCCTGCGCTGCGTAATCACCCGAACTTTTCTTAGAGTAATCCTGCAAACACAACTCGCCCGCCTCTACAAAATGAATTTACACCACCTCCACCCCCAGTTAACCTTCAAAAACCTCCATCTTTGGAGGAGATGTTTTCAAAATATATAAGTACGAATGAAGCAACTGTCCGGAACTTAGCCGGATCCGTTAAAAATCTAGAAAACCAAATCGGGCAGCTCGCCAAAATAATATCCGAGCGACCGCCCGGGACTCTTCCCTCTAACACCGAGCCCAGCCCGAGAGAGCAAGCGAAAGCTGTAACTCTTCAGAGTGGGAAGCAAATATCCAGTCCAGTTAGCGAAGAGCCCGAGGCAAGATCCGCCCCTATTTTAAACACACCACTCACTCAAACAGATTTTATCACTCCACCTCCTGTTTTCAAAAACAACCCCGCCCCGCCTTATTCTTCTCAACTCAACAAAGTAAAATTAGATGATCAATATCATCGCTTCCTGGAAATGTTTAAGCAAATACACATCAATTTGCCGTTCCATGAAGCGATATCACAAATGCCCAAGTACGCTAAGTACTTGAAGGATCTTCTAACTAATAAGAAAAAGCTAGAAAATCTATCGCACGTAACTTTAAACGCTGATTGTTCCACCGTCCTAACAAATAAATTACCGAAAAAGGCTAACGATCCGGGTAGTTTTTCTATCCCGTGCCTCTTTGGTGATTTATTTGTAAAGAACGCGTTGGCCGGCTTAGGTGCGAGCATCAACTTGATGCCATTCTCCTTGTTTAAGAAGCTAGGAGTGGGCACCCTTAGCCCCACACGTATGAGTATACAACTAGCAGATAAGACGATAAAATATCTGCTGGGAATTGTGGAGGACGTGCTCGTAAAGGTAGACAAATTCATCTTCCCGATGGATTTTGTCATTTTGGACATTGAAGAGGATGTCGAGGTTCCCCTAATCCTTGGCCGCCCCTTCCTTGCCACCTCCCGTGCTATCATCGATGTGAGTAATGGTAAGCTCTTCCTACGAGTTGGAGATGATGATGTGACCTTCTCCATAACACCCTCTATGAAAAATACCCTAGAAAATGACGATTCATGTTTTTTCTTAGATGTGTTAAAAGAAGACCCTTCTTTTTGTATTTCTGAAAATTCTTCTTCTTTTTGTTCATCTTCAAGCACCTCAACTGAAATATTACATGAAATGGAAATGGCCATTGCTCCCACCCCCTCAAATTTTCAAAATAAATCAAAAAATTTTGAAGAGATCACTTTTGAAAAAGAAAAATCTTTCAAATCTTCGTACGAGGAACCTCCCACATTAGAACTTAAAGAACTACCCAATCATTTAAGATATGAGTTTTTAGAAAAAGACTCTAAGTTACCAGTAATAGTGTCGGCCCATCTAAGTGAATCTGAAAATGCCAAATCGCTAAAAGTTTTACAAAAGCACCGCCAAGCAATTGCTTGGCAGATTTCTGATATTAAGGGTATAAGTCCGTCTTTCTGCATGCACAAAATTCTAATGGAAGATAATCCACATAATTCTATTCAACCTCAACGCCGATTAAACCCAAACATGAAAGAAGTAGTAAAGGGTGAGGTCATGAAATTATTAGACGCAGGAATTATCTATCCAATTTTAGATAGCAAATGGGTGAGCCCCGTCCAAGTAGTTCCTAAAAAGGGAGGGATCACGGTAGTGTTAAACGACAATAATGACTTAATCCCAACACGGACGGTGACTGGGTGGCGTATGTGCATTGATTATCGCAAATTGAACGACGCCACCCGCAAGGACCATTTCCCCTTACCATTCATCGATCAAATCTTAGAACGATTATCCGGTCATAGCTTTTATTGTTTCCTCGATGGTCTCTCGGGCTACTTCCAAATTCCCATCTCGCCCGAGGACCAGGAGAAAATAACGTTTACTTGTCCTTTCGGCACCTTCGCCTATCAAAGAATGCCATTTGGATTATGTAATGCGCCGGCAACATTTCAACGGTGTATGTTGGCCATTTTTGACAAGTACGTAGAAAGTATTATGGAGGTCTTTATGGACGAATTCTCCGTATTTGGTGATTCCTTCGATTTTTGTTTACATAATTTAGAAAAAGTGTTAGAATGATGTGAGGAGACCAATCTCGCCCTGAACTGGGAAAAATGCCATTTCATGGTACGGGAGGGATTGGCTTTAGGTCATAAGATATCAGCAAGAGGAATTGAGGTCGATGAAGAAAAAATAGAAGTGATCGAAAAACTGCCACCGCCAACCAACGTTATGGCCATAAGAAGCTTTCTAGGACATGCCGGTTTTTACCGGCGATTTATAAAAGATTTTTCGAAAATTACCAAACCCCTCACTCATCTTTTAGAAAAAGACACTCCATTTATTTTTGATGATACCTGCTTATCTGCTTTTCAATTAATCAAAAATAAGCTAATAAATGCGCCGATTATGATAGCTCTAGTCTGGGACCTTCCATTCGAAATCGTGTGCGATGCAAGTAGCTTTGCGGTGGGAGCCGTTTTAGGACAACGTATATCTAAAAACTTCCACCCTATTTTCTACGCAAGTAAAACGCTTACATCCGCACAAGAGAACTATACCACAACAGAGAAAGAATTATTAGCAGTTATTTTTGCGTTTGACAAATTTCGATCTTATATTGCGCTTTCAAAAATTATAGTTTTAACGGACCACTCAGCCCTCAAATATTTACTTTCTAAACTGGATGCCAAACCACGCTTACTTCGCTGGATCTTACTCCTCCTGGAGTTTGACTTGGAAATCCGAGATAAAAAGGGAGCTGAAAATTTGGCCGCGGACCATCTTTCACGATTAAATAACCCGTTTATTGAAAATTTAAATGAACAAACTTTTAATGATTATTTTCCCGACGAGAAGTTATTTTCAATCAACACTACTCCTTCTCCTTGGTTTGCAAACTTCGCCAACTACTTAGTAGCTCGAGTCCTCCCAAAAGAATTCTCCTATCAGCAAAAGAAGAAATTCTTTTCTGACCTGAAGAATTATTTTTGGGAGGACCCATATCTGTTTCGAGTTTGTGCAAACCAAGTAGTAAGGAGATGTGTTTCTTTCGAAGAAGGACAAAATATTTTAAAGCACTTACATGAAGGACCGACCGGTGGGCACTATCAAGCCAATCGGACCACTCACAAAGTACTAAGTGCAGGCTTTTATTGGCCTAGCCTTTTTAAAGATGCCCAATCTTTTGTGAGTCGGTGCGATAGCTGCTGATGGATATAAATTTCCGCGCTGCGTAAAATTAGAATATTATCCACGTATAATTCGATAAGGCAAGTGTAACTATCTCTTTATAGTATAGGATTTAGAAAATCAAGTGTCGTATTATTCCGGGCTTGTTGAGTACTTCTACTCACAAAGAAGAGCTATTATTTTATCGGTCGGAAGTTGGGTTTGTTTTGGAAAAACGATTTGGAGAAAATTAACTATGAAGAAAAATTATGATTAAAAGGATTAGCACTTGGTCTTGAATCCCTTTGGAATAAAATAAAATTTTATAAAAGATGAAACCGCAAACTCTTATTGAAATATCTTCGACCGTGGAGGTTCCCAAAATATGGTAGAGCCTCTCTCGAGAGAACTACCACCTAACCTTAGGTTGATCGATTAAGACCCCTCGGCTAGTCGAAACCCCCTAAGCTTGCTTTAAGCGGTGAACCCCACTATTGGATTTGACTCCAATCTGAAAGGTTTGTGTCAACCTCTCTCGAGGAATGCATACAACTCTTTTTATCTTTGAGTGATCTCCTCGTTCGTATGGATCTCTCGATCACTAGCAAACGAATCTTAGATTGAAAGTCATATTCCGGACATATGAAATCAAAACGAAGTAATTCAAAGATAAATCGAAGATAAACAATACGAGAGTTTGCTAATTACAAAAATTCAAAACATATTTTATTTTATTCCAAAGTTCATCATGACCAAGTGCTAAAGGAAATTTAGCTACTCATCATAGTGATGGGAATACAAGTAGAAGAGGAAAAAGACATGATTAAGAAAACAACAATACTTGAATTAAAATTGCAATAATTTAAAAAAACTTACAACTTTAGGAAAAACTAGCTATAACAAAAAAATATTAAACTAAAGCTGAAAGTAAACTCCAAAATCGAACTCCTTGACTTCTGGAGATTGCTGCCTTTTATAGTTGAAAAATCATGGAGTCACGCCCTTGGTCACGCCCGTGACCAAGGGTGTGTAAGCTGCGTAATTGCTGGCTTGAAAGCCCGGGAACATTGGGGAAGAAAAACTGCCAGGAATCAATTGCATGGCGGGTCACGGCCTTGGTCACGCCCGTGACCTAGGGCGTGTCTTGACCGGGTCTAGAAATGGTGGGAAACGCCGTGATCTGGAGTTAATCTGGCGGTTGCAGAAGAGTTACGGCCTCGGTCACGCCCGTGACCGAGGGCGTGTAAGCTAGAAATGGCCGGAATTGATTGTTCGCTGCATTGAACATATTCCGGGCGAGTCACGCCCGTAACCTTGAGGTCACGCCCTCTGTCACGCCCGTGACGGAGGGCGTGTAATTTAAATCTAACGTGGCGGCTGACTTCTTCAACTGGAATACGGCGGGCCTGGTTCACGGCCGTGATATGGTGTCACGCCCTTGGTCACGCCCGTGACCTAGGGCGTGTACTTTGCGATTTCGGCAGAAGTACTCCAAATATTCTCCTGATTATTCTTATGAGCTTGAAATTGTAATTGGCAGCCCAAATTACCTAAAAATACAAACAGAACGTAAATTAGTGATAAATTAACTAAAACTAAATTAAATTAAATTAATTTTTAATAAATAATATTATATAAAAATAACTATAAAATAATGCATTTTCAAATACCCCCATACTTACCCGTTTGCTAGTCCCGAGCAAACCACTTTTCATAGGAGTAGAAGAATGTTAATACTAGAAAAAAAATTTGAACCTGAGTAAAAATGTGAAGTCTTTTGCCTAAGTGTGTAGAAATCCTAGTAGAAAAACCTATTCAGCATAAAGATCAGCTTATGATTTTCAAAAATGCGTTATAACATATTGTTTTTACTTTTTAATTGAAAATCCGGTAAATCCTAAAATGATATTTAGGGAGCGGGTAGCGTGTTCACTAAGATCAATATTACACAAAATCAAAGTTCGGGATAGCCTCCAAGGAAATCCATCAATGACGATGGCCATAGGCTTGCCCTTTCACACTCTCGCCACGGCACTAGTTTAACTCATAAGTATGAATCATAGGACTTAATTAGGTTGAAACGTGGGCTTAGGTTATTTTTGGTGTGGAAATACAAAGATAAACATGACGGCTATTCACACCCAAACCAAAAGTGAGCTCGCACAAAATAATCTAAGCAGTCATGGCATTGTAAGAGCATAGCCAATTTCTAATCTTTTTTTGTGTGTTCCTTTTCTCTTTCTTTCTTTTTGTTTTGTTTTTTTTTCTTTTTTTTCATTTGATTTTTTTCATAAAAGATAAGAGAAAGTCCACCAAAATAATAAAAGACAACTAACTCTCACAAAATCTTTTCAAATTATTACTTTCGAGCACAGACTTGGGTGTGTGATAGGTTGCTTTTTGGGCCTTGGTGAAGAGCATGGTGGAGCTGAAACAAAAATTAATGTAAAAGGCTCAAAGGGGTTTAACAAAGAAAAAATGTTAGGTGCGAATGCAAAAGCTCAAACGGGCCAATGAAATGCCTATATCATATTCATACGAATGAATTTAGCTTATGCAAATGTCTTGAGAGTCGCTAGAGGGCAAGTTCTAGACATCGAGAAAGAATACCCTTCCGTTCAAATTGTGTAATATTTCTCTAGTAAACTTCTACATACTCACTTAAAGTATTTTTAGATTCTGCCAGATTCAAAGGAAAAGTAAAACAAAAATATTTTTACGCAGTTAGAAAAACATAAATCTAATTTTATGCTGAATAGTTAATTCAACATGAGATCCTACTAACGCGTGCGCGTAACTAGAACACTGCACGAGTCAACAATTTTACTCCAAAATTCAAAATCTAATGAAGTATATAAAATTTCCTACCACACTATGTAAAAGTAAATCTACTAAGAATTTTGCAAACAAGTAAATATAGAAATATTGATTCCCAAAATAAAATAAGATAAAAACTTTTTTTTTAATATTTTCTTCTTTTTTTAATATATTTGTTTTTTTTTGTGGTGCTCAGCAGTAAACTTGGTGTGAAATACCCTCCCCCCATACTTAAAAGAAAACAGTGTCCCCAATATTTTAGAAATAAGTACGAGTAAAGGAGAGATAACTTCCCTGATGAAAAACTTAGCAATACCCGAGCCATCCTGAAAAAAAAAAGAAAAAAAAATAGAGTAAAAGCAAAACATTTTTTTTATATATTTTTTGCATTAATAAAAGAGAAATAAAAACAAATACATAAGTGCGGTACATAAAATAAAAGATACAGACGACCAAAAATAAATAAAAAATCTCTAAGCGTCATCGTCGTCATCCACCTGCTGATAATAAGCACGCAGATCAGCAAATTCTCGCTGCAGATGCTCCATAGAGGAAGCATGGCGCTGCTCGACGGTATCAAAACGTGTGTCAAAATGAGCGCGCATGGACAGCTGCTCGGTCTGAATCTGATCGAAATGAGTGTGGATCCGCCCAAACTGCTGATCGAAATAAGTGGATGAGTCGGGCGCGGGGGGAAAATGCTGCTGTGGCGGCTGTGGAAACTGCGGAGCTGGAGCAACGCCACCAGAATCAGCTTCAAAATCAAGATCGATCGGGTCGCCACCATCTTTGCCAGGAATGGCCTCGTACTCGCGGCCACGCCGACGCATCAAACCAAGGGCCCGGAGGTTTTGGAATGTGATAGGCGCGGGCATTTGGAGTGGAGCAATGAGAGGAAGTGCATTCCAGAGGCCCAAACGCTTTGCCAAATAAGTAACAAACGAGCCTCCATGTAGCGCACTAAGCCTCTGATTTACGGCCTGATGTCGAAAAAACATCGATAGCGCCGAACCAAGATTGAGGGGGACTGGTTCGTGCAGGCTATATAAATATAACAAGTCCGCGTGGGTCACCACTCCATGGCTATCGCCGCGAGCGGAAAGTGTGAAAGTGAGGAGGTAGTGGAGATAGCGTAAGGCGGGGGAGAGGAGATGACTACCCTTGGATTTTTTAGGCGAATATGGATTGGAGTCGTTACTGATTTCTGCCAAAAATCCGTGGAGGTTATACTCGCGAGGGAAATCGAGGGGGAGAGCGGTGTAGGCCTCCGTAAGGGTGAAAGCCTTGTCGCAGAAGCCCATGAGAATGTTGAACTGACGCAAAGGAAGGGTTTGCGAAAGTCTGCCCATTCAGAATTCAAGCACGTTGTCGACCCCGACCAAGTGGAAATCAAACGAAGAGAAAAACTCCACCGTCAGCTCGTAGTACGCCGGCTCCGAAATGGAGAAGAAAGGAGCCCACCCCAGAGTAGTGAGGAGATCTCGCACCGCATTGGCCTGCCCGAGGGTGGTGAGAACGTTCCAATCGATGACGCGGAAAACTCCAAATTCTTTCCCACGGAGGCGGTTACTTCGTTCTTGATGAGTGGGATGGGGAAAATTGAGCATAGCCTCCGCATCAAAAGAGTCATCGGGGACTGAAGAGAAGGACTCGCCAACGGCGTGGTTGCGATGGTGGGCGGCCATTTGGAAGGAGGAGATGAAGAATTTGGCCAAAGAAGAGAGAAATGAAGGGAGAGATGTGGGACAAGGTATGGAGAAAAGAGAGAGGGAAGGGGGCTTTAAATAGGAAAAAAATTGGGGTCACGCCCGTGACCGAGGGCGTGTAAGGGGCGACAGGTAAAAGCTGGCGTGAGGGAGGAATCCGAGGCTTGACCGGTCAAAAAGCTGAAAATTTGTCAGGTCACACCCTCGGTCACGCCCGTGACCGAGGGCGTGTAAGGGGCGACAGGTAAAAGCTGGCGTGAGGGAGGAATCTGAGGCTTGACCGGTCAAAAAGCCAAAAATTTGTAAGGTCACGCCCTCAATCACGCCCGTGACCGAGGGCGTGTAAGGGGCGACAGGTAAAAGCTGGCGTGAGGGAGGAGTCCGAGGCTTGACCGGTCAAAAAGCCGAAAATTTGTAAGGTCACGCCCTCGGTCACTCTCGTTTCCGAGGGCGTGTAACTGATGAAATCTGGAGGACAGGGGATCCAATGCATGCTGGTAAAATATCGGTTCCCGAGATGTCACCGCCCAGGGTCACGCCCGTGACCATGGGCGTGACTTGAATATCACGGGCGTGACAGTCAAATGGCATCTTTGACCGGGTGCGGTGGAGGTGTTATGCCAGCTGGATAAGTCACGACCGTGACCTTCAAATGTCACGGGCGTTACTCGAGTTGTCACGGGCGTGACATGTCAAGTTGAGCCCGTGAGTGCCAGGTTAGGCGAAAATGGTCTTCCGTTAATGTCACGCCCGTGACCAAGGTTGGTCACGCCCGTGACTATTACGGAAGACGGAATGGAGGGCAACTCATCGAAAAAACTCGCCAGGAAAACGGATCGAAATGCGCCACGCCCTAGTCACGGCCGTGACTGAGGCCGCGTAACACACATTTTTTCAGAAAACATTTTTTTTGTCTTCGGTTTTCTAAATTTTTTTATCTTTTTGTTTGTTGTTTTTTTTGTTTTTTTTTTGAAAAGAAAACAAAAATAAAAACAAAAATAAGGTAATAAAATAAAAAGAAAATACTAATAATAAAGTACCGACTTGAAGAGCGGGGTTTCATGCGTAAGTGCGAGTGATCGTCCTCTCGCTAATCTCCTCAAAACCTGCAAAATTGTTAGTAACAAAAAAAATAATAATAACAATAACATGATTTTTTTTTGCTTTTTTTTCTTTTTGATAAAAACAATAAGAAAACTAAAAACTTTTTTTTTGTTTTTTTGTTTTTGTTTTTTTTTTATAAATATATATTTTTTTTGATTCATTTTATATTTTCATACGTTTTTGTAAATTTAAAATTTTAAAAAGAAAAACATAAACAAAAATATTAATATAAAATCTTTTTTTTGAGACATTTTTTTTAATTAAGAGCGAAAAATAAAAACATGGGTTGCCTCCCAAGAGCGCTTTGGTTACGGTCGTTGAGCTCGACCATGGTGGCGTGCAGGTTTTTACCTTGTTCTAAATTTATCATCAAATGATGATAACGGCTTTGAGAGATGCAAGGTGGGTGAATTTGTTGCATGAATTAAAATATTCTCATACCCCATTCGGAGGAGAAGAGTGCCCTCACAAACATCAAATATTGCTCGCGTAGTGGCCAAGAAGGGACGACCAAAGATAAGAGGTATCCCGGCGTCTTCTTCCATATCAAGGATAACAAAGTCTACCGGTAAAGTAGACTCGCCAACCTCAACTGGCACATCATGAATCACCCCTAAGGGGGTCTTCACGGACCGATCAGCCAATTGTAATTTGACGTCGGTGGGTGTAGGTTCTCTTAACTGTAATTTTTGGGATAAACTATAGGGAATAATATTAACACTAGCGCCCAGATCGGCGAAAGCGTTGGAAAAAAGGGTAGATCCTATAGTGCATGGAATATTAAAATTAGAATTAATATTATTAGCCCGCTCGATCAAACGAGCGGGATAAGGAAGACGGGGTTGAAAATCTGGAAGAGGAAGATATGATGAGGTAGGTGAAATTTCCTCTTCAAGATCGGTGTCTGAATCATCCGCAAAGGTCACCGCCAAGACATTTGAAGTTGTCAGCGGTGTTCTTTTCGGCTGATCGGTGACCATTTTTAAAAGTTGTCCCACTTGATCCTCCAAATTCCCCAACGACCCTTGTAAATTGCGGACATCCGCATCATTTTTAGAAATATATTTATTAACCACTTCCTCGAGAGAAGGCGGTTTAGGGGCTTGCGGTAGAAGAGATGAATTTGGAGGAGCAAGGGGAGCATTACCCGTGTTACCTTGATTACCCGATGATAAATTGGGGTGGTTCCTCCAACCTGGGTGGTATGTGTTGCCGTATTGATTATTCCCCGTATTGAAGGGCGGGCGGTTCGGATTACCCATGTAATCCACACGCTCCGCCGCATTTTGATTAGGCTCCCAGGTAGGTGTAGAAGAGGGAGCAGTCATCCCTTCTAGTTTCTTATTAAGTAGCTCAACCTGTAGAGACAAATTAGTAAATGAATCAATTTCATACAGCCCGGCAGGTTTATTTGAGCGAGACCTGGGTGTACTCCATTGATAAGTGTTCATGGCCATCCCCTCAATAAGCTCTTATGCAGCCGCCGGTGTTTTGTTATTTAGAGTACCACCGGTGGTGGCGTCAATCATTTGACGTGTTTGGAGATTGAGACCATTGTAGAAGGTTTGAATCTATAACCAATCAGAGATTGCATGATGTGGGCATCGACGCAAATGTTCCTTAAACCGCTCCCAAGTATCATATAGCGTTTCTGATTCAACTTGGGAGAAAGAAATGATATCCTTACGCAATTGGGCTGATTTAGCGGGCGGAAAATATTTTGTGAGAAACTGTTCCGTCATTTGAGCCCATGTGGTGATAGATCCTCTCGGAAGAGAATTCAGCCACTGCTTAGCCTTAATGCGCAAGGTGAAAGGAAAAAGCTGAAGCCTTATTGCGTCATCGGATACCCCATTAATTTTGAAAGTATCGCATATTTCTAGGAAACTAAAAATATGCGCGTTGGGATCCTCATCTTGAAGCCCATCAAATTGTACATATTGTTGTACCATTTGAATGATGCTTGACTTCAACTCAAAATTATTGTTCGCTATAGCGGGGCGAACAATACTAGATTGGGTATCTTCTAAATTAGGTCGTGCATAATAGGACATAGTTCGCTGCGCGGCCTCATCCGGGTTTGGATCACCCATATCAGAAGAAGAGGAGGAAGAAGTAGAAGAAGAAGAAGGAGAAGTGTCACCTACGGACTCCTCAATCAGATCTTGAGAATTTGGTCCTTGAAATCTTAAGCGTCGCCGAATGGTTTGCTCGATTTCCGGATTCAATTCAAGAAGATCAGACGGATTCCTTCGGGTCATACCCCAAAAAGAAAATGGTAGAAAAGAGAGAAAAAAATGATAAATGTAATAGAACTAAGCTTTCAAAATATCAACAATAGTTTCCCGGCAACGACGCCAAAAACTTGATGGATATAAATTTCTGCGCTGCGTAAAATTAGAATATAATCCACGTATAATTCGATAAGGCAAGTGTACCTATCGCTTTATAGTATATGATTTAGAAAATCAAGTGGCGTATTATTTCGGGCTTGTTGGGTACTTCTACTCACAAAGAAGAGCTATTATTTTATCGGTCAGAAGTTGGGTTTGTTTTGGAAAAACGATTTGGAGAAAATTAACTACGAAGAAAAATTATGATTAAAAGGATTAGCACTTGGTCTTGAATCCCTTTGGAATAAAATAAAATTTTATAAAAGATGAAACCGCAAACTCTTATTGAAATATCTTCGACCGTGGAGGTTCCCAAAACATGGTAGAGCCTCTCTCGAGCGAACTACCACCTAACCTTAGGTTGATCGATTAAGACCCCTCGGCCAGTCAAAACCCCCTAAGCTTGCTTTAAGCGGTGAACCCCACTATTGCATTTGACTCCAATCCGAAAGATTTGTGTCACCATCTCTCGAGGAATGCATACAAATCTTTTTATCTTTGAGTGATCTCCTCGTTCGCATGGATCTCTCGATCACTAGCAAATGAATCTTAGATTGAAAGTCATATTCCGGACATATGAAATCAAAACGAAGTAATTCAAAGATAAATCGAAGATAAACAATACGAGAGTTTGCTAATTAGAAAAATTCAAAACATATTTTATTTTATTCCAAAGTTCATCATGACCAAGTGCTAAAGAAATTTAGCTACTTATCATAGTTATGGGAATACAAGTAGAAGAGGAAAAAGACATGATTAAGAAAACAACAATACTTGAATTAAAATTTCAATAATTTAAAAAAACTTACTACTTTAGGAAAAACTAGCTATAACAACAAAAATAGTAAACTAAAGCTGAAAGTAAACTCCAAAATCGAAATCCTTGACTTCTGGAGATTGCTGCCTTTTATAGTTGAAAAATCGGGGAGTCACGCCCTTGGCCCGTGACCAAGGGCGTGTAAGCTGCGTAATTGCTGTCTTGAAAGCCCGGGAATGTTGGGGAAGAAAAACCGCCAGGAATCAATTGCATGGCGGGTCACGGCCTTGGTCACGCCTGTGACCTAGGGCGTGTCTTGACCGGGTTTGGAAAAGGTGAGAAACCCCGCGATCTGGAGTTATTCTGGCGGTTGCAGAAGAGTCACGGCCTCGGTCATGCCCGTGACCGAGGGCGTGTAAGCTAGAAATGGCGGGAATTGATTGCTGGCTGCATTGAACGTATTCCGGGCGAGTTACGCCCGTAACCTTGAGGTCACGCCCTCTATCACGCCCGTGACGGAGGGCGTGTAATTTTAATCTGACGTGGCGGCTGACTTCTTCAATTGGAATACGGCCGGCCTGGTTCACGGCTGTGACATGGTGTCACGCCCTTGGTCACGCCCGTGACCTAGTGCGTGTACTTTGCGATTTCGGCAGAAGTACTTCAAATATTCTCCAGAATATTCTTATGATCTTGAAATTGTTATTGGCAGCCCAACTTACCTAAAAATACAAAAAGAACGTAAATTAGTGATAAATTAACTAAAATTAAATTAAATTAAATTAATTTTTAATAAAATATTATATAAAAATAACTATAAATAATGCATTATCAGCTGCCAATGGTCCGGTAATATCTCTAATAAAAATGAAATGTTACAAAATTATTTCCTCGAGTGCGAAGTTTTCGACCTTTGGGGAATTGATTTTGTAGGTCCTCTTCCTTCTAGCCATGGGAATAAATACATCATAGTTGCGGTAGATTACGTATCTCGATTGGCAGAGGCCCAAGCTCTTCCTACCAATGACTCCCGAGTCGTTATTATTTTCTTAAAAAAATTATTTTCTTGATTCGGTACTCCTAGGGCCATCATTAGCGATAGGGGTTCGCACTTTTGTAATGCACAACTTGCAAAAACACTTTTTAAGTATGGCGTTACACATAAGCTTTCAACTACATACCACCCCCAAACTAACGGCCAGGTCGAGGTAGTGAATAGAGAAATCAAACATATTTTAGAAAATACTGTTTCCACCTCACGTAAGGACTGGTCATATAAATTAGACGATGCTTTATTGGCTTACCGAACAACATACTGTTGAAACCTGCAACAAGTCTCTTGAGTTCGGACCCACTGGGGGTGTAGCCGATGCTTACTTCTCCCTCACTAGACTCTCTTGACGGTGGATGTGAAAATATGAATAGACTCAAGGCTGAAGCGAGGAGGTCCCGCCACACACCCGGAAGATCTTAGAGAGCTTCCCCTCCCAAATCAGAGCTCAACCGGGCACCTTGGAGGGCACTAGCAGCCGACCAAAAACTAGCCTGGAGGAGAGGATTCTCTAAAATCGAATCTCCTCCAAGGTGCCCTTAAGGGTCTATTTATAGATTTTTCTAGGCTGGTCTGCAAATAACATGAATCCGCCTTTTGGTTTTACTAACAGCACCCCAAATTGGTCTGCTAACAGCCTAACTCCGCTGTTCTGAAGGGCTATTTGCAGCCCACCAGGGGTATTAGGGTCATTTCCCCCTCAAATCATCCTGGGCGAGTGGTCCGTGAGGGCACCACTCGCTGGGCACCCGCCTAGCTGGGCGAGTGCCCACGCTCCCGGGCGAATGGTCCGTGAGAGCACCACTCGCCTAGCTCCTTCTCTTCTGCACCTTACCCCCACCAAACCGGGGGTACTTCCACCTCCTAGCCGGGGCGAATGATCGAGCTGACCCAGGTCTCGCCACTTGGCTTGAGGGGCCCACTCGACGAATACGGGTTGTACACATACAAGACCGCAATCGGTTGTACACCGTATCGGTTAGTATATGGGAAATCATGTCATTTACCGGTCAAATTAGAACATCGTGCTTTCTAGGCCCTTAAATTTTTATATTTTGATCCCCACTCCACCGCCGATCTTCGAAAATTCCAACTCAAAGAACTCGACGAGTGGAGCTCCAATGCGTATGAAAATAATAAATTATATAAGGAACGAACGAAATTCTTTCACGATAAAAATTTAAGGCACCCTAAAAAATTTAAACCAGGCGACCAAGTATTGCTTTATAATTCTCGTCTATGTTTATTTCCTGGAAAGTTAAAATCTAGATGGTCAGGTCCTTTTAATGTAAAGGAAGCTTATCCGTATGGAACTGTTTTGATATCACACTCATATAAGGGTGATTTCAAGGTTAATGGGCAACGTCTAAAACTTTATTTTTCTGGTGACAATGTTGATATGGACAGTGAAAAACTTCTTTTGTCTGGACTGAAATAATTTGGACATACTTTTGAACTATATTCTTTTAGTAGAGCTCCAACGACATTAAACAGAGGGCACTCTTGGGTGGCAACCCAAGGTTTTTAAAATTTGTTGTTTTAATTTTTCTTTGGCCCTGGGCGGCTCTGATACTCTCAACTTCGGCGATCGCCTACTCCAACGTTGCTGATTTCAAGAAAAATTCAAGATAAATTTTCATGAAGATCCAAAGCGCCAACAAGGGGGAGCGGCATCACACATCCTTTCAAGCCCATAAATCCAGGGAAGTGCCTGTTTCAGTTTTTCAGTTTTAGTTTCTTTTCTTAGTTGCCCCTTCCTTCACTCTCCTTTTTCATTGAGGAAAATGTTTATCGTAAGCTTGGGGGAGAATGACTTCTTTTCTTTTCTTTTCTTTTGTTTTAGTAGTCTAAATTAGATTTTGGTAAAATCAATAGTACCCCTTGCTTTATGTTTTGTTTTTTCCCAAAATATTTTATATAGCCTTAGTTAATTTCAAAATTTCTAATCCAACTTTTTAATTATGTTTCACAAGTAAATTGTTGACTCATGTAGTGTTCTAATTCCAGGTAGCATGATAATGTGAAAAGTTTTTCTAAAATCTTGTACTTTCCTTATCGTTTTCTCTTTTATCTTCTTTACTTTCTTAAAAATTCTTCATCCACTATTTCCTCTTCATTTTTAGATATATTTTGCAAGGTTAACTTTTGATTAGTGTAGTAAATGTGAATAATCCTAGACGCTTATTATTCTTATTTTCAGGATAAGTTCATTAGTCATTATTTAATATCTAGGGCTTACTTTTTGAAATCCTTCAAAACTTATGCTTTAAATAAATTTAGGAGCAATGAAAATGATTTAGGCCATTTTTTTGTTTAAGTTTGAGCCTTCATGCCAACGCTTAAAAAGAAACCCTTTGTTAGCCTCTTCTGAGCCTTTTCCCATGTTTTATTGTCACCTCCACTTATCAAATTTTTCACCAAAGCCAAAATTTCCAAACCTATTTAAATCACACTAACACTTTGAGTTTTATTTAAATTTTTAAATAGTGTGATTGGTTTATTGCATGGAGAGCTTCAAAGAAAAGAATTTGCTCAAAAAGAAGATATTTTAAGCATTTTTGTATTAGTTATCTTTGCCAAAATTTCAAAAAAAAAAATATAATAAAAAAAGGCTATGAAAGAGAAAGAAAGAAAATATGATATATGCTTATAATGAAGGATTGCCTCTTATCATTCATATCGAAATTTTTATAAAACTCATGTTTATGGTTTAGTGTGACTATAGCCACCACTTTTATCTTCGATTTCCATTCCAAATTATATGACTAAACCAAACATTTCGGTCCTAATAAAGTCCTCTTGATTCATGCTCCTAAATTTGCTTTAGCTATGTAAAGAAGAAAAGTGGAATAGTTATGTTTTGTGTATAAATTTAGATCCTTGTTCTTAGAATGATATAATAATAATTTGTCTCACAGGGTTTAGTAACAATTCAATGCACTCTCTCACTTGTTACTTTGCTTAATTTTATTTAAAAACTGAGCAATTAAATTTAGGATGATTAATTTTTGTTAGTAAACGGTATAAAAATTAAGCTTAAATAAAGTACTTATTTTAGGTTTCCTTTTCACTATTCTCCCTACTTGGAATTTCGCAAGGTACTCATGTTTAGCATAATTAAATCTTTTTGATTAGTCATTTTTTTTATTAGCTAATGCATATTTCTTTGCTTGGGGACAAGCAAAGTGTAAGCTTGGGGGAATTTGAAAGTGCTAAATCTAGTTAGTTTAATTAGGTTATTTTTATGTTATCTACTCTTAATTTTTGCTTATTATTGTTTCTCTAAATACAATTTTTGGTCATTTTCCTATTTTTAGTGCTAACTTAAGTTTTCTGAATTTTTAGGTCAAAAATGCAGATTTTCCTAGGTCACGCCCTAGGTCACGCCCGTGACCTGGGGATCACGCCCGTGACCTAGGGCGTGTAAGTTGCTGTTAGCAGTTAAGTTGCTGCCGTCATAATTCAGAAGTTTTGGTCAGACACGCCCAAAGTACACGGGTGTGACACACAAGTCACGCCCATGACCAGCCCGTGACCAGCTCACTGCGCAATCAGATTCGCCCAGCCGCAAAAAAATGGAGGACACGCCTCTGTTACACGAGCGTGCCTCCAGTCACGCCTGTGATTGCCATGAAAACCAGCCGCCAACGCCCATGATCGCATGCTAGAGCCCATGCCTAGCTTGACCACCGAATTGGTCACGCCCCCAGGTCACGGGCGTGACCTGGGGCGTGACCCATCAAATTGCGTCAGAATCGAGCGCCGAACCTGATCCAAGCCGCAGAATTGATTAAACAAGTCACGCCCCTAGTCACGGGCGTGACTAGGTGGCGTGACCGAGGCAGAAAAATTTCTATAAATTGGGAAGGTCTCCAAGCTTTCACCAATCAGTTTTTGGAGGGAGAAAGTTGTGCTGCTGCTTAATTCCTATGTTATTTTTGTATTCTCTCTCTCTCTCTCTCTCTCTCTTATTTCAATGCACTTCTCTTTCTGTTTTTCATATGAATGTTGTAATGCCTATGTTATTTCCTTTCATAGTGTATTGCTAATGTTTAGTAGGGTTTCCATGCAAATGTATCCTCAGTTGAACTCTCTTATAATAAAAATCGTATGTTTTTGTTCTCTTAATATCTTCCTCATTTCTCTCTCCTACCCCTCCACCATGAGTAACTAAATCCTCATAGTACTTGATCTTGATGATCTGAGGATGAGTTGATCAAGTTATTATCCTTTAGCCCTCTTTCACTTTCTAAAGTCTTGGGCCTTAGATTTACTCTTAATTAAAATTTAGTGGAGCTATATTATCGATATATAGTCCCCACCTTTGCTTTCATTCTTGGCTAGCCGAGGGGACGATAGTCTGAAGTGAGCGCTTAAGAGTAAAGAGAGTTGCATGCATTTCTCGAGAGAGAATGACGTAAATCTCCTGGATTGGAGTCAAATCCAATAGCGGGGTTCACCGCTTAAAGCGAGTTTTAGGTATTCGAATACGGGACGAGAGCTCTGTCGGATTTTCCTAAACTCAGTTGGGCATATCTTCGAGAGAAGCATGTTCAAACTATAGGAACCCCCACGGTCAAACTACCCTTACTTTATTAAGTTTTAAGTTTGCAAGTTGAATTTTGATCAACTTAAGCCGAAGTAAGTCAAGATCGAGTGCTATTTCTTAATCAGCGTTTAGCCGTACTTTTATCCAGCTTTTATTTCAATTTAGCAAACAAAACCTTCCAAAAAATTATTAATATAAAATAATAGTAATTCGTTTGAGTATAAGTAATGAACGGTTCCCGGATTTTAATACGACACTTGTGTTCCTATACTACAGTTCGATAGGTATACTTGCCTTCTCGGATTGCTAGTTCGGATTTTATTTCGTGCAAGCGGAATTTTAATCACCATGAAGAAAATTGTTTATCAGACGGTCTTGCTCGACCGACGGCAAAAACTTCTTTAACACTATTGCCTTAAATGATTGCCATGAATATCCGTCTACAAGACTTTCCCTCTCCCGGATCCACCAGCTCTTAGCAAGTCCCTTCAGCTGGTAAGCGGCGACCATCACTTTTTGGTCCACAGAGATTCTCGAGTACGCGAACATCTCTTCAATGGCGACTAGCCAGTCATCCAATGCCATGAAATCAGCTCTTCTGTCATACGTAGGAGGTCTTAATCTTTGGAAGTGCGATATGAAGTTCATCTCTGGTGGAAGCAGAACTGGAGGCACCAGAGGAGCGGGAGGAACATGTACAGTCTGACCCACTACACGGGCCTGCACAACAGGCTGTTGCACGGCGATTGCAGCCATCAACGTCTAAATCTGCGATTGCATCGCAACTAACTGCCTGGACAGAGCCTCATTACTTTGTCGCAGACTCTCGATTATAGCATCACTCTGCGCCCCTGAAGACTCACCCTCCAATTGGGGAGTCGACCTCATCGCAACACGCCTCGATGGCATATCTATGAATATGAACAAACGACTCATCAAAACCCTAGTTTGGAACTAGAACTATACAACTCAGCTAGAACTGAACAGGAAAAGACACTTGCTCTAGCTACTACCTTGCTCTGGGATTTTATACAAATGATGCTATGCTTTAACTTAGGATGATATACTGCAATCCTTTGACTCTTATCCATGTCACGTGGATGTATGAATGTTTAGACCTTCTTTTCAAATCATGTGTGTACGAGTGTCATCATGTAAATCCTTAGCTTAGTACGGGTGCTTTATGCGATGTTATGATATGTATGTTGTGCTATGCATTCTAAGAAAAGCCTTAATGCATGTTATGAGTGGCGTACGCACGAAATATTATGCACCCCATAATACATAATATCGCATGCAATGAAAAAGAAAAGCGTGCTAATGGGCATCCATGTGATGATGGTTATGCATCCTATACTACATAACCGTCACATGTTTCCACCTATGGTGGATCCATATACAAACACATATTATGCATCCCATAATACATAATATGCCCTGTATACTTCTTATCATGCTATGAGTGTAGTGTTCATGCTTCAGCCAAGATGTATGGATGACACTTCGGTGTGTGTATGCAATGAGACAAGATAATTAACACCTGATCAGAAAAAGTCATTTGACCAATTTGTCAAATAAACCTAGCTCTGATACCAACTGTCAGAACCGGCATTTTCTCCGTATTAAATAATACATCAGAGTAAGAGAAAATACACGTCATGATGTCACGTCATACAGGGGACAACTGTAGACGCTCAGGCAGATCTAACTTTACACTTTTCTTTAGAAAGTCATGAGCCTTATGTTTAAAACATAATTTAAGTTTAAGGTTTCAAACACCGTGTCGCTCGGTTTAATGTCATCTATTCCATAAATAAGAAAGTATAGATTTACGCTGCGAAAATTACATAATTTACTTTAATTCACCCTATATGAGTATGATCAACTAACCAGCATTATAATGTATGCAATCTCTATATTTAGTATAGGTAAAAAGAGTTCTTTTATGAGTTTCAAAATAGAAGGATAACAGTTGTAAAAAGAGATGCCATGTAGGAAAATCGATGCAGTTTTGTATATAAAGTAACTACCATGCATCCGAACATAAAACCTTCCCAGAGAACAATTGCATAAATAACAACGACGGTAGTAGTATAAAAATAGCAAGAATAAGTCTAACACAAAGGCACTCAGGCTATGGGCGTCAACAAACTGACACGAACCCACAACTCTAACAAGTCTGAAAGGAAACAACAAACTACCTCTCAAAGTGAGAGTAAGGAAACAAGTACTGCAAATCTGAAGAAGGCAGATCTCGGTCCGCTCCACCTGCTACTGATCCGAACATGAGGCATTCAAAAGAAAGGAATGCCTCAGCACAAAGGCATGAAAAGACATTATAATCCAAGAGTAAGAGAAAACACAACTATGAGGGTTACCAACCCAATCAAGAATAGCTGTGAACATCAGCAAAACTACTAAGGAAGTATTAGCATCCAAAAGTAAGGAGTGACTGACATAAAGTGCAGTCAAAGTTGCATTGCAACAACTTTCAAAGGAAAGGTGCCGAGTTGCCTAAGAAGTGAATTCCTATCCTATCCATAAAATAGTACAGAGGCGGAGGCATTATTTCCAATCAACCATCAGACCAAAACATCAGAGGTCCCAAAAGCACTTTGGCGGGGGTTGCGGCCCACCAACCAACAGTCTACAGGTACAGAGGCGGAGGCATTCATTCCAACCAACCATTAGACCAAAACATCCAATTGGGAATAGAGGTTCACAAAAATCCTGACCAAAATAGACACCACAGAAAAACCCAGAAATAATTCCAAGAGAAACCTATCCTTACGATGAATTCATCAAAATGCATTCGACGAATCCAAGAATAACGACAAATTCGTCGAAATACTATCGACTTATTACCAAGACTATCAGCGAAGATCACTATCTAAGGCATACGACGAAGTCGGCGAAAGCCTACACCTATGGGCAAATCTGTAGAAATGATAACGACGAATTTAACTATGACGAAAATGCCGAATCTGCTTAAAGGAATTTTGGCGAATCAATTTATGGGAATTTCGGCGAATTCGGTGGAACACAATCGATGAATTATGACTTAGAGGGAAGCGACGATTATGCTTACGGGTATTTTGGCAAACTTGATAATATACGAGACTACTCGGTCGGATACACGTTTCTTAGCAGAAAATAATATAATATATTTTGCCTAAATTAAACAGAAGTAAAAATGGTAAAGGATGAACCACAATATGGCAAGGGGGAAAAATCCACCACTTGACTCAAAATTTTCGAAGAGGACGACCTCCGACTTGCTCCTCGTCGCAGATCGACCGCTAGACTACCTCGGGGAACGATCTTTGAAACTTTTGGAGCGAAAAATAGGATTAGGGCTACCGGCTCCAACCTCAAAAATCTACGAAACTCGAAATACTTACCACACACATGAAGAGCTCGGCGAGAGCTTTCCAGATCTATGCTCCAGCGAAGATTTCGTGCTCCGGAGCTCCGGTGGCGGCGATCTAAAGTCTCAGGGAAAAAAACATCTCCACTCTCGGTTCACAAGAATGTCGGGAAGAAGATGAATAGGGGGTCTAGGTTTTCTTACGGAAGAGGAGAAGAGCTATTTATATATATATATATGTATACAAAAATATTTGTAATAATAATAAGTAATAAAATTTATATATATAAAAAAAATTAATAAGAGGGGAAACAGGGTTCGATGAATTTATACCTGGCTTTAGAAGAATGATTATATATACATATATATATATATAACCGAATTTGTATAGCCGAATTTATATAAACGAATTAATATAGTAGAATTTATATAAACGAATTTATATATATAACTGAATTTGTATCACCGAATTTATATAGTCCAATTTATATAAATGAATATATATATATAACCAAATTTATATAAACGAATATATATATATATAACCGAATTTGTATACGTAACTTAATAATAAAATAATTATAATAATTATAATAATATAACATTATTACAAAAACTAAACAAATGCCGATTTCGATGAAATTCGCGTCGTAGGTGAACGGCGATGCTACGAATTCAACAACGAAGTCGGAATCAAAATCCGACGTACCATTTTCGAGATATAAATTTCCAAAGTTTACGGCAACGCCAAAAACATGGAAATCTTCTAAAAATTACCGAGGCTCTAAAATCGCTCGGATCGCCACGAAACTTTAAGGGCCTTTCTAAATTAAATAATCTAATTTCCTTTCATAAAATTTTCCAATTTCGTGTTGTTTCAAAAATGCGGTCGACACGACCCAATGGATACAAGAATGCACAAATGACGGTGCTCTGCTAACTCCAAGCTAACTTATCGCCCTACGTCATAATGACGTCATCAATATAATTAAATTAATAGCCGAAAATTCAGGGGCATTACATTAAGGGCCTGAGTTTGTAGGGCTTGAGGGCCTTAGTTTGTAGGGCTTGAGGGCCTGAGATTGTAGGGATTGAGGGCCTAAGTTTTGGCAAATTTTGCCGACACTCGCACACTAATAGATAGGCACAGAGGGATATTGGACTACTTAAGACACTCTGCCTTGCGGACCCACTATTAATCCTTGAGTGATTTCTGTGTTATGTTCATAATTTCTAAATCCATATACTAAGATCTTCATAGAGATAAATTAAAGAAGGAGGGGCAAGAGATTTTAAAATACCTATCCCCCCTCAAGGTGATTTGACAACATCCCCAACTAATAAGTGTTGAAAGTAGCTACAACACTGCTTATCTTGAAGAAGAAAGATGTTTAAGGCCAAATGAGAAAGGAATCAGAGCACCCCTAACTCTCTGAGACTGTGAATCTGAGGAAGAAGAAGGCTCTGTGGCTAGAGAAGGGATAAGGTCACCACTCACTCTGTCAGACTATGACTCTGAGGATGAGGAACTCTATGGGTTGGTTGCCTTATCAAATGAAGAAATTCATGAGGATTCACATCCTGCTCAGGTATGTACTACTCTTATATTTCCAGTACCTGCTTCATTTTAAAATACCAAGATTGCATTAGATGATTGCTCATCATCTGAAGAAGATGCAGAAGACTGCTCATAATGCAATAATAAGAACCATGCTAAACTGATAGAATATTTTAGGATTCTCTTGGCAGCTCTTAAAAAGAGAAAGAAATTGGTCAAATCTCAAGCTATGGGAATTAGAATCCTCAAGCCCTTCAGATCTCATGTGTAACATCCCCCAAACAACTAGACCCCTAGAGTGGTTTTGTCATAACTAGGTCATGACAAAACCCTAGGAAGCTTGAAGAGACCACTTGGCCTTAGCCAAGAAGAAGGAAACCACAGTGGTCTGCAAATAGCAATTTCTAGTTAACCAGCATAGGGTTAGACTTAAGGGCCTCACCTTGACCCTTTGACCCCACCATAGCATACCTAACCCTTTAGTGGTCCCCTTAGAGCACCAAGGACCCATTGGGGTCGACCAAAGAGGCCAAACTGACCAAAGTCAACCCTAACCCCAAATTTGTCAAAGTAGCCTAATTAGGGTCAATTGACCTCCACCTTGCCAAATTGACCCTACCTAGACCTTCCTAACCCTTAAGAGAGACCAATAGGTCACTACCCACCCATTGGGGTCAACCCAAATGGTCAAATCGACCAAAGTCAACTCCACCCTAAATTTAGGTCAAAATGACATATTTTGACCTAATCAAGCCAAATCCACTTGGGCTAGACTAAATTGAGGTGGTACACCACCTAATGGGGTTGGAAATTACTGAAATTGCCATTCACTTTCAAGAAATTCGGCCAGGAGAGAGAAAATCTATTTTCCCCAAAAATGGTGGAGAGAGAAAGAGAGGAGTAATGGCATTCATGGCCAAGGGATGTCAATTAACTCCCAATTGATGGGGATTCATCTCCTCTGGCTATTACAAGAAGTTTAGGGGGTTTTCCAGCCCACATGGGGGCTGATTTGGGAGGTTTTTACCATGGCCGAAATTCCCCTTTGATGGCCATTAATGGAATTCAAGGTATAACCCTCCCTCTCCCTCGATTAATCTCTCTATCACCTTCAAAAGAATGAGAGGAGTGAAACCCCCAACTTTTCAGAAGGAATCGTGCAGTGGAGGCTCAGATCGGCATGGCTTCCAAGCTCCAAGGTTGGCCATGGTGGTGGGCCAAACGACAAGGCTTCAAGGCTCCAAGAAGGTCTGGTTCTTCTCCTCTCCCTCTATGGATATATCTTAGATCAAAATAGGTGAGAAATTGGGCTCAATTGAGCCCGATCCAAGTGAGAAAAATCTGAAATTTACATGGATTTTCTTCCCGTTGGGTTTGCCGAAATCGGCCCCTCCGGCGGCCGTTCCGCCGCTCGGCGATAAACCACCACCTCAACGGAGGAGGTGGTGGTGGTGGCCGGTCAGGGAGGTGGTCGGATGGCCGGGAAAATGGGCTGGAAGAGGATACAGGATGGGCTGATCTGGACCCTTGGCTGGAGGAGGAAGATGAAGGGATGCCCCACGTTTTTGCTTTAAGATCTGTGCAGATCTTTTTTATTAAATGTTATGTATTGTATTTTTTTGTCCCTTTACTCGCAGCACTTAGAATTAATTATTAAAAATACTTAGGCCCCTCTACAGAAAAAGTGGTCAACACCAAAGTTGTAGCCCTTGGAGTCTACTTTATTTTAAAATTAATTTCACCCCAAAAGGAGTTCTGTAGCACCCTGTAGGTCCATTTTGGTGGGGCTGGACCCTAGTGTAGGACAGCCACCATTTCTTGAATAACTTTTGATTGGGAAATGATATGGACTTGAGATTTGAAACATAGCCTACTTATACCTACACACACATCATATCCAAAGATGGGAATTTAGAAGAACATTTTTATAAGGTTTTTGTAATAATTTCATAAATCACATATTAATTAATTATTGGGTCAAATGACCTCCAATGCCCTCCAAAGTTTAGTGGGTACTTCTTAGGGTTATCACATGACACTGGTAAAAATCTCAGCCCAATTGGGACTGATTTAGTTTGGAAATTGGTTACCCTAAGTTGGGTCTAATTAGGTCAAAATTAGGGCATGATGTTTATCTTGGGGTATTGTGGTCAAATCTCCTCACCATGAGATGAAACCTTGGCCACTGGTTTAGGATCACCTAAAATACCCCTATGAGTGAGTTGGGGTGGTGTGGAGGTGGATATGCCCTAGGATCCTAGATTTTCCCCTTTGGGTGCATGCAGAGCTTTGTGAAGGACATGTAGTCAAAAGCTATAGAATGGTCATGAAACTTGGTGGATAAGTTTATAGGGTGTAAATAGGCCCTAGGTAATTTTATAAGAATTTTAGGATCAATTATTCCCTTTGGATTGGGTCATAATCGCTTTAGAGAAATTTCTTATAAGAGATGATTACAAGATCAAAATGTCTTGGATGATGATGAAACTTTGGTTGTGCCCTTATAATCATGTTTTAGACCTCTGGTAATTTTTGTAAATTTTATAAAAAGATTTAATCAGTACTTCTTTCACAAGGCACTTGTTTTGATTTAAACTTAAGAAAAATGTTTGAGGGTCCAAAACTCTTTCTTAAATTGTGAAAATTAATGATAGGACCTTTCTGAACATTAGGAAGCTCTGTGAATTTTTAAAGAATTTTTGAAGACTTAAATCAGTAGGCTACTTCACAATTCATTTAATTTGAGGTTTTCTTAAAGTATTTAATTTAGTGAGAAAATGAATTCCTTAAATCCTGAAACATAGTCAGTAGCCTTTTCTGGTGATTACAAGAGCTTGGTAATTTTCCCATAATTTTAGTGTTGACCTTTTTGGTAGTTCCTTCATAAAACTATGATTTTGGATAGATGATAAATAATTAAATTAGAGGAGAATTTCTTACTGTAAAAATATGATATGCTGTTTCTGATGGTATTTAGTCACCATAGATTTATCATAATTTTTGGAAAGCCATATCATAAGATTTACTTATAGTTCATGTTCATTTTCATGCTTCGCAGATGTTTGGAGAAATTAAAATAAATATTAATTAATTAGGGAAAATATGATTCTCTGGAATTAGTCTTATAACATCATGATAGACCTCCAGTAAATAGCTTGGGTCAGTTGGGTGAATATTTGGAGTACCTCTAGTTGTGAGCTTCATATAATTCATTTGGTCTGCGTATAGTAAACTGTGAAATTTGAGAATCAAAGTGGATCCTTAGGAGGGAATGGGGGTAAGTGGTTTACCAAGTTTAGTTGAGAAGGTATGATGGTCAACAAGAAGGATTATAGATGGTAAAGGTGTGCTTGGTGAGTGAGAGGTAAGTTGCACTCGGGGTCGACGAAAGATCGTCCTGGAAAGTCATAAGTAACTTAGGGTTAATTCAAGAGTAATGACGAGGAGGGTATTCTTGTGGGTAGATACCAACAACACTAAGTGTCTTGAGAAAGGGAACTTTGGGGTGTCATCCCATTATAGTTCCTAGTACCGTAGCGAGCCCCTTACAGGGTAATCCTCGGGAAGTCCAAGATTAACCATAAATTGTAGGGATAAGATGATGTACAAGATGAACTTGATAACGCACACACGCACACCCCGTAGTTACGGGAGTTTAGTTGGTTTGGTTGTACGAGCGGTAGGATCGGTGGTTTTAGTAATAGATTAATTAGTCTGGTGAGCTTGTGACTCAGTAAGGTTTGTTGGTACGGACGGGTTGGTCCGGCGAGCCGGTGGCTCGGAAGGTTATGGTCACGGGCGGGGTCAGCCCGAGGAGCTTATGGCTCGGAGATAGATAGTAGAACATGTTGCATGTGCATAAAGGTGGCGGGTCTCTGGTATTGGACGGTCATTCACTCCGACGTCAATACATTGACTCGGCAAGTATGGAATTTGCACTTAGCCTTGAAAGTCTGGTGGTCCATCCAGTAAGAGTACGCAGATGCTCCGCGGTTTTGCATTGAGGAGTACGATAGGTCTAGGTAGGGTAGTGTGAATACCAACCTGGAGGTAGGCGAGGCCCAACCCACCGCTTCTGTTTGCCACTACGAGAGTATCCTGGGAGTCTAGCTCGCTCCAAAAAGTGGGAACTAAAGGTCTATGCGCATAGAGTCGAAGTGGGTGAGTTGCACTTGTATGAACATAGCATAACTGCATACCTTGCCTGTCATAGCATAAACATTGCATTTCAACCCCTACCCCTATCGTATAAGTCGGTTTTGGGACTTCTTATACGATAGGCCCTGCTAAACGACCCCTTGGTCTATAGGTTTGTATGTGCATTCCTATAAATCAATGGTTACTTTTCTATTGATATTTTCTTTACTTACTGCACTTTACTTATTCTTTACCTGCTTTTACTATGCTCTTTTACTGCTTCAGTTATATATATACACATGTGTAGTGTAGAAACATTTCCTGTACCACTGTCACCTGCTCTTTGATTATACCCCTTGTTGTCCTCCGCTACATCCCTCCCACACGGTGCCTAGGAGCCATTGGGGTGGGGTGGGGAACATAAGGCTTAGTCTTTTTGACTAACGGTCGGTGGACCATATCCTTTTAGGGGACCGAGGAGACGCGGCAGCACCAGAGGCCGGTGCAGACGGAGGCGAGCCAGTCTAGTACAGGAGAACAGGATTCAGGATCTGTGAGTGATTAGTAGTTAGCTTCCGCGAGTGATCTTGTAGTGTGGATATGATGTACAGGGCATGAGCCCTTTATTATTGTAACCTTTGTTATCTTTTTATTCAGTTATATCTGTGGACATTTACCTTTATGGTTTTATATTTCATGTTGATTATGTGAGCTTGTCTTCTTTATTGCAACTTTCTTTGTGATCGATTTGGCCGGCAGGATCGGTGTTTGTAGTGGTGCCCTTCCCGAGTGAATGTGTCACTGCAAAGCGGCGGTTCTGGGCCTAAGACCCGGTGTTTGGAAAAAAAATGGGGTCTTACATCATGTTGGTGAGAAGATCAAGGAGGAGATTAGATTGTATGGTGAGCATGTCCTACTTTAGAGGAAATATGATGCTCAGAATTGGACAATCAAGTCTCTAGAGAACAAGCGTATAGCAGAGAGAAAGCTTGTGACTAGCTTCTCTAGGCCCAAAAAAGTTCTCCCTATTATAGACTGCTTCTCCACTCAAGACAGAGGAGGACTGGGATATAATAAGGAAGTTGGAGAGACTTCCCAAGCTAAAACTGTCCTTCAGAAGGTTGTCTCTCCACAAGCACCATTAACCAAACAGAAGGGAAAGGCTTTGCCTCAAAAACCTATTACCAAAGAAAGATCATTATAGTGCAACCAATTCCAAAACCCACAATCACATGATCATTGGAAATGAATATTGCAAAGCATCCTGCTCATCTAGTCACCTATCCCCCACTAAGAAAGTGACTCAGAAGAGGAAGTGCAACAGATTTGGGTGTTGGTGTTGTGGCAAGGTTGGGCACTTTGCTATAGATTGTTGGTTCAACCCAATAGTGCCTAAAGCAAGGTATGAGAAGCCAGTCTATGGTGTAACTGCAAAAGCTGCAGTAAGTAGAGATGTTTCTAATTTTACTTACAAGAACCTAGAACCCAAATTCATTTAGGTTCCTAAGGGATATTAAATCTCTATCTTGAAGGTTTTTCCAAATAGCCAACCAAAAGCAAATATGGCAATTGACAATAACTAATCCAGATATAAATCTGGAATAAGTAGAAATTTATCACAAGCAAAGGTATCATGCCTGACATAGTCATTGGATCTCACAATTATTCCAACAACCCAGGTATGTGCCCCTTCACAAACTAAGGTAAGAAATATTCACATAAATCACATGTTTAGAAATAGAGTAAAACATACATTTGCTCTAAGTCATCACATGAAAAAGAGTGGTTGCTTGATGACAGTACATGAAGACTTGTCTGCCAGAAAGAATAGTGCAATTGTTGAAGAGGAGACTCATGCTGAGCCCTCAGCACAAGAATCTATGCTGCAAATCAGGCATGAGACGGCTATTGAGGGGAAGTGCTCAACAGAAAGATGGGAGTGGGTCTACACTACTCCAAGTGGCTGAATCAATCTCAACAAAATCTTGATCAAATTGAGGGGGAGATATCTCTACATCTAGAAATCTCAAAGAAAGGAGCTGAACTGACTCATGTGATAACTGAAAGCAAATGTGGTTGAAATTCTATTTTGAAAACATTTTGCTTAACTATAAAATGATAATAAAGTAGTGACACTCTTAATTGTGCACTACTTAAGCATAAAAATGTGAAGCTAACATGTAACACACTGATGCTGCAAAAGAACAAACAAAGATAGTATCGTTGAGTCTACAAAATGATATCATCGTAACAACAACGTGTGTCATCGAAATGATAGTTTCTATCGTCGAAATGTCTCTAAGACTTTGGTGTAATGTCACGACGATACATAAGTCTCTACTCGAGAAATCAGAATTCTGAAATAAATCAATCATGACCATTTAATCTGATTTAATTAAACATTTAACAAGCGGCACTTCACCTCCCACACCATTAGTTATAAATAGGGTCAGATGTCTTGAATTAAAAGCACTTGCTACATTTTACCTAAAAAGACGTCGTGTAATCCTTGACATTGGAGAGTGAACAAGCCGGTATTGGTGAACCCTCCCCTGATTAATTGAGAAATGTCGCCTAAGAAGGAAGGATATCTGTTTAAAGGAAGTGAAGTAGTAAGGAATAGCTTCACGAAGGCTCCAGAAGAACTCCAAAGCACAATAAGACTACTCGACACCGTCAGCTTGGAGTTCGTTCTCTCAGAATCAATAGTAATAATGAAAAGGGAAGTTCTGGAGTTATATTCGAATGCCAAGGGTGGCTCTAAGGGAACATCTATCAAAATTCTGGTAAATGGGATAAAAGTTAAGGTAACTCCAAGGAGATTGGCAAAGGCCCTGAAGCTGCCAACCATTGCCAAAAAGGAGGAGAATGAAGAGGTCAACCAGGAGGACAAGATAAAGCTCTGGCATGGTGTGAGCATTCCAGGAAGACCTATGGGTCTCTGGAATAGTGGGAAAGGCCTTTATCTGCAAGGTACGATCTCAGGACAGGATATCCAAATAGATGCTTGAGATAATGACCAGGATAATCCTCAGCAAGAAAATTAATTAGGCTCAGATCATTTTCAAGAGAATACAAGAGAGCTTTCAAGTGCCCAATCTGGGAAGAATTTTATCTCTTTATCTACAGCTATCCTACCCTGAAAACTTCAACAAGCAATTTGGAGTGAAAATCCATCATATGAGAAGAATGGATATCAAGGTACTAGACAAGTGGGAAAAGGTCATAACAAGGTCTCCCAAGAGGTCACAGGCTGAAAGAAGAAGAAAGTCCTTCGGAAGTAAGTGAGCCCATCCACAATCCAGAATTGTCTAGCTCTAAAGAGAATGTGGAGCAGAGGAATGCTAAGACTGGGTGGGAGCAGGACACTAAGCTCCCTGCTCAAGTGGAAGATGTCATCCACAAGCTCACTATGGATGAGGATACTATCCATACTGGACTAGCAGTCCAAAAGTATCCAAGTGAAGCTCACCAAGAAGCCAATCAAGATTATCCTACTGATGAGACTAGTAGAGACTTACAAATTGCTGAAAAGCCAAGTTTGCCTGAGGATGAACCAAGATAAAGACTCCCTAGAAGATCACCATCCCCCATGTATGAGGAAGTTGATGAGATGGACATCTATCTCTCCAACAAGCTGCAAAAGAAGGCTGAAGGACAACCTGATAGGCCCAACTCTTCCACAGAGCAAAGGACAGAAAACTCCTCATTGCTGCCTCAGATAAGGATCCTCTTGGAAGATCAAAGGTTCAAATTTGAAATCTTTATTGACAATGTTGTCAAAGAAATAAGAAGAGACCTAACTAATGAGACTATAAGTCTAAAAACTGATATGAAGAATCTGCAATTAGACACTGTCGAACAACTAGCAATTACTCATCAGGGTATAGCTGAAGTTCTGGAAAATCATGGCATGATATGCAACAACATTAAGAAATCCTACATAGCCACTAACAGGTGGATGAATGAACACAAAACTAATCTCCAAGAAAAACTAGATCAACAAAATCTGGAATTGGATAGTCATCTGCTGGAGACAAAGAATCATCTGGAAAAGGGAATTCACATGCTTAAAGATAAAATTCTAAATCATCAAAGGAGCATCCAGAGGGAAAAATAAGAAGATTTCATAAAGGGGGAGAGATCAATGATAAAGGCATGTGGTGAGCATGCCATCTGGACCTCCAATACTATCAGGGAAGCAATGAATTTCCCTCCCCTGAACTATGATTACTAATGAGTAGTATTTATGCGTATTTTAATTATAGTATTTAGTTTAGTTTTAATTTAAAAGTGCAAATATTATTTATATTTTAGTTTAAAATCACTTCTTTTATAATTTCTGTTCTAAATATAGTTTACTTTTATTTTGTAGAATTTTGGGGAAAATTTGAAAAAATCACAAGTCACGCCCTCAGTCATGCCCGTGACCAAGGGCGTGTAACCTAAAGATCTGCATTCGACGAAATTGGAGCTACATTCAATGAAAGTTCTCAACCGCTACGTTCGACGAAATCTGAGCTCCGTTCCACGAACGCTCTACGTTCCTGCGTTCGACGAAATCTTAGCAGAGTTCGACGAACGCGCTCTGCCGCGCCGAATTCTATCACAGGTACACGCCCATGTACACGCCCGTGACCCGAAATGTCATGCCCGTGACTTTCCAGCGTGATCCCTGCTCTGCCGTGCCGAATTCCATCCCACGCTGTATTTAATGAAGCCGGCCAAAGTCACGCCCGTGACCAAAGTTACACGGGCGTGTAATGTCAGATTTTCTCCCGCCGTCACGCAAAGGCCACGCCACTGTCAGATCCGATGTCAGTAATGTTTACACGCCCTAGGTCACGCCCGTGACCATGGGCGTGTAACTTGAAAATTTTTGCTATAAATTCAGAGGCTCTCCTTGAGTCCAGGGTTCAGAATTTTGGAGTGAGGGAGGTGCTGCTAGAGCTGTTAGTGAATTTTTTCAATGCTTGTTCATGTCTCTTTTAAGCTTTCATGTTCTCTTTTCCTTATCATGCAATGCACTAGTTCTTTTTCTTTCAATGCAATAGTTTAGTAAGTTTGTAATCTTTTTCTTCCTAGACTTGTACTCCCTTTTTAAGCTTGTAATAGTTTTGGTTTTCAATAAAAATTTAGTTTGCTCTCTTTCATGTTCTCTTTCTCCATAGTAATTTCTTTTTCATGTAATGTTAATTTTTCTCTCCTTTCATGCAATGTTTAATCTTCCAATTTAGCTTGCATATTTTCTCTTTTTAGCTAAGTAATCAAAACCTCCAAAAAATCGTTCGATAAGATAATGGTGATTTTCCTCGAAGTAGACTCAATCATGTAGAGATGATCCTCCCATCTCTTTCCGAAGTCCAGGGCGTACATCCTTAGCATGTCTTCCATCGTCTTATTGGTCCTTTCGATCTGTCCATCCGTTTGTGGGTGGAAGGTCGTGCTAAATTTTAGCTTGGTACCCGAAAATTAATAAATCAAGCTCCAGTCATTTGATGTGAAATGCCCATCACGATCACTTACGATGCTACGGGGAATCCCGTGCAACCATATGATATTATCAACATATAACTTTGCTAGCTTTTCCACAGAATCATCTTTCCGGTTCAGAATAAAGTGCGATAGTTTCTTAAATGATCAACGATCACCGAAATGGCATCGCTTCTGTGCTGCAATCTCGGTAATCCGTGCATGTAATCCATCGAGATATCATCAAACTTACATTCTGGGATCGGCAAAGACTTTAGAAAACCACCAGATCTTTGACATTTAGCCTTCACCTACACGCAAGTATGACACTTGGCCATGTAGAGAGCAATGTCTTTCTTCATTCCTGGCCACAAGAAGTGTTTCTTCATATCCATGTACATCTTTATGCTCCCTGGGTGGATCGAGTATTTGGTAAAGTGAGTCTCGTACATCAACTCCGCCCATAATGTACAACCATTTGGGACACACAACCTAACATCCTTCCACATAAGACCATCTTCGAAGGTGAAATCAGCGTTTGACCCATCAACTGTCTCTGATTTGTAATGCTTCATGCTTTCATCTAGCTCCAAAGCTTGTTGAACTCGGTCGGCAAGGTCCTATTGGACCTCCATCTAGTTCAAGCATGCTGTAGTAGACGCTCTCCTATCGATGCAAATGATCTCCAAGGTCTCTAGCTCACGGATTTGACGCTCATCGTGCGTCAAAATCCAGTTTGCTTGCGCGGGAGCCCGATGACTCAATGCGTCTGCAACAACGTTTCCCTTCCCGGGAGTGTAACATATGTCAAGGTGTAGTCCACAGGGAAATCCATCCACCTCCTCTGTCTCATATTCAACACTCATTGATCCAGCAGGTACTTGAGGCTTTTGTGGTCCGTAAAGATGTCGATCTTCATGCCATATAAGTAATGCATCCAAGCTTAAGAGCGAATAACACGACCGCTGATTCCAAGTAATGGACCGGGTAGTTCCTCTCATGTTCCTTCAACTGACAGGATCCATAGGCAATCACCTTTCCGAATTGCACTAATACGCAACCCAAGCCACTCCCCGAAGCGTCACTATATATTTCGTAGATTTTCGTTCCACATGGCGATCATAAAATGGGCATCGTGGTCAAACTGCTCTTCAGTTCCACAAAAGCTCGTGCGCACTCGGGCGACCAAATGAACTTCTGATATTTCCTAGTCAGTTTAGTGAGAGGAAGTTCAATCCTCGAGAAGTTCTCCATAAATCGCCTATAATAGCCGGCAAGCCCTAAGAAACTCCGGACTTCCGCTACATTTTTCAATACAGGCCACGCTCGGATCGCTTCTAACTTCAATGGATCGACTGCAATTCCTTCTCCACTAACAACATGACCCAGGAATGCTACTGACGATACCCAAAATTCGCACATGGAGAACTTGGCATATAGTTGGTTCCTCATCAGGGTGCTCAAAACTACGTGCACATGCTTTGCATGCTCCTCTTCTGATTGAGACTATATCAATATGTCATCGATGAACACGATCACAAATTGGTCCAGGTACTCTCAGAACGTTATGTTCATTAAGTCAAAGAATACTGACGGTGCGTTGGAGAGACCGAATGGCATAACCGTGAACTCATAGTGTCCAAACCGGGTACTGAACGCTATCTTTGGAATATCGTATTCCCTTATACGAAGCTGATAATAGCCAGACCTTAAGTCTAGCTTAGAGTATACCGCCGACCCAACCAGTTGGTCGAATAAGTTGTCGATTCTTGGAATCGGAAAACGGTTCTTCTCGATCAGCTTATTCAGCTCTCGATAATCTATACATAGACACAAGCTCCCGTCCTTCTTTTTCACAAAGATGACCGGTGCAATCCAAGATGACAAACTTGGACGTACATAGCCTTGCTCTAGCAGCTCTTTTAATTGAACCTTCATTTCTGCCAATTCCTTTGGCGCTATCCGGCACGATGAGCATGACACCGGCTTGGCACTTGGCACCAACTCAATACATAAATCGATCTCTCACTTGTTTGGAGCCCCAGGGAGTTCGTTAGGGAACACATCAGCATACTCTGCCACTATCGGGACATCACCTATACTGGGCTTAGGCATCGAAGCCTCCAACAAAGTGAAGAACAACTCTGTGCCCTTTCTCACTGCCTTAACAACCTGGAGAGCAGACATCAGCATCTTGCTCGATCCTCGTGTACCCGCAAATGTGGTTTCGTCTCCGGTGTTCCTCCCAAAAGTAATCTCCTTCAAATTGCAATCTATGCATGTCCGCTGCTCCGAGAGCCAGTCCATGCCAAAGATCACGTCGAATTTAGCTAGCGGCAATAACGACGCTTTCATGTCAAAATCTTGATTTTCAATCCATACCTTTACACGGCTCTTCCTTTCCGTGCTCATTCTAGATCCATTGGGTAGCACTACCTCCAATAAAGGTAGACGACACTCCAATTTGTACCATGAAGTCAATGGACAGAAAGGAGTGTGATGCTCCCGTATTGAAAAGAACTCTCGCCGGATAGTTGAAAATTATGTTAAAGCTTAAATGCACATAAATCAAACATAAAGTCGCACAAGGTATAAATCACATGTGGCTGTAAATGCTAACTTCTAATTCATACCAGTAACGACACCAATTTGTCGGATAACTTCTTAGTGGCTAAGCGAGTAAACTCTTGACTGGGTCGGAATGTGCTGTGAAGCAGAAGACTCCACATCTTTGTCCTTTTCTGCTTGACCTACAGCACGAGCATAGTTCATCGCTTGGTTTTCCGGTCTTGGGGGACCACTTCGATACACCTGCTTTGTGTCCCACCGTTCTGCAAGTGAAACATGTAATAGAAACATGTGTATTTGTAGCTCCTGACACGTTAGAGTGAGTTGGTCCTACGGGCTTGAACTTCCTTTTGTTCTTCCTGAACTCAGATTTGGATTGAGAAGCTGGCACAAGGAATTCAGACTTCTTTGTAGTTGGGCCTTTTGCCTGCACTCTCTTCATATCCAAGTCCAGAGATCTGGTAGTTTGCACCATAATATGGAAACCAAAAAATCATTGGGCCTGCTAGGAGCAGCCTCAACTCGTCTCGAAGCCCTTCATAAAACTTATTCATTTTCGCTTCTCTGTCTTCCACCAAAGACTCCGCATAGCGACTCAGTCTGGTAAACTCATGCATGTATTCATCAATCGAATGATCACCTTGAGTTAACCGCAAAAGTTGATTGTGCAACACAATGCGCTGGGCAGAGGGGATAAACCTTTGCAGGAACATTCTTGAGAACTCTACCAACGAGACAACCGTAATATCTCTACCGGCCAACTTGTGCGCTTCCAACTCTTCCCACCAAAGCACTGCCTCTCCCTTAAAAAGGAAAGTGGCTAAGGTGACCATCATCGCTTCTTCAATTTTCGTCGCTCTTAGCATTTTTTTACCATTGACAACCAGTCCTCTGCCTCTGTTGGGGATTCAGTCCCCGAAAGGTTTGGAGCGTTGAAGCTCAGAAAGTGCTTCAACTGCTGGTCACGTGCTCTTCCCACAGCTACATGTTCAACTCTATGTTCCACCCTGGGCTCTACTGCATGTTCCATTCTTGGCTCCACTGCAGCCACAGGCTTGAAAGTGCACAGTTAACCTCACTAGAATTCTCTAGAGGGGGGGGGGGGTGAATAGAGATTAAAAATATTTTGTGCAATTATATATATATATATATGTGTAGTGATCACAGATTAAGGCTTCCCACACACCAACAAGAATTAAGCAAGTAAAGAAAGTAAATGCAAGAAAAGAAATCACAGCACAATATAAGGAAATATAGTGGTTCCCCAAACTTTGGGTAGTCCACTCTTCTACCCCCTTTGGTAGGAATTCACTATCATGCACTGAGTCTTTTGATAAGGAGACTCTTAGAACCACCCAGAGTCTTTTGATAAGGAGACTCTTAGAACCAACTGAGTCTTTTGAAAAGGAGACTCTTAGAACCAGTACAACTGAATTTTTTGAAGAGAGATTCTAAAAACTCTTTTACAGTATTTGATAGTGAAATGAATGTAAAGAAGAAAGAGAAACAATATAAATGTTGAGTCCGAGAATGCACCTCCGAGGGAAACCGGAGGCTGCGGGTTGCCGGTTACTTTTTAGATGAAAAGATGAGACCGCTAGCAGCGGTCAAGGCCAGACTTCGCCCGCCGCGGCGAATGCCACTCCTGCGACGGGCTTTCCTTTGATTAAAGAAAAGTGATTACAGCGGGCTGCAAGTGCAGAAAAAGGGAAGCCGGCCGGTCAGACAGTCCGCAAGACGGGAAACTCGAGTCCGCAGCTCAAACAAGCGGGCTCCTAGATTCGAGTGTGCGTATCTTATGAACAGTGCCGCCCCCTATTTATAGGCTTGGGGGCCTGCCCGAATGGGCAGGGATAAAATAACCGCCTGCGCGGGTACAGGAGAAACGGGCAGGCGGTGACGGGATGCATAAAGAAGAAAAAAGAAAAAAGTCGCGCGGCTTGGCGGCTTGCTCTTCCGACCTGTCTGGCCTGAGGCTGAAGATACCGGGACCAAGTCAATGATTCAGACCGGGCGGCCTCTGGTTTGAGACCGCGGTCTGTCTTCTGGACATAGCTTGGCCGCTCTTCAGAAGATAACCCGAGTAATTCCCGAGCTGAAACTGCGGCTTGCTCCTCTGGGTTTGAATCTTGAATCTCTGTAGCACTACCCGAGCGGCCTCCTTCCTGAGACCGCGGATAGCCTTCTTATTTTGGCCTTTGGCGACTTTCACTCTTGGGGGCAGTCCGAAACTGACCTCCGACCACCCGGTCTGGTTTACCCTGAGCTGAGAGCTACCGATCCTGGAACTCAGCGGCCTGACCCAGCAGTTCGCTCGGTCCGAGAGTGATCAAACCCGAGAAGCGGATTTCCGGGTAAACATAATCCCCGCATATTTTCAAATCTCAAGAGGATTTCGAAAATATAAACTTTAACCGGGAGACCGCTCCGACTTGCCCTGAATTCTATAAGAGAGCCAGAGAACTCACTCTGCAGAGTTTTTTTCTGAAATCTCGAGATATTGCTCGCCAGCTGCGGTTGGAATTTCTAAGACCGGTAATTCTTCGATCATGGACTTCTTGGACGCCGTGTTAGACCGTGTGGATCCCGCCGGAGATCAAAAAAAGGGGGAAGGTAAAAGGCGTGATCTGACTGAGAGATCGCAGAAGGAAAAGGAACAACAGGACCGGAAAGACCGGAAAAAGAGGAAAAGGGCTGAGAAAGCCGCGGCGGACAATTCCAAGTCCGTAGTAGGCTCAGCAGTCCCCAAGACTCCTACGGAGCCCGCAGCGGACAGTTCCGGGCCTCCCCCCAGCGATCTTGGCCAACTGGCTGCTAGCCCGCTGAACAAAGGGAAGGCCGCCCCTTCTGGAAAAGCTGACTCCAATAGCCCTTCGAAGAAGGTCGGCGAGGCCGACTCGTTTGACATGGAAATCACCCCGTCCGGGAACCCCCATTTGCTAGTCCGAGACTTGGGGGAGGAGGCGGTTAATTCTCCAAGGCCGGGCGAGCTGAGTGCCCCTTTGTCCGTGGATGACTACCCCAGTCCCTCCAAAGAGGTTAGCCCAGTTCCGGGTAAGAAAGAGAGGAAGAGGAAGAAGACCGAGTCAGTGACCGAGCGAATAACCAAGAGGGTCCAAAAGCTAGCCTCCAAGGAAAGGGCGGCCTTCAAGAAACCGGCCGAATCACTCCTCCAGACCAACTCGCGGTTAAAAGAACAGCTTGGCCTAGCGACCCCTCCACCCGCTAAGGTAAATGACTCTCCTGCTACCCCTGATGCGAAACCGGGTGACCTGCCTCCGGACTCGGCGAGTAGCTTATCACTCAATGGGATCTTTCAGGATATGGACGAGCTGATGGGGCGAGATAAGCTTCTTGACAGCCCGATGTCTTCAAAGCGAGTTGTTTCCACCACAGACAACACAGCCCATCCCGAGGAGACCGCTCGGGCGGAGGTCGAAGAGCGGGGAGCTGCTGCCCGGACCGCTCTGGAGGTCAAAAAGCAAGAAGCTGCTGCTCGGACCGCTCTGGAGGTCGAAGAGAGAGCGAGGGAACTCGGAGAAGTGCTGAGAGTGCAGGCCGAGGTCCCCTCGGTGATGACCGGTGAGGAGATAATGATGGCGAAGAAGGAAGGAGCGGAGCGTGTTTTGAACAAGCCGCTGCGGCCTGATCCTTTCGTACCAGGTAAGCATCCCACGGATTATAAAGCTGTCCGCTTCTTCATCCCGCGGCCTCGTCATAACAAGTTACTAACCCCGCCGTCGAGCTTCTTTCCCTTAGCGGCCTGGTCCCCTTCCGCTAGGCAGAAATCGGAGAGACTCTGGCGTGAGCAACGTCGGAAGGTGGTCCCGGAACGGTCTAAGCGGCCTGTGCGCCCAGATATTGATCTTATATTTATGTTCATTTTGTATTTTTATGGCATTGTATGCTCCTGCTTCTTATAACCTGAGCGGCCTCTTGCAGATAGCGAGGAACAGATTGTGACGCCGGGCGACCTTGAGGCCATCCTGCCTCCATTACTCCCCCCAATATCAACCGATGCGACGATTTCGCAAGGAGGGCCGCAACTGTTTGATCGTCTTGAGGAGGATCTGGTAAATCTGAGGGCCCGCTTGAAGGAGGTGGAAGATCGGGAGGCCGGTACTCGGATTGCTCTGGAGGCCGAGAGAATGGCGAGGGGGAAGACTGAAGAGACGCTGAAGGCTCAGCTCGAGACTGTGCGAGCTACGGTGGAGGCCGAGAAGAGAGCAAGGGTGGCGCAAGTCGCCATTCTGACCGCTCAGCTCGAGAAGGAGAAGCGAATATCGGCTAAGTTCGAGGAAGACTCAAAATATTACCAAGACAAATTCCTGCGGTTAACCAGGGAAGTCACTGCGGGCCGGCGAGGTATGAATGATGGGATGCAGATTGTTAGCCGCCCGACTGTTGGGGCGGGCTCAAACCCTCCCCCGGCTCGGGCGGCTGATCCTATGATTGATGAGGCCACCGCAACCCCTCGCATGATTCCCGCTACACGGGTTGAAAGGGATGCCGGGCGGCTTCACAGCACAATCAACCATCTCCATTATCATACCAGCCAGATTTATTCTCTTTTGAACACCACCAGCGACCAGGTCGCGCGACTTCACAGGGAAGATGTCTCCCCTGAACGCCGTCAGCCGTGAACGGCTTTTGAGAACAATTTGTATTGTAAATGCGGCTTGTTGATTCGGCCTCTGTTTGAATAATGCTTCTTTTTATCTTATCTTTTATTTGAACAACCCGTGCGGGTTCTTATTTTAGCCGCTGTGTTTGTGTTGTATCTCTTTTGTGCCTAATTCGAACTGATTTCAGGTCGCACGATCTGTGTTGTGTGCTTGCTTTTATTTCCTTTGCTTCTTCTGTTTTTCTGGTGAATCTAACCATGCAGGCAATTGACCGCGCGGTTAGAAATGTTTAGTCGTAGCATAACTTTACTATTTGCAGATCGTAAAAATCTATAAGTAGGGACTCTTCGACGTCATTTTTACGATTTCCAGATGGCGCGATCTAAGAACATGTCGCAGCGGCCTGTTAAGGTTAAAGCCGTTCGAGCGGATGCGGCCTTAGCCTTTCATTCGGCGGACCACCCAGAGTGCCGACTCACCCAGAGCGAACTGGATGAATTCATCGCAAAACACATGGCAGGGAGTAACCTGCTCGCGCGGCTCCCTTTGCGCGATGAGCGGATTAACTCTTCCAATCCGCACCAAATAGCCGTCCCGGTCGACCACTTCGAATATGGCTTCAAATTTCCGCTGCCACTTGAAGTCATAGCCATCTTTGACCATTACGGGGTTGTACCCGGCCAACTTCCACGGAACTCCATCGCCTCCATATATAGTTTCATATCTTACCTCCGGTTCGAGCGAACCAGTTTTTCTCTTGACCTTTTCAGGAAGTTCTTCTCGGTGCGAGCTGTCTCCGCCGTGGGGACTTCAACTTTCAGGGGGCATCTTTACTTTGGATGCCACGGACTGAAAATTGTCAATCTGGCGAACAAGGTCTCAGACTGGTCGGAGCGGTTCGTGATGCTCGAAGGCAACTTTGGGCTGTTGCAAACCAACCCGCAAGTTTGGGGGGAAGAGGCCTTGCAGATCCCTCAGGTTGGACAGATCGAGAAGGACACCTTCGCTTTCCTTGAGAACGAGCGGTTGGACATCAATCATTACATCCCGCTGTTCTCAGAGCTAGAGGATGTCCTCCCCGAGCACAGTAAGTTCTTCTAGACCGCTTGCATATGACCGCGCGGACTGCTTTGTTTAAACTTCTCATTTTGCCTTGCAGCTGCCCGCATCGTCCCCGCGAACAAGCCGGTCACTCCGGCCGTCCCGGTTTTGACCCAGAGGGAGAAGAGGCAGCGGCGAAACAGGTCGCCATCATCAGAGGAAGAGGGCCCGGCGTCCTCTGATGAATATGAGCTCCTTCGTTCCTGCGGAAACCCGCCCGACCTGCAGGGCAACCCGACTGTCCTCTGGCATAGGGATGGGAGCCGCATCCGGGTGTCCACCACACTTCCCGCATGGGGAAGTGACAAAATCAACCGCCATGCGCTAGCCGCCGGGGCCGCTATGTATGGCCGAAAGACTTTGAAGAAACTGAGGAAGACCCCGGAAGAAGAGCTTCCCCGGCTAGCGGCGCAAGCCGGCGCATGGGGGTTTGCGGCCAATCACTTCATGGCCTTGTCGCACAGGCGGCTATTTTCTGTCCAGAAACTTCTGGAGAAGAAATACGAGGAGCAGGTCGCGGAGAATGCGCGACTTCAAGAAGAGAACGCGCGGCTTCAAGAAGTCGTAGCGGTGAGTTTGACAATCGATGACATGGCTTCTTTTATTCAGACCGAGCGACCTGACTTATTATGTTCTTTTTTCCTTTTTTGCAGAAACAATATGAGATGACCAACCCGGCCTTCCAAGACGAGGTGTTGCCTCACGTGGCCCAAGGGATCAACAAAGCTTTGGGCCTTATGGAAGACCGAGGCGGTCTGTGCGAAGGATTCGGGGGTACTACCTTCTCCGACCTCTTCCCTGCCCTGAAGGTTCAGCTCGATGAGATCAGCCGAAGGCAGAAGGGAAAAGCCAAGGTAGGCGAGGAGGCTGAAGCCGATGCGGGCAGGGAGATCGTACTCCATCAAGGAGGTGATAGAAGTGGTGAAGCCGCTGAGGAGGCCGACGCGGATGATGCTGCTGATGATGATGATGATGATGAGGACAGCTTGTCCTCTGGAACAACTGGCTCTGCTAGCAAGACCGGGCGGTCAAGTGGTAGTGATTCATCGGACTACTCTTCCACGTCAAGTGAAGGCTATTCGCCCGACGTCAATGTGGACTCGATTTCTCCTGTCAAGAAGAAGAGGAAGTCGGAAGAATAGTGTATTTTGCTTTTAACTTCATTTTTGTACAACCGCCGGTCTTTTTTGTTAGCCGGGCGGTTAACCTTTTGTCAAAAATATTTAAAGAAATGAATAGAAATTCTACCTGTTTGATCGATCTTTCAGTATTACTTACTTGTGGCGGATGTCTTCTTTCTTTTCTTTCTTTTCACCTTTTGCTCTTTATGCTCTAGCCGTGCGGTTTCTCTGATCTCAGTATAAGTGATGATTTGATGATCTTGGGCGATCTATATTCGAACCGTGCGATTACTCGTTTAGGTCTCAACACGTCTCATTTATGATAATATGAACCATAACATATAGACTCATGCGACTATAATATAGACCGGGCGGCTTCTTTTTATTCAGATATATTTTATCCTTTGCCGATGTAAATAGCGAATCATAACTTTTTGCTTTAAGAAGTAGTTCAACTCGATCGATTGAAGAATAATCCGGGCGATCAGATATTTAGATCTTGAGATATCCAATCCAATTAACTGTAAGAGATATGTAATGGCCGCCCGGTTAGAATACAAACCTGAGCATTATATTCAGATCCAGTAATATCCAATTCAATAGAACGGAGGGATGAATAAACCCGACCGGTCAGAACATGATCCGGGCAATAATACAATTAGCTCAATAAATGTCCAATTTATAATGGATGGACGAACCCGCCCGATTAGAATACAACCCGGACAGCCATATAATTGTCCATGAATGCCCAGTCTATAAAAGATTGTCAGGACCGCCCGGTTAGAATACAACCCGGGCGACCGTATAATTTATCCAGAAATATCCTGACTTATACACAATCAGACCGTTCGGTTTGAAAGTTCAGACCGTCCGGTTTAGTTATCACAACCCTTTATTAGGGTAGAAGAACACCTGTACCTATTTTAATAACACCTTCCCCGAATGGTTTCATACAAAAAACCACACGAGATGAATACTTTTCCTGTAAAGAAAAAAGGATAATCTACAGGCTCAGATGACCAAGTGGGCAGGTGGGCCTTGGCGGCGAACATTGCTTTCCTCAAGTGGTCATAAGAGCTGTAGAAATAAAGAGAAACAAGTACAGACCCAGATGACCAAGTGGGCCTAGGCGGCGAACATTGCTTTCCTCAAGTGGTCATAAGGGCTGTAAGCGACTCGACTGCTCTCTTGCCTAGGGCTACAAGCCGAGTTGATCAATTGGGCAGGTGGGCCTAGGCGGCGAACATTGCTTTCCTCAGAGAGATCAACTCAGTTGTGGGTCCCGCTTAGGCATCGCTTGAGAGTTCCTTGGAGTATTTGATAGTCACAGACTAAGATGATCAGTTGGGCAAGCGTGGTTATGTCGCGGGGGCTATACCGACATTGCTTTCCTCAGAAGGATCATCGAAGCTGTAATTATATCCCCCTCGGGGCATGATAGAGCCAACATTCACCTAGACCTCCCTTGATGCAGGGGTGTGTCGGATATCAGCCGGGATCCAAGGTTCTGAAGACCACCGCACGGGAATTGGCAAGCTACCACTACACGTGTGCGAAAACTCCCCGCTACACATGATCTTCATGGTTTTACGCTAATGACTACAATCCGAGGGGGTTCGAGCAGAACTTGGCGATGTCTCCGTGGTTCAGTGAGTTTGATATATGAGAACATGCAGAAAAGAAATATCAGACATGGAGAAGTGTCAGTATGGAGCTTCTTATTAAAATATCTCAAGCAACTGCAGAAAAGTAAGGAAGACATTTTAAGGATAGAACCGTTTGAGGTCGTCGCCATTCCAGGTGCGCGGGATGTCTTCTCCTTCACTTGTCTGGAGGCGATAAACCCCACTTTTTAATGCCTCCTTGACGATGAAAGGTCCTGCCCAATTAGGATTTAACTTCCCGATATTACCTGCTCGAGCTGCTGCATCAACCTTTTTTAGTACGACGTCGCCAACCGCGAAATGCTTTACCCTGACATTTTTGTCGAAGTACTTCGCCATCCTCCTTTTAACTTCTTCTTGTCTAATTGTTGCCTCATCCTGAATTTCTTCGATTAGATCCAAACTGTATTTGATAGCCTCGTCATTGTATTCTATCCATGCTTCTCCTCCTTCTTTTCCGTACACAACTCTTGGAGTGGCCACCTCAAACTCCACAGGAACAACAGCCTCCGAGCCATGAGATAGTTTGAATGGTGTTTCCCCTGTAGCTGAAGATGGAGTAGTGCGAAGGGTCCAAAGGATGGAAGGAAGTTGATCTGCCCAGTTTCCCTTCTGATTCCAAACCTTTTTCATCAAGAGCTGCTGGATTCGTCTGTTGGCTGCTTCTACCTGGCCATTGGTCCTTGGATGATGCACTGAGGAGAACCGCAGGTCAATTCCAACCTGGTCGCAGAATTTTATCATCTCAGGATTATTGAATTGTGGACCATTATCAGTGACGATTGCCAGCGGAATTCCGTGTCGACAGACAATTTCTCCCCAGATGAAGTTTCTGATGATTTGGGTAGTAGTTCTTGCCAGTGCCTTAGCCTCGATCCATTTGCTGAAGTAGTCAATCATCACTATGATAAAGCGGCGCTGACCGCTGGCCATTGGAAAGGGCCCGATGAGATCCATCCCCCAAACCGCAAAGGGCCAGGGTGCCGTTATTGACCTAAGCGACTGAGCGGGCAGGTGCTGAAGAGGAGCGAACTTGTGGCACTGCACACACCTCCTGGCAAATGCTTCAGCATCCTTTCTCATGGTCGGCCAAAAATATCCCTGCCGCAGAATCCTCTTTTCTAAGGTTCTTGCCCCTGAATGGCTACCACACTCCCCAGAGTGAACTTCCTGGAGTACGATAGGGATTTCTTCTTCCGAAACACATCGTGCTGAGGGGGAAATCAAAGTTTTTCTGTAGAGTATTCCTGCTATCAGATAATAATATGCCGCCTTCCTTTTGAATCTTCTCCGATCTTTGATGGAATGGTGAAACTCTCCTTTTGATAGAAACAACTCATAAGGATCCTTCCATGAAGGATTATGATCAATTTGCATGAGTTCTGCCTCGTCTATTGCCGGATGAAAAAGTTCAAAGGTCACTCCTCCTGATGGAAGACCGAACTTCAACAATTCATCTGCCTCCTCATTTTGCGTTCTTGGGATGTGCTCGATAATAAATGACTTGAATCTTCCGATTTCCTTTTTGGCTAATAGCAGATACTTTCGCAGAATCGGCTCCCTTGTCTCATAATTTCCCAAGACTTGGGAAGCCATCACCAATGAATCAGTTCTAACATGCACATATTCTATACCCAACTCTTTCGCGAGCCTTAGCCCAGCCAGAAGTGCTTCATACTCTGCCTGGTTATTCGTAACTGGGAAGAAGAACTTGATAGCTTGCTCCAGCCTGATGCCATTTGGACAGATCAACACTACTCCGGCTCCCACGGAGTTTTTGCCAGAAGCCCCATCCACGTAAATGACCCAAGCCAGAGGAGATTGTACCGCCTGTTCTGGATTAAGCTCTGTTGTATCTACCAGGAAGTCTGCCAAGATTTGTGCTTTGATTGTTGTTCGGGGGATATATGATATCTCAAATTCGCTTAGTTCAATAGCCCATTTTGCCAACCTCCCTGAATGATCTGGCTTTTCAAGAATACTCTTTAGAGGATGATCTGTAACAACTTGGATGGAATGAGCCTGAAAATAAGGGCGAAGCCTTCGCGCAGACATAACCAAAGCCAAGGCCAGTTTCTCCAGGATCGAATATCTGGTTTCGGCATCTTTAAGGATGTGGCTGACATAGTATTTTGGAAACTGCCTCCTCTTCTCTTCCCGAACAAGGACAGAACTCACCGCTTCTGGTCCGACTCCCAGATATAAGAATAGCTTTTCCCCCTCACGGGGACTTTGGAGTAGTGGAGTCGAAGTTAACTGTCCCTTTAGTTGCTCGAAAGCCTTGTTACATTCCTCGCTCCATTCGGACTTTGATCCCTTTCGCAATGTTTTAAAGAATGGGGCACTTTTATCTCCGGATTTAGAGATAAACCTGCTCAATTCTGCCAATCTCCCCCCAAGTTGTTGAACTTCTTTAGTATTTCGAGGAGGGGACATATCAAGGATGGCCTTCACCTTATCTGGATTTGGTGCAAGGCCATCAGGAGTCAGAAGATGTCCAAGAAATTTTCCTTTATTCGCCCCGAACACACATTTTAATGGGTTCAATTTTAACTTGAACCTCCGTAGAGTAGCGAACGTCTCTACGAGGTCTTTCAAGTGCAATGAGAATGTTTTACTTTTGAGAAGAAGGTCATCAACGTAAACTTCGAGATTCCTGACCTTTTGAGGTTTAAAGACGGTATCCATCATTCTTTGATATGTTGCACCCGCGTTTTTAAGACCAAAGGGCATTTCAAGATAGCAGTAACACCCATCGTTTGTGATAAATGAGGTATGCGGGATGTCAGGCTTGTGCATTTTGATTTGATGATACCCGGAGAAGGCATCGAGGAAACTCATAAAACCATACCCAACCGCGGAATCAACTAAAACATCTATCCGAGGCAAAGGGTAACAATCTTTAGGGCACGCTTTATTAAGTTTGGTGAAGTCTACGCACATGCGCCACTTCCCACCAGATTTCTTAACCATTACAACGTTCGACATCCACGTGGGATATTGAATTTCAGAAATGAAACCCGCTTTTAGGAGTTTGGAAACCTCCTCTCTGATGGGCGACGCCAGCTTGGTCGCCACTTCTCTCTTCTTTTGTTGGACGGGCTTGAACTCAGGAGATACGTTTAGATGATGACAAGCCACGTCTGGATCCACTCCAGGCATATCCTCCGCTGACTAGGCGAAGATATCCAGATTCCCCAACAGGCAAGAGATTAGCTCCACTTTCTCCTCCTCTGATAACTCAGCGTTGATGACCAGCTTCTTTTCTGCCCCTTCAGCGATAGGAACATCTTGAGTCACTTGGGCAGGTTCCAAGTGAGCCCCTTCTCGATCTTTTCCTTCCTCGGCGGCCTCTGGAGACTCAGCCACCTCCAGCACCTCATCCATGATCTTGGGAAGCGGAACGTCAGTGATCATGTTGACAGTTCGGACGTAGCACTCCCGAGCTACTTTGGGGTTTCTCTTAACCCGATATTGTTTTCCTTCAGCAGCAAACTTGAGGGCAAGATGAAAGGTGGACACTACCGCCCTATATGCATTGAGAATCGGCCTCCCGAAGATGGCGCAGTAGTTACTTGGAGCATCTACTACCACAAAATTGATCAATTTTATCACTCCTCCGAGAGAGACCAGGAGCTTCACTGAACCCTCTACTTCCTTCTTCTCCCCAGAAAAACCGTAGAGGGGGCCATCGGTGGGAAGCAAATGCTTTCCAGTCTTCAGGGCTTCGAAAGTTGGGCGGAAAAGGAGATTGACGGAGCTGCCAGTATCAATCAAAATCTTGTGGACGGTATAGTTTTCAATAACGGCCCTGATAACCACCGCATCATCGAAAGGATTAGCATTGGGGGGAAGGTCATCCTGATCAAACGTGACAATAGTGCTTTCGGGAGGAGAACTTGTAGTGGCTGCCACTTCCTGCTTTAGAACTCTCGCAATGCTGGATTTGCGAGATGATTCTGCTCCAGCTCCCCCATGGATACAATAGATGTCCCCTAAGGGGCCCACATCATTGACTTCGATGCATTCGGTAGAAGGGTGGATATCACCATAATATCCGGCGTCCTCGACGTCGGCGCATTCCCAGGTTACTTCTACTGTTTCCTTCTCCTTCTTCTTCTCGGTAGTTGGCTCAGCAGTTTTATCTTTCTGAATTAGACCCCGGAGCTTTCCTTCTCCCAGAAGTCTTTCTATGAGCAAACGAAGGGCCCGGCAGTCTTCAGTTAAATGCCCCCCTTCTTTATGATATTCACAATAAAGGTTCGGATTCCGATTACGAATATCCGACTTCAGAGGAGCGGGCCTTTTGAAATCTGGCCTCTTTTGCAGAATTTGGACTACCTCGTCCATGGTGACATTTAGGGGAGTGAATGAGTCTTGCGAATCATCGTATTGGGTTGATGGAATGATTGGAGGTGGCTGCGCGGCATATTGTGGTAAATATACCGGCATGATCTGTGGAAGGGGAGCGGATGGAGCGGGAGCGATGACCAACGGTGGCTTCTGATCTTGAAACCGCTGATGGCCCATAAATGGTTGCTTGTTTTTATAGTTCCTCCCCCTTTGGGAGCGGGGTTCGAAGTGAGACTGATTCGATGGTGGATGATGGAAGGATGAATTAGATGACTCCTTGTCGCTTACCAGCTTTGCGACGTAGTCTGGATTGCTCTTCTCCCCTCTGATAAACATATTTGCCAAACTTATCATCTCTTGATAAGTCTTAGGCTCCCTTATATTTGCTTCAAATTTTAGGGGGCCCTCCCTTAGGCCATGGATGAGGGCCACCCTATACAGATCCGGGTCTACATTCTAGATTTCCATGATCTCTCTCTGGAATCGATCCACAAAACGAGCCCATGTCTCGCCTTCCCGTTGTTTTATATCGAAAAGGGCCGCCGGGCCGCTCTTTCTTTTCCTTGAAGTGGAGAATCTTAGCAGGAATTCTCTTCGCAGCTCTGTGAAACAACGGATCGATCTGGTATGCAGACCGTAAAACCATTCCCTCGCTTGTCCTTCAAAGGAGGTTACAAGAAGCTTGCACTTGGTTGCGTCAGTCAAGGTTCTGAGAGCAACGGCTGACTCGAAAGCTTGTAAATGAACCGTGGGATCAGTCTCCCCGTTGAACGCTGGCAGGCGAGGTTCCCTGAAATTATTAGGGGCAGGCTCCCCTCTGACTTCGTCCACAAAGGGAGAGGTCTCTTCCATGTCTTCATATAGAGGAGTAGAGCAATAAGCCGCTGGAGCTGCGGCTATTCGCGGACAAGCCGCCTAATAAGAAGACCGGGCGGCTGCTTCTGGCGGGTAGGAGTGATGAATAGGAACTTCAGGCGGGTAAGAGAGATGGGCCGCGCCCTCCTGCGGGTAGGAAAGATGGGCAGCGTGAGAAGTCGCCCCCTGGAAGTCGAGGACTCGAGCTGGCATGTTGTGCGCGGCTTCTTGATAGAAGTTTTCCCTGGCCGCAGGGTCTTCTTGATGGAGCTGGAAATTAGCGGCCTGCGGTAGCGAGTAAGGAGGAGGTGGAGGAAGGATCGGGGTCACCGCCCGGTTAGTCGCGGCTTGTTGCGGAACTAGTCGCTCAGTTAGTATTGCCAAGGTCCGACTGATCTCTTCAAGGCACTGATCAGTGGCCCTCTGAGCCCGCTCGGCTTCTCTCTTTGACTGCTCCAGGGCTTCCCACAGAGAGTCCTCGCTATGATCGGAGCGGTCTCCAAGGGCGAACTGACGGTCTGACATTATGGCGAAAAGGGATTTCACCGACACTCCGCGATCTGAAGGTCGCGTGTTTCTGTTGAGTCCGAGAATGCACCTCCGAGGGAAACCGGAGGCTGCGGGTTGCCGGTTACTTTTTAGATGAAAAGATGAGACCGCTAGCAGCGGTCAAGGCCAGACTTCGCCCGCCGCGGCGAATGCCACTCCTGCGACGGACTTTCCTTTGATTAAAGAAAAGTGATTACAGCGGGCTGCAAGTGCAGAAAAAGGGAAGCCGGCCGGTCAGACAGTCCGCAAGACGGGAAACTCGAGTCCGCAGCTCAAACAAGCGGGCTCCTAGATTCGAGTGTGCGTATCTTATGAACAGTGCCGCCCCCTATTTATAGGCTTGGGGGCCTGCCCGAATGGGCAGGGATAAAATAACCGCCTGCCCGGGTACAGGAGAAACGGGCAGGCGGTGACGGGATGCATAAAGAAGTAAAAATAAAAAAGCCGCGCGGCTTGGTGGCTTGCTCTTCCGACCTGTCTGGCCTGAGGCTGAAGATACCGGGACCAAGTCAATGATTCAGACCGGGCGGCCTCTGGTTTGAGACCGCGGTCTGTCTTCTGGACATAGCTTGGCCGCTCTTCAGAAGATAACCCGAGTAATTCCCGAGCTGAAACTGCGGCTTGCTCCTCTGGGTTTGAATCTTGAATCTTTGTAGCACTACCCGAGCGGCCTCCTTCCTGAGACCGCGGATAGCCTTCTTATTTTGGCCTTTGGCGACTTTCACTCTTGGGGGCGGTCCGAAACTGACCTCGGACCACCCGGTCTGGTTTACCCTGAGCTGAGAGCTACCGATCCTGGAACTCAGCGGCCTGACCCAGCAGTTCGCCCGGTCCGAGAGTGATCAAACACGAGAAGCGGTTTTCCGGGTAAACAATAAAGACAAGAAGGAATCTTCTTCCTAGCAAGAAGATTGGAAGCACAAGAAGTAGTGAATGAAATCTCTTTTATAGTGAGAAGAAGATTTGTAGCTTTTCTCTCTTTTAGTGAGAGCTATCAGAGTTTGCAGCAGGGTGGCTTCAGAAGCAGGAGAAGATGGAAGCTTGATGGTTGCTGCAGGATTATTTCACAATTCTCTCTATTTCACTTGAGAGCTTTTCCTCTTTTTCAATTGTAAAAATGGTGGATCACTTGTATATATTCTCTGCCAACCTCCTTGTTATTTTATAGCTCTGTCCATTCAAATAATACTATAGGAGGATAATTGATTAACAGACAGAGAAATAGAAAGATAGAAATATTTCCATAATAATTATATCAATAGAAGGAAAGAATTCATTCTGATTTCAAATAATGTCCATAATGGTTTTAATCAAATTAGCCAAGAATCTATTAGAGGAAAAGAATGATTCAGAACGGCTATAAAGAATAAATTGATTCCATATAAATCAGATCTATAAAAGAAGGAAAGAGATCTGGCGATTTTTGAATTAAACATAGAAATCGACGTGCATCGATTATTATTCAACGTAAGCGTCGAATTCGTCCTGGCTGGACGTCGAGAGAAGAATAAGGAAGGTGCGCCGACTAAGGTGCGTTGACTTCTCAAGATGCGTCGACTAGAAGTCAGAGCTACGTCGACATAGGATACGTCGAATTCTTCTTAAAGTTACTTCGACTCATTCTGAAAGGAACGTCGACACCACTTCGACGTTGCGTCGAATACTATTCGACGCATATTTACTTAACCTTGACTTTTCTTTCTTAGAAAACATATTCAACTCATTTTTAGGGGTTAAGAGAAATCATTTTCCCAAGAATCTCCCCCTATTTGTCTTAACCCTATTTAGAGAGAAATTGTGTCAGCATATTGATCAATCACAGCAAAGCATTTAAGCAAGTAGAAGAAAAATTAGAAAAGGAATTCTTATAAACAAACTTCATGTTCAAATCAATCAGTATTCAACCATAAATATATCAGTCATTGTTTTTAAGGCATTTCAGGAGGGGTAGGAGGAGTATTCCTTTTTCTAGTGAATACAACTGTTTTAAGAGAGGGGGGTTGCTCCTTTTAAGCACCAGGTAGTTCACTCAGCTCCCCCTGAGTTACATCAGTTTGCTCCCCCTGGGATGGAACTTCCTTGGTTGCTTCTACTTCTGCCTCTTCAGTTTCTTTTTCAGTTCCAGCTGCAGTCATAGCAGTACCTGGCCCCTGAGCTCCTATTTCACCTATCACAGTATCTAGCTCCCTCTGAGTTTCAGCTTCTTTATTTTTCTCACTATCTGCCACATCTTCCTTTTCAACTTCATTTTCTGCTCTGCTTACCTCCCCTTGTAACAGTACCACTTGATTTGCAGCTTCTCTTGCTATATTGAGTACCTCTATTATTTGTTCTTCAGAATGTACCTTAGGTACTATCTCATTTCCATTTGTCTTGAGCAGTGCAAGACTATCAGTTTTTGAGGTAGGAGGTGACTTGTGGGAGAGAGATTTAGGAGTGGGGGGGCTTCTCTTCTTCTAGCTTCTCCCCCTTCTTGACCTTCTTGGCCAAGGAGGTTAAGAACGACCTGGTTACTTTAGAGGAAGAGAGAGAGGTCTTTAGACTTTGCACAGAGGCACTGACCCCATCTATTTGCGTGTGCATGTGTTGGATGGAGGAATGAATCTGGGAGAAGTGCTCATCCAGCATTGCTTGGAATGTTTGAGCTGCTGATGCAATGCACTAAGTTAGGAGAGCTTCAGTGGATGCAGATGGTTCATGTTGTGGTTGGTGATGAGGAGAGAGTGGTGGAGGTGGTGATGAAGCTGGAGAGAAGTTAGTTGATACATGAGGTATGGGTGATAAAGGAGGTGGAGAGGATGAGAAAGTATGAGGAGGAAGAAATGGAGAAACTGCTATTTGAGCAGGTGTTTGAGAAGAGGTAGGTAGAGTAGGAGTTGTGAGAGTGGTAGAGACTAGTGGAGTAGATGATGGTGGTAGAGAAGGATTGTCTCTTTGAGGAGAAGGAGGAGGAGATGGATGAACATGAGAGTTAGGAGGAGATGGAGTCTTTTCAGGAATGGAACCAGCCTTAGGGATTTGCCTGGTCCATTTGGAGAATAGAGCTAATGACATCCTTTTCCCTAGAGGAATAGGGATTCCTTTTGACCTACATAGGTCAGGGAAGGAGTGGAAGAGTACTTGACTCATAATCCTCATATATGCATTTTCTTTGTGTGAGTATTTAGAGCTTATCATCTTGAGCAAGCATGTGGCCCAGTCCACCTTCTTCTTCAGCACCAGGGCCCCCGTGATATTCAGTTGCTGCTTGGGCACTGCATCATGGGCTGAGGTCTTGCATAGCAGGATTTTTTCTACTATATCTGCTAGCAGTCTGTACTCCTCAGAAAAGTCTATTTTCTTTAGATGGATTGGTTTATCCTTTGAAAACTTCGTGGTGGTTAGCAGATGCTTGATTTCATCAGGTGTGAGGTCTATAGATTCATCACCTAATAAGGGAGTGATGAAGACTTATTTAGTTATTCTTTATAAGCTGATTTTCTTTCCCTATTTGCTTTGAACAAAGATAATATTAGGGTGTACCTGATGGAAGATCAAAGGTTGTCCTAATGTGTTCTGCAGATATTGAGACATGTGTCTATAATGGCATTGGTTGCCATGGGTGTTTTCATGGTAGATGCTGATTCCATACCAAACTTTTTGATTAGCTCTTTAGTATATTTTGATTGTGAGATGAAGATTCCCTCATTACTTTGTTTCACTTGTAATCCTAAGAAATATGAGAGTTCTCCCAAACTACTCATTTCAAATTTAGATTGCATTAGATTGGCAAATCTTTTACAAAGTTTAGGATGAGTTGAGCTAAAGATGATGTCATCTACATATATTTGAACCAGGAGGAGTTGGTTTTTATGGGTTCTAGTAAAGAGTGTTTTGTTTACTTTTCCTCTTTCAAAAGAATTTTCTAAAAGGAAGTTAGAGAGAGTTTCATACCAAGCTCTAGGTGCTTGCTTAAGACCATATAGTGCTTTGTTAAGTCTATAAACATAGTGAGGAGAGGAGGGATTTATAAAACCTGGTGGTTGCTCCATATATAACTCTTCCTGAAGGTCACCATTCAAAAAGGCACTCTTGACATCCATCTGATAGACTTTCATCTTCATGAAAGCTGCATATGCAAGAAAGAGCCTGATTGCCTCCAATCTGGCTACTGGAGCGCAAAGGTTTGGTTGTAATCTATCCCTTCTTCTTGTCTATATCCTTGTGCTACAAGTCTTGCCTTGTTCCTGACAATTACTCCAGTGGAATCTAGTTTGTTTCTGTATACCCATTTTGTACCAATCACTGTGTAGTTTCTTGGTCTTTCAACTAGGTTCCTCACTTTGTTTCTCTCAAATTGGCCTAGTTCTTCTTGCATGGCCATAATCCAGTGAGGATCACAATTTTCTTCCTCAAACTTCTTTGGTTCAACTTGTGGTAGGAAGCATTGGAGCATCATCCCATTGGAGACTTGGTGTCTTGTTCTTACTCCTGTATTGGGGTCTCCAATTACTTGAGTTTGTGGATGATCTTTCAAATTGACCCTTGTCCTTCCTGGACTTGTCAGATGTTCTTCTTCCTCATTAGTGATGGGATCATTGTCCACCTGGCCTTCCTGAACCATGTTCTCTTGTGGGAGTTGGTTTTGAATGCTCTTTTCTGAATCTTCTTCATGTTCTTGTTCAGATTCCTCACTCGATTCCTCTATCTGGTTTTCTTTTCCATTATATGTGTTCTCTAGAACCAGTTGCTCAAGCTGTGTTTCTATACTGCTGTTTTCCTGTGGAAAAGAACTGGTGGGAGTTCCCTCCCCCTTAAACAGTATGTTAGTTTCATCAAATATAATGTGCATAGATTCTTCAATTTTAAGAGTTCTCCTGTTATAGCACCTATAGTCTTTACTAGATGTTGAGTATCCCAGAAATATTCCATCATCAGATTTCTTGTCAAACTTGGCAAGATGATCTTTTCCATTATTTAGGATAAAACAAGCACATCCAAAGATCTTAAAATATTTAACTATGGGTGTTTTTCCTTTCAGGAGCTCATATGAAGTTTTTGACTTAGTTTTGTGAATGAGACTTCTATTGAGAACATAGTTTGCAGTGTTGACTGCTTCAGTCCATAAGGTTTTGTTGAACTCAGATTGAATCTGTTTTATAAATTTTGAAAGGATCTTTTGGGTTTCAGACTTAGCCCTTAGAAAGAATACCCAGCTAAACCTAGAATAGTCATCCACAATGACTAGTGTATAAGATTTTTCACCTATGCTCTGAGTGGATATGGGACCAAAGAGATCCATATGCAGTAAGTAGAGAATCCTGGGAGAGTCATCCTTACCAATTGGTTTGAAGGATGATTTGGTCTATTTTACTAGTTGGCAAGGTCTACAAGGAGAATCCTTAGAGTATCTACCCTTTGGTAAGCCTCTGACTAGATTATTCTTTGCTAGTTTACTAATGGTTTTGTGGTTTAAGTGACCCAGCCTCCTATGCCATAATTCATTTTTATTAATAATATTGTTAAACAAACAAACTTCTGTGGGTGAGGAGCTAAAATCTACTACATATACTTTTCCTTTTCTAATTCCATTGAGTACTGTGGCACTAGTCTTGATGTCAATAATATGGCAGAATAGTGTGGTGAATTTTACCTCATACTTACCACTGTCACATATCTGACTTATACTTATCAAATAGTGCATTAGTCCTTTGACTACTGCCACATTCTTTAAGGTGACTTTCCCTTCTTTGAAATCTCCAAACCCCTGGTTTGGCCACATCTAGAGTCTCCAAAAGTCACTGATGGTCCAAGTCTATCCTCAAAGTTGATCAATAGGTTTTTGCATCCTGTCATGTGCATGGAGCATCCACTGTCCAAGTACCACACCAGCCTAGAGATGTGATACATCTGCACATAAAATTTTACACATTAGTTTCGACCCTGCTGAGCTGGGGTCCCTTCCTCCCATCAGTGAAAGATTTAATGAAAGAATAAGTGGGTTTTTCTGAATATCCTTCCTCCTTTAGGGGTATTGGTTTATCATACCAATTTTCTTTGGTGATGTTACAGAAATAGTGGTCATAGTAAAAGGAAATGGATTGAGAGAGCTGTTTGGAAGAGGAGAAATTTCTGTCTGATTGGTTGCGTCGATATGGATTCGACGTAGGTTTATGGTTGCGTCGATATGAAGTCGACGCTTTCTCCATTCTGCGTTTACTTTCAGTCGAAGCATGAGAGAGGTTGCGTCGGGTAGGAGTCGACGCACTTTGGTGTATGCGTCGATTACAAGTCGACGCACGTTGATAAGAATTCGACGCATGTTTAAATTTTTTCTGAGGATATTTTCCTAGGATTCCTTTATATGTAATGGGATTAGTTTTATTAAAGACAGTGGTTGTTTCTGGATTTTCCTGTGATCTTTCTCCTGTCAAATGACCTTCCCTAGTGAAGTGAATGGGATGTCTCCAAACAGATTTGCTAGTTGATTGAGTTTTTGGTTCTAAGTCAGTATTATCTTCTAGTTGTCTAAGTCTATCAGTAAGATTTCTAGAGATGTTCTTGAGCTTCTGACTTCTCCCATTTAGAGAGTCTTCAAAGGCCTTTGCGTTTGCTAGCTCATTTCTCAGTGTTAGATTTTCTGTATAGATTTTGTCTAATTCCTTTTCTGAGAGTCCTAGACTGAGCTCATAGTTATTATACTGTGTATTCACTTGTTTGAGATTTTTTAATTCATTTCTTAGTTCTTTTATTTCTTTTTCACATTTGATTAGATTTAAACAGAATTCTTTGAAATTGTTTTTGAAATCAGTGGAAGAGAAATCTATATCATCAAGTATATTTACCATAGATGTATCATCAGGCTTCTGAGTGGCCATCAAACAGGTTTCCTCCAGCTTGGCCTCTTCTTGATCATTGTCAGATGAGGTGCTTTCTTCAGATTCTGAATCACTCCATGATTGAGCAATGAGACCTTTCTCTTTCTTCTTTTTCTTCTGTAGATCTGTTCTTTTCAGATCTTTCTTTTTGCTGATCTCCTTAGGACATTCAGGTGCAATATGTCAAGGTTTCCTGCAAGAGTAACATATAATCTCTTTAGTAGGTATTTTATTATACCTAGTTTTTGAGTCTCTTCCTCTGGATCCTTTTGTTTTGATCCACTTCTTGAAACTTCTGGCCAGTAGACTGATCAGCTCCTCATCACTTATAGAGGGTTCACCTTCAACAGCCTTCAATGCAATACTCTTTTCTTTTGAGAGTGAAGGAGCCTTTTCTTTCTCTTCTTTCTCAGCTCTTGTTTTCAACAGTTGTTCATAAGATTTTAATTTACCCAACAGGACATCTGTTGAGATTTCTCTTTGACTTCTGGAGTCTCTAATTGGCCAGATTATTGAATCCCAAGAGCTAGGGAAGCAAGTTAGCAGTTTGTCATTTATCTCAGTGAGAGATATGTCCTTTTCAAGTGTTCTCAACTCATTCACTATGAGGTTGAATCTGGCATACATGTCAGCAACACTTTCACCTTCATTCTTCTAGAAGTTTTCATATTGAGAGATGAGTAGTGCCTTTCTATCCTTTTTCTCATCAGCACTTCCCTCTACCATTTTGGTGAGAGCTTCCCATACTTCCTTAGCTGACTCACATTCAGCAATCTTTTGGAAGATTTCATCTGAGAGGGTTGAGACTAGGATTTTCATAGCCTTGGCAACATATCCTTGGGCTTTCTTTTCTTCATTTGTCCACTCAGCTTTTGGAGCAAGTGTTTGAGTTACTTTTCCACTTGAGTCCTTTCTGAATGGCTTGGGGGGACCTGTCAAGACAACATTAAACAATTCATCATCAATAGAGTTTAAATAAATTCTAATTCTTGTTTTCCAAAGTGCAAACTTTTCAAGGTTGCAAATTGGTGGTCTGGTGGAAGCATAATCTTTGATTTGTGCCATGTGAAAAATAAATTTTAGAAATATATATATATATATAAATAAGAGGTAGGATATTTTTGATCAAGGAGTTAACCTTTTTAGATCAACCTGGCTCTGATACCAATTGAAAGTGCACAGTTAACCTCACTAGAATTCTCTAGAGGGGGGGGGGGTTGAATAGAGATTAAAAATTTTGTGCAATTATATATATATATATATATTTATATATATATATATGTGTGTGTGTGTGTGTAGTGATCACAGATTAAGGCTTCCCACACACCAACAAGAATTAAGCAAGTAAAGAAAGTAATTGCAAGAAAAGAAATCACAGCACAACACAAGGAAATATAGTGGTTCCCCAAACTTTTGGTAGTCCACTCTTCTACCCCCTTTGGTAGAAATTCACTATCTTACACTGAGTCTTTTGATAAGGAGACTCTTAGAACCACCCTGAGTCTTTTGATAAGGAGACTCTTAGAACCAACTGAGTCTTTTGAAAAGGAGACTCCTAGAACCAGTACAACTGAATTTTTTGAAGAGAGATTCTAAAAACTCTTTTACAGTATTTGAGAGTGAAATGAATGTAAAGAAGAAAGAGAAACAATATAAAGACAAGAAGGAATCTTCTTCCTAGCAAGAAGATTGGAAGCACAAGAAGTAGTGAATGAAATCTCTTCTATAGTGAGAAGAAGATTTGTAGCTTTTCTCTCTTTTAGTGAGAGCTATCAGAGTTTGCAGTAGAGTGGCTTCAGAAGCAGGAGAAGATGGAAGCTTGATGGTTGCTACAGGATTATTTATCAATTCTCTCTCTTTTTCACTTGGGAGCTTTTCCTCTTTTTCAAATGTAAAAATGGTGGATCACTTGTATATATTCTCTGCCGACCTCCTTGTTATTTTATAGCTCTGTCCATTCAAATAATACTATAGGAGGATAATTGATTTGCAGACAGAGAAATAGAAAGATAGAAATATTTCCATAATAATAAAATCAATAGAAGGAAAGAATTCATTCTGATTTCAAATAATGTCCATAAAGGTTTAAATCAAATTAGCCAAGAATCTATTAGAGGAAAAGAATGATTCAGAACGGCTATAAAGAGTAAATTGATTCTATATAAATCAGATCTATAAAAGAAGGAAAGAGATCTGGCTATTTTTGAATTAAACATAGAAATCGACGTGCGTCGATTACTATTCGACATAAGCGTCGAATTCGTCCTGGCTGGACGTCGAGAGAAGAATAAGGAAGGTGCGTCGACTAAGGTGCGTTGACTTCTCAAGATGCGTCGACTAGAAGTCAGAGCTATGTCGACATAGGATACGTCGAATTCTTCTTAAAGTTACTTCGACTCATTCTGAAAGGAACGTCGACACCACTTCGACGTTGTGTCGAATACTATTCGACGCATATTTACTTAACCTTGACTTTTCTTTCTTAGAAAACATATTCAACTCATTTTCAGGGGTTAAGAGAAATCATTTTCCCAACAAGGCTCCTGGGCCACATCAGGAGTAGGGGTAGTAGGCTAAGCAAGCCGCCTAGTATGATTATTGATAATCGCGAAGACCGCTTCAGCGACTAATCTAACCATCTCAGCATAAGGGGTGGTCATTGGTACCTCAGCGGACACACTACTCTCAGCAGTGTTAGGGGGTTGAGACTGCCCCGCAGCACTCCTAATCACCTATAATCATGCAAAACACAATTTAGTGACCGAAAACATAGCAACAAACAATTACGAATGCTCAGGTTCCACAAACAAGCATTATTAGTTTTTATCGTTTTAAGTGAATGCACATCACGTGCACTCCACACCCCTTAAAAGGAATTCGGCCTCGAATTCGCTAAACTACGGATCGATTCCTAAAGTCCGATACCAATTGTAAGCGCAGCAGAAGCGTGGTGGGCAAATAACCCACAGGTCGGAGGATCGAAACCCCCCTCTGATACCAAATTGTAACACCCTGCTAGTACAAATAATATTACAGTAGGTCTAGATGGGACCCACGCCATACTATACACACTAGCTAGGCATTATAAGGTGATCAAAAGAAAAGAACTACAACTACACGAGAGTACATATAGCGTAAGCGGAAGCATTTGATTTAAAACATCTTTTAGAACTGTCCACTATCCCAGGAGTGAAACAATAGAGTTACAGCCTTAAGGCCTTACATTTAAACAAATGTACCAAACTCAAAACAAACATACATCAGCACGCAGGCCGGCAATAAAAGGAAAGCAGAAAAAAAGAGGTTGGCCTTCAAGGGCCAGCACAGCAAAAGGGGCACCACCCGCTACTTTCCAATTGGCTCACCAGCAGATGGACCAACATCAAATAAGAGGTAAATGAGGGTCAGCTATGAGCTGACCATAAACTGCGTTATGATCCCACCCACCTCCCCGGCCATCTAGCCGGCTCAGGGGTGTGTCACCGCTAATCTTGAAAGCAAGTCGTACATGCAACATGTAATCATAAAAGAAAATGCAACTACCACTACACAGGGTGAGGTTTCAAGCACAATCAATCTTCTAAGTTGAGCATTAAAGTAAAGGGAAACTAGGTATGCACATAATGTTGGTTGGGTTTGTAACATCCCCATCCATTCGGGAGCATATAACAGAAGGTCCGGCCGGGGCCCAATGCCATATACTACAAAACAAACGGGAGCGACACTTAATTGAAATATCGAACGACGCTATACAACCAAGCCTAACTCAGAGCATTCTATGCGGAAGCTGAAAGAGACTGGATAAACCCCAAAACCTGAACCCGGGTATGTCCACTTCTATTAATAGGAATAAAGTATTTTACACAACAAAAGAGGCACAACGACCTTACAAATTACCGACATCGGCGCGCAGGCCGGCCATACATGAAAACAAGAGAACATCAAAAAGGCCTTCAAGGGGCGCAGCAGCGTAGGGGCTTCAGCCCGCTATGCGCCCGATATGTTCCCGCTCGGTCCAGCACCTATACAACAAGCCCACCAAAAACGGTGGCAAAACCAGGGCAACGGTCAGCAACAGCTGACCAAATATAACGACCCCACCCCTTCGAGGGGGTGGCAGTTTCCAGTCCCTGCAAGAGCATCACAGCATATATATATAACAGGAAGAAGCGGCTGATACGGCCCACAACAACTCATACATATGCATCAATCACAAACATGGGAATGGCCTCCACGTCTCGTGATCTCAGGCACTCTTTGGTGTACTCTGCCTTCCACCACCATCCACTCTTGATGGCTTTGCCCTTCGAGGCTAAAGTCGGTGGCTCGAATACCAGGGCTCTCCCGTGCTTTAAATGTGAACATCACGTAGTCTGAAGACTCTTTCCCATTGCTTCCTGACATGCTGTACGAGACTCACTAATCAAGTGCTGCAATGGTGCGGTTTCAGGTTCGCCAAATGCCCATTGTTCACAGTTCTCGTTGTACATCACAAAAAGCGGGTATGGCGTCCCCTCAGCCCATGTATTCTCAAATAGCCAGCCCTACGGGCCGCTAAGTCATCCACCAGGACACCCTCACAGGTCGGGCACACAGGCCCCAGGTCCTCTCAACAGGTGGGTGATGAGTCCCATTTATATACACATTTATGGACTCATCTGGGCCGATATTTGAGTCAATGCACTACATTTTAGATCCATAATCACTCATATTTGTTCTTTACCTGTTATTCCAAGCTAAGTGCACTTTTAGGCCCGTTTCGATGTAATTTCTTGTTTATCTTACTCATGCTTTATGTTGCAATTCAATTTCTATATTTGAGAATGTGTGGAATACCCATTTACGTGGCCTGACGATCTTTAATGTTGATACGGGGGTTGTGCGAGTGTTCCGGGGCGCAAAAACTGCACAGGAACACTGCGCACGACCACTGGACATAGTGCGCACGACCACTGGTCGTGCGCTAGTGATCGTGCATTAATTCCCACCTCAAAAGTGGCCTGATTGGCTTATCGCATGACCACTGGACATAGTGCGCACGACCACTGGTCGTGCGCCACTGATTGTGCGCCACTGATCGTGCGCATTGAAAACCTGCACCTATCTATAAATAGCTGCTCCGCGAAAACAGCCGTAACTCCTTCGTTCTTAGGTCTTTTTGAGCGCCGTTTTTTGCGTTTTTTCATTCTAAGCCTCCTCTATTCATATAGGAACTTCAAGGAAGAGATTGGATCTTACTTTCATCATCAAGGAAGGTTTGAAGAGCATTGGACATCGCCGGGTCGTGACACGAAGAAGACGGGCCATTGGGAGGAAGTGACAGCCCTCCTTTACCCCGGACGCAGTTGAGGACCGAGCTTGGACGCGGATTGACAACCCAGCGATTCCAACCGTGAATCCCAGCAAGGCTTCGGAGTCGGTCGAATCTCTTACTCTTTATTCTTTCGAAATGATGTTTGTATGCTAAACTCTCTATTTTGCGGATGAAGAACATGATAAATCTAGATCTGTAACTTTTATTTCATCTTTATGAAATTCCTTTTGATTTATTCATGTGTATGAGGTGCGCTATTGTCATTCATTTTATCGATTTCATTCCGTGAGCCTACTCTTCCATCCGCCAAGCTAAGCGGTGCTAACGGCCCGTGTAATCCACCACGACTCCGCCGGTGCGAACCATTCCATCCGCTAGCCTACTCGTCCATCCGCCCTTTCGAAGTAGTGCGTTCAAGGCCTACGTAGTCTACATCCTGCCTAGCGAAGCAGTGCGCTCAAGGCCTGCATAGGAGTAGTTTAATTTTGTTACTTTTATTTTCCATAACCCAAACAACCCCCCTTCCCGTTCCATCCGACTAAAGGACTTCAATCTCAAGTCCTGCCTCAATAGTAAACTCCACCTTACTGTGTTCCTTGAGAGATTCGATACTTGGGGATTTACTTCCTCATATTATTACTTGACAGCGACCGGTTCACTACCGTTCGGATCGCAGTCTCGCTACCGCCTATAGCGGTGTGCAGGATTTGCGCATCAAGTTTTTGGCACCGTTGCCGGGGAACACAGACGTGTGAGTTGCTGTAGGGGGAGACAAGAGTTAGAAGTTCTTCCATTGTGTATAGTCCTCTTGTCATTTTGTTTGTTTTCTATTTAATTTTTGCGTTTATTAATTTTACTATTTCCCTTTTCCTGTTTTAAATTTTTTTTTTAGGCAAGTTTAATCCAAGGAGTTTTATTAGTTTGTGTAAATTTCCTTGCAAAGAATTTCAGCTTCATTTTATCTGCTTTAATTATTGAAAATGTCGTCATGGGATATTTCACCTAGCTTTAATGACATGGTTTATTATATGGACCAAATGAATGAGTTGAATGCTAGGCAGTGTAGGAACATTGTTTGCTTATTGTGTCGAGGAGAGGGTCATGAATTGAAGGACTGTCCTAGTCTTTTCTATCCTGACCGCTGCTCCTCCACTCATGACAACAGTGTCCCTATCGCTCATTCTGTGCCCATGGAGGCAATTGTGCCCTCTACCCCTGAGCTTGTCTCGTGCATGGACTCCTCACTCCCTGTGTATGGCTTCACTCCTAGTGATGATGATCACTCATCTGTTAGCCAACAAGGAGAGGAATGGGAGCTCCTAGATGCACCTGAGTATGATGAGGAAAGTATTCTTTCCATCGGGGAGGCGTCAGCAGATCTTTTTGCGGAGGAGCCAAATCTTTGTGTTCCTCCAGTTTTTTTGCAAGATTTTTCTACACACATTCTTTATGATCCTATCAAAGTAAAGGAGTGGGGTGATGCTTCGGACTCGGAGGATGCTCCAAAGTGGGTTGAGGAGGATACTCTCTCTGATGAGGAGGTTTGCACTTCTTCATGGGACGAGGAGGTCCAAACCACCACTGAGGCCCTTGAGTTCTTGGGTTCCCCTCGCCATGATACTTACGATGATGATAGAGATCTATCCTTGGATCCTGTTGGGAGTGAGACTGGGACCACTCCCCCAATTTTTGATTATTTAAGTCATTCTTCTCTTTTATTTCCTAACCCCCCTTCTTCATCTGAGCCTGTGCAGGTTGAATCTTCGCAGGTACATCAGGAGGACTTGGAGCATGATGCTCAAGTCAATGATGAGTGTATCTTCATATGTGAGGAGGTTGACCCCTCCTCCATAGAGGAAGCCTCATTCATTTCCTTCTCCTCCTGCTGCACCCCTGGAGATGATACCTTGCTGGGCAAGGATTGTTTTGGTGAGATGAATGAGGACCAGGTCTCCTTTTCTTCTTACTTTCTGTTTCCTCTACCTGCTTTATGTAGGTATTATTATTTGGGTAGAGGAGTAACTGTTCTGTCGCCGTATCGGTACCCGCTACCGACACATGTATTAGAACAGTTACCTGTCCATTTCCTTTTTCATAGGCCCATTAGCTAGAACCTTCATGTTTTTGAATAAGTCGTGCTGGGATGACAATAACCCCAGTAGTTATCTTACTTTTCATGCATTTTATTTTAGTCCATCCTGTTTAGTTAGCTGTAGTTTATTGTAGTTTATCTTTTTCTGTTTCTTTTGTTTTGTGGAGCTGACCCCTGCAGGTACTTCTTCTGGATGGCGGATGCTGCAGCTTAGTCTTGGTTTAAACGCAAATCTTCTGGTATGCTCACTTGCTGAGCATTGGGTACTCTCTTCCCCTAGCCCTATTTTGATTTTCCTGTCATATATTATGTGGATTGTTTAGTTTAAGTCTGGGGGAGAGTAGTTTTGTTTACCCGCTCGCATGCACTATTGCATTGCATATTAGAAGATTTCATTTAAAATGTTTTGTTCATTTTCATTGCACACCACAGCACCCACTTGAGCGCGCTTAGCCGTTGGCACGTCGCGAATTGAATTTGTCTTTTTTGTGTGATTTGGAAAAACATTGTGCTGGCTTAGGATTATGAGGTGGAGTAAAATGTTGACTCTTGCAGTGCTCCTAGTCGAGTGCTCATGTCTCGTTGGAATTTGTGTAGATTCAATTTCTTTTTATGCTTTTAGATTATATTTTTCTATTAGCGTAGATATTGTTTACTTTACTCAAAAAGTGGTGAATCCGGTGTGAATCAAACGGTAGCATAGGAATGTGTGTAGACGTTCGTTAGTCTCGTATTGCCCGAGCCGGGAGGAAGGATTATCTTTCTCGGTGGCTAGAACTTGCCCAAAGCGATTCTTGAAGCATGGGTATACGGTTAGTCAATTGCGTGAATGTGATATAGGCCATCATTTTGGCCCGGTTGAGCCTTTGTGCCCACTCCTATCGCTTTATCCTCGTTAGCCCAGTTGTGCCTACCCTTTCTTTGATTCAGCCCCACTATTGTCTCACCAAAGCCTAAATGCCAAACCTAGTCGCACTCCCAAATCTGAGCTTTAGTTGTTTAATATTTTCATGAGTTGGGTTGTTGATTTGGTGATATGTTTGTGAAGATTTGGATGTGTTATTGTTTAGTTGCTGAAAATGATAAGAAAAGAAAAGAAGAAAATGAGAGAAAGAAAAGAAGTGAAAAGAAAAGAAAAAGATTTGAGCTTTAATGAAAAAATCTGTGTAAAAATTTATGTTTGGGAGTAGGCGGTGCACACACCCATGTTGTTAAGTCCAAGTCTGGGGGTGTGATGTACCCGTGTGTTTGTGTGGCGAATAAGGAGAATTTCTGCACTAGCTCATTTGGGTTTAATATTTGAGCCATCGTCTTTATCATTGCATACCTCACCTAAACCCAAGCCCCATTTAAAACCTAAAGTCCTATTGATTCACGCATTTGAGTCAAACCAGTGCCATGGAGAGAGTGCGAACGGGCAAGCTTATGGTCACCGACATTGATGGATTTCAATGGAGTTGTCCCGAGCCCCGATCTTTGGCAATGCTCGCCTCAGCGTTCAGTTTACTTTCTTCCTATGTATGACCTTATGATTCACCGTGATTCGCCTTTTGAGTAAACGTAATATATAAATACGCTCCTAGAAAATTATAAACCAATATGTATAATTAGAAAGTTTGTCTACTATATTTCTACGCACATGAGCATGCGACTTCGCATGGTACTCCGCTTGATAATTTCTTCGCCAGCTTATGTTTTTACTGTCCGCGAGAGATGGTTTGCTCGGGACGCGCAAATAGGTAAGTCTGGGGGTGTGATGAGTCCCATTTATATACACATTTATGGACTCATTTGGTCCGGTATTTGAGTCAATGCACTACATTTTAGATCCATAATCACTCATATTTGTTCTCTACTTGTTATTCCAAGCTAAGTGCACTTTTAGGCCCGTTTCGATGTATTTTCTTGTTTATCTTACTCATGCTTTATGTTGCAATTCAATTTCTATATTTGAGAATGTGTGGAATGCCCATTTACGTGGCCTGACGATCTCTAATGTTGATACGGGGGTTGTGCGAGTGTTCCGGGGCGCAAAAACTGCACAGGAACACTGCGCACGACCAATGGACATAGTGCGCACGACCACTGGTCGTGCGCTAGTGATCGTGCATTAATTCCCACCTCAAAAGTGGCCTGACTGGCTTATCGCACGAGCACTGGACATAGTTCGCACGACCACTGGTCGTGCGCCACTGATCGTGCGCATTGAAAACCTGCACCTGTCGATAAATAGCTGCTCCGCGAAAACAGCCGTAACTCCTTCGTTTTTAGGTCTTTTTGAGCGCCGTTTTTTGCGTTTTTTCGTTCTAAGCCTCCTCTATTCATCTAGGAACTTCAAGGAAGAGATTGGATCTTACTTTCATCATCAAGGAAGGTTTGAAGAGAATTGGACATCGCCGGGTCGTGACACGAAGAAGACGGGCCATTGGGAGGAAGTGACAGCCCTCCTTTACCCCGGACGCAGTTGAGGACCGAGCTTGGACGCGGATTGACAACCCAGCGATTCCAACCGTGAATCCCAGCAAGGCTTCGGAGTCGGTCGAATCTCTTACTCTTTATTCTTTCGAAATGATGTTTGTATGCTAAACTCTCTATTTTGCGGATGAAGAACATGATAAATCTAGATCTGTAACTTTTATTTCATCTTTATGAAATTCCTTTTGATTTATTCATGTGTATGAGGTGCGCTATTGTCATTCATTTTATCGATTTCATTCCGTGAGCCTACTCTTCCATCCGCCAAGCTAAGCGGTGCTAACGGCCCGTGTAATCCACCACGACTTCGCCGGTGCGAACCATTCCATCCGCTAGCCTACTCGTCCATCCGCCCTTTCGAAGTAGTGCGTTCAAGGCCTACGTAGTCTCCATCCCGCCTAGCGAAGCAGTGCGCTCAAGTCCTGCATAGGAGTAGTTTAATTTAGTTACTTTTATTTTCCATAACCCAAACAACCCCCCTTCGCGTTCCATCCGACTAAAGGACTTCAATCTCAAGTCCTGCCTCAATAGTAAACTCCACCTTACTGTGTTCCTTGAGAGATTCGATACTTGGGGATTTACTTCCTCATATTATTACTTGACAGTGACCGTTTCACTACCGTTCGGATCGCAGTCTCGCTACCGCCTATAGCGGTGTGCAGGATTTGCGCATCAGTGGGCACAACAACATCACCAGAACTCAGTCTGGGAGCTGTCGCCGGCGTTAACGCTAACGCCTGGCGATAGTGCACAAAACCCCATTTTGGCTTCTAGCTGTGGGTGCTTCCTGGGGCACACCCCCAGGCATTGCTGCACATGCAGTAGCACTCCCACTGCCTCAGAATGCACAAAATCACCAGAACTAAGTCTGGGAGCTACCGCCCGGCGATAACGCTAACGCCAGGCGATAGTGAACAGAACCTCCAATTCTACTTCTAACTTCGGGTGCTCCCCGGGGCACACCCCCAGGCGTTGCTGTGCATGCAGTAGCACCCTCTAGTCCTACGAAGCAGGATATCAACACAGAGTTTCCCCCGGCACGCATAATATCAAAAAGCATCACCAACCCGGACTAACCGTCTCGGATGGGCTTCACACAGCGCGCCTACGTCCATTCCACGCATGGACTCTACATGTACACAAGATTTGACGGAGAAAACACGAATCCATCCGTCGGAGGTCATGACCTCACCCTTTTGGGTAGGGACCTCAAATAAGCACGAAAATGGACTAACACATGTCCAAAAGAGGGTAGAAAAGATCGTTACCCTTAGACATCGCTTCGAGGTCATGGCTTGACTTTTGGCACGGATGGAAAGGAGCGTATAGCCCTCCTCTACGCGTAGCCACCAATGTTGAGGGAATCAGAGTAGTGTAGCTCCATCAAATCCAAGCTCTAGGGTTGAGGAACCTTATTCATCATCTTCTCCAAGGCTCTCCCTCTCTCCAAAATAATTTCCTTAAGGCATAAAGGAATCCAAGAGCCTTTCGGCCTCCTAAGGCCACATCCCGGGCACCTCTGTCCGAAACAAGGCCCCAAAGTCAATGCCCCATTAATACCCACGATTTCGGCCGCAAAGTACAATTAGGCGATGTCGCCGGGCGACAGCGCTATCGTCTGGCGATAGCTCTAAGGAACCGACTCCGACCAGTCAACGCCACTTCTTTGAACAGTGCATGACACGTGTCATGGTGTCGCCGACGTTAGACTTACCGCCGCGCGACATCCTCTCGACAGAGCCTTCTCAACAGAATGCTATCGCCGGGCGATAGCCACTATTGCCGGCGATAGCGCTGGATTCCAGAAATCCAACTTTCTGATTTGAGGTCTTACAACCCTCCCCTCCTTATAACAATTTCGTCCCGAAATTTGTAAGAACAGGAACATATATACATATATCCAAAAAGGTCTTTACATAAAGGGGAAAAGAGAGATAAACATCATCGAAACATCTCGGGGAACTCCTCCATCATGGTCTGCTCACGCTCCCATGAGAGTTCCTCGCGACCGCAGTTGTCCCAACGGACCTTTACCATACGGATCGCCTTGTTCCGCAACTAACGCACCTCAGCATCCTCGATGCTAACGGGCCTGACTGCCGTCTTAAGCCCACTATCCACGGGCACCTGATCCGCCGCGACCAACTGCGTAGGCTCTTGCACTGCCTTCCGCAACACGGAGATGTGGAATACATCGTGTAGCCCGCTTAGTTCCGCCGATAGTGCAAGCCTATAAGCCGCCTCGCCGACGCGCTCGATGATCTCAAACGGACCAAGGTATCTCGGACTCAGCTTTTCAAGCGTCGAATCCTGGATACACGCTTGAACGGCCTGATCTTCATGTAAACCCAATCGCCAACGGCGAACTGGACGTCGCGGTGCTTCGCATTATAGTACTTCGCCTACCTATCCTGCGCAACCAAAAGCCTCTCCCGGATCATACGTACCGTCGAAGTTGCCTCTTCGACGTCTTTCATCTTGAAGAGCTTCGTCTCGCCCGTTTCCGCCCAAGCTATGGGAGTGCGGCACTTCCTGCCATAGAGGGCCTCGAAAGGCGCCATCTGAATACTCGCCTGGTAGCTGTTGTTGTACGCGAACTCAACAAGAAAGAGGTGATCTTCCCACCCCTTGCCAAAATCTAGGACGCACATCCGGAGCATGTCCTCCATCGTCCTATTGGTACGCTCAGTTTGTCCATCCGTCTGAGGATGAAAGGCCGTGCTAAACTGCAGCTTCGTACCCAATAGACGATTGACTAGCCTCCAGTCGCTCAAAGTAAAGAATCCATCTCGATCACTGACGATGCTACGGGGCACACCGTGCAGTCGTACTACTGTATCAACATACAGCTTCGCCAAATTCTCCACCGGATCATCCTTCCGGTTGGGGATAAAGTGCGCCACCTTCGTCAGCCGGTCTACGACTACCTAGATGGCATCGTTCCCGCACTGCGATCTAGGCAGCCCATGCACGAAATCCATGGAAACGTCATCGAATTTCCACTCTGGAACCGGTAATGTCTTCAAAAAACCACCGGGCTTCTGACATTCCGCCTTCACTAGCGCACAAGTGTGGCACTTGGCCACGTAGTGAGCGATGTCCCTCTTCATACCCGGCCACCAGAAAAGGACCTTCATGTCCTTGTACATCTTCGTGCTCCCCGGATGAACTGAATACCTGGTACGATGCGCCTCGTACATCAACTCATCGTGCAGCTCACCCACCTTGGGGACGCACAAATGGTCGCCTCTCCACAGCAACCCATCACATACCTGAAACTGGGCATCCGGCCCACCACCAGCCTCCTCCGCGTAGCGCTTTAAACTCGGCTCGAGTTCTAAAGCCTGGCGGACTCTATCTGCGAGGTCGTACTGCACCTCAGTCCAACTCAAACAGGCACCGACACTGCTCCTCTTCTCCACGCAAGAAATATCCTAGGCCTCCAGGTCAGGTATCAGGTGCTCATCATGCATCTGAATCCAGTTGGCCTGCGCTGGAGCCCTGCGACTGAGTGCATCTGCGACAACATTCCCCTTCCCGGGAGTATAGTGGATCTCGAAGGTGTAGTCCCCAAGGAACTCCATCCACCATTGATGTCGCTTATTCAGTCCCTTCTGCGTCAGAAGGTACGTCAGGCTCTTATGGTCCGTGAAGATGTCGATCTTCACGCCATACACATAATGCCGCCAAAGCTTCAGGGCAAATATCACGGCCGCCAACTCTATGTCGTGGACCGGATAGTTCCACTCGTGCGCCTTCAGTTGGCGAGAGCCGTACGCTACTACATTGCCATGCTGCTGCAGAACATAGCCAAGGCCGCTCCCAGAAGCGTCGCTGTAGATCTCAAAGCCCTCCGTGCCGCAAGGCAAACATAAGATCGGAGCCATGGTAAGCCGCCACTTCAACTCCTCGAAAGCCTGCGCACACGCGGGCGTCCAAATAAACTCCTGCATCTTCCATGTCAGCGTCGTAAGAGGCAGTGCGATCCGTGAGAAGTTCTCCACGAAGCGCCTGTAATAGCCGGCCAGCCCGAGAAAGCTACGGACCTCCGCTACAGAAGAAAGAACAGGCCACTCCCTGATGGCCACGACCTTTACCGGATCTACCGCCACACCCGCTCCACTAACCACATGACCTAAGAACGCTACGTAAGGTAGCCAAAACTCGCACATCGAGAATTTGGCATACAACTGGTTCCTCCTCAGAACCTCCAAGACTACTCGCAGGTGATCACCATGCTCCTCCTCAGACTAAGAGTAGACCAGTATGTCATCAAGGATTGCGATCACAAACCGGTCGAGGTACTCTCGGAAAGTCCGCCGCATCAAGTCCATAAATACCGAAGGCGCATTAGACAGCCCAAATGGCATCACGGTAAACTCATACTGCCCGTACCTTGTACTGAAGGCAGTCTTCTGGATGTCGCATTCCCTGATCCGCACCTGATAGTAGCCGGACTTCAAGTCCAGCTTCGAGTATACTGTCGAACCAACGAGCTGGTCGAACAAGTCGTCTATCCTCGGAAGAGGATACTTGTTCTTCTCGGTCAGCTTGTTCAGCTCCCGATAATAGATGCAAAGCCGCATGCTACCATCCTTCTTTCTGACAAAGAGAACCGGTGCACTCCAAGTTGAGGAACTCGGGCGTACGTAGCCCTGCTCAAGCAGCTCCTGCAACTGCAGCTTCAACTCCGCCAACTCCTTCGGAGCCATACGATACGGCGAGCGGGCCACAGGATTAGCGCCTAGCACCAACTCAATCGTGAAATCTATCTCCCACTGTGGTGGAGCACCGGGGAGATCACTCGGGAACACATCGGGGAACTCTGAAACTACCGGAACATCCACTAGGCTGGGCCTCGGCGTTGAAGCCTCCACTAGAGCAAAGAATAACTCTGCTCCCAAACGCACTACCTTGGACACCTGGAGAGCAGACATCAGCATCTTGCTCGATCCACGCATGCCCGCAAAGACCGTCTCACGATCGGCACACTACCCAAACCTCACCTCCTTGGTGGTGCAATCAATGCACGCACGCTGCTCCGACAGCCAGTCCATGCCGAAGATTACATCGAACTCAACCAGGGGGAGTAACGATGCTTTCAGGTCATACTCCTGGCTTCCAACTAGAACCTTCACGCAGCAACTCCTCTCCACACGCATCGAATATCCATTCGGCAGTAGGACTTCCAGTCCATCTGCAGAAGCAATCGACGACGCACTAATACGTTGGACGAAGTCCGACGATAAGAAGGAGTGCGAAGCTCCAGTATCGAAAAGCGCTCTTGCAGGAACGCCTAAAACATTTACAAAGCCTACGCCGCCAACCAAGATTAGCATGAACACTAAAACAGGTATATAAAACAATAAGGACTGTATCTTAAAATATACCTGTCACGACGTCCTTGGCTTAGATAGCCTCCTGCTGACCAAGATTGAAGACTCTGGGTTGCGGGGGAGCCATACGGGAGGCAGTGGACTCAACCGCCTTCCCCTTCTCAGAAAAAGATGGCCCAGTCTTATTTTCTGACCTTGGAAGCCCACTGCGGCAATCCCGAGAGAAATGGCCAGGCTTGCCACAAGTAAAACAAATAAGAGGGCCAAGTCCAGATGACGCGCCCTAAGCAGAGGGAGCTGGCCCAGATAATCGAGCCTTCTTCCAGTGATTCAACCTCCGCAACTTCACCGCACTCGGCGCCTTGCCCTCCGGCACTGCCTCGCCCACAGCCACCTGGCCCTTCTGCCTGAGCATGTCCTGCTCTAGCACTCGGGCTGAACTAACGAGGGTCGTGAAACCTTGCGTCAACGGCCCTGTCAGAAGATACCGCAACTCACTACGCAAGCCTCCGTAAAACCTGTTCACCCTTCTCCCCTCATCATCGAAAGAAGTTCCAGCGTAACGCCCGAGGCGGGTGAACTCATACATGTAGTCATCAACCAGTCTATCACCCTGCGTCAGAGCCAGGAACTAGTTCTCCATCGCGATCTGCTTCGACGGAGGCACATACCTTGCCAGGAAGATTCTCGAGAACTCTTCCATCGACACATCAACCAGTCGCCTTCCCGCAAACTAGCGCTTCTCTACCTCATCCCACCACCGCCTGGCTTCCTTTTCCAACAAGAAAGTAGCAAAGGTCACTTTTTGCGCTTCATCTGACTGTGCCGCAGTCAGTATTCGCTCCATATGCGACAGCCAGTCCTCGGCCTCAGCTGGGGATTCAACCCCGGTAAACGGAGGAGGTCGAAATACCAGGAAGTGCTTCAGCTATTGCTCAGCATCACGCCTCACGGGGACTTGCTCCACTCTTAGTGTCTCTGGGGCCACTTCCTACACCGGCGGTTGACCTTGCCCTCCAGGCTGGCCATTCAACGCAGCTAGAACGGCTTCTGTAACTCGCCGAACCATCTCAGCAGACGGAGGTGTAGGAGCCTCAGCAGACCCGCTACTCTCAACCACGTCACGGGGACGCGACGGTCCCGCTGCACTTCGAGTGCCCTACATGAGTGCATCACACAGTTAGGCGACAGCACAGTCGTAACTAACAACAAAAGGAACAATCAGGTTCCAAAATCATGCAATAATTGTTGATTTGTTATTACATTTCATTCCTAAGTGGACATTTTTGGGTTTATTTTATGTCTTGATGGTAGCGCACACACGTGCTCACCACCCCTTAAAATAATTCGTCCACGAATTTCTTAGAAGGACACGGAACCCTAGAAGCTGATACCAATTTGTAACATCCCCATCCGTTCAGGAGCATATAACAGAAGGTCCGGCTGGGGCCCCACGCCATATACTACAAAACAAATGGGAACATCACTTAATTGAAATATCGAACGACGCTATACAACGAAGCCTAACTCAGAGCATTCTATGCGGAAGCTGAAAAGAGACAAGATAAACCCCAAAACCCGAACCCGGGTATGTCCACTTCTATTAATAGGTATAAAGTGTTTTACACAACAAAAGAGGCACAACGGCCTTACAAATTACCGACATCGGCGCGCAGGACGGCCATACATGAAAATAAGAGAACATCAAAAAGGACTTCAAGGGCCACAGCAGCGCAGGGGCATCAACCCGCTATGAGCCCGCTATGTTCCCGCTTGGTCTAGCACCTGTACAACAAGCCCACCAAAAACGGTGGCATAACCCGGTTAACGGTCAGCAATAGCTGACCAAATATAACGACCCCACCCCTTCGAGGGGGTGGCAGTTTCCCGTCCCTGCAAGAGCATCACAACATATATATATATATATATATATATATATAACAGAATGAAGCGGCTGATATGGCCCACAACAACTCATACATATGCATCAATCACAAACGTGGGAATGGCCTCCACGTATCGTGCTCTCAGGCACTCTTTGGTGTACTCCGCCTTCCACCACCATCACGTAGTCCGAAGACTCTTTCCCATTGCTTCCCGACATGCTGTACGAGACTCACTAATCAGGTGCTGCAATGGTGCGGTTTCAGGTTCGCCAAATGCCCGTTGTTCACAGCTCTCGTTGTACAACACGAAAAGCGGGTATGGCGTCCCCTCAGCCCAGGTATTCTCAAATAGCCGGCCCTACGGGCCGCTAAGTCATCCACCAGGACACCCTCACAGGTCGGGTACACAGGCCCCAGGTCCTCTCAACAGGTGGGCACAACAACATCACCAGAACTCAGTCTGGGAGATGTCGCCGGCGTTAATGCTATCGCCTGGCGATAGTGCATAAAACCTCATTTTGGCTTCTAGATGTGAGTGATTCCCGGGGCACACCCCCAGGCATTGCTGCATATGCAGTATCACTCCCACTGCCTCAGAACGCACAAAATCACCAGAACAAAGTCTGGGAGCTACCGCCCGGCGATAACGCTAACGCCAGGCGATAGTGAACAGAACCTCCAATTATGCTTCTAACTTTGGGTGCTCCCCGGGGCACACCCCCAGGCGTTGCTGCGCATGCAGTAGCACCCTCTAGTCCTACGAAGCAGGATATCAACACGGAGTTTCCCCCGGCACGCATAATATCAAAAAGCATCACCAACCCAGATGAACCGTCTCGGATGGGCTTCACACAGCGCATCTACGTCCATTCCACGCATGGACTCTACATGTACACAAGATTTGACGGGGATAACACGAATCCATCCATCGGAGGTCACGACCTCACCCTTTTGTGTAGGGACCTCAAATATGCACGGATGGAAAGGAGCGTATAGCCCTCCTCTACGCGTAGCCACCAACGTTGAGGGAATCAGAGTAGTGTAGCTCCACCAAATCCAAGCTCTAGGGTTGAGGAACCTTATTCATCATCTTCTCCATGGCTCTCCCTCTCTCCAAAATAATTTCCTTAAGGCATAAAGGAATCCAAGAGCCTTTCAGCCTCCTAAGGACAAATCCCGGGCACCTCTGTCCAAAACAAGGCCCCAAAGTCAATGCCCCATTAATACCCATGATTTCGGCCGCAAAGTACAATTAGGCGCTGTCGCCGGGCGACAGCGCTATCGCTTGGCGATAGATCTAAGGAACCGACTCCGACCAGTCAACGCCACTGCTTTGAACAGTGCATGACACATGTCACGGTGTCACCGGCGTTAGACTTACCTCCGCGCGACAGCCTCTCGACAGAACCTTCTCAACAGAACGCTATCGCCGGGCGATAGCCACTATCGCCGGCGATAGCGCTGGATTCCAGAAATCCAACTTTCTGATTTGAGGTCTTACAGGGTTCACTCGGAGGATCCCCACAACCGCCTAGCAACTGCATGAGGCTAACAAACATCAATTCACAAACACTCCACCCTAAGCAACAACCTTAGGTGGGCAAACTAGAGCTTTTGGCATGTCTAGGAAAACACCTTCTACGACCTCTCCCATGATCCCTCGGCTTTACAAGAGGTAACTACCTCCTACCGTTCTACATGGTAACGGGATCGGTTCCGCCATTTCCCGGCCTATAACCACCGTGGTCACTCAGCACGATGCGGGTATAGCTTCGCCTCGGCCCATAAGGGTTTAACACGTTCAAGTGTTACAATAAAACGATGCCTACACACCTAATACCTCCCATGGGAACTTAGTATTCGCCCACAAAACAACTGAAGGAGGTACAAGACCCCTCCACTTCAAATCTCGTGGTGAAGGTTTGCCTTCCACCACTTTCCAAGCATGGGGCTTCCGTTAAGCTCTCAGAAAGACATCTAACGCACAAGTCCCGCAATGAAATGACAAATCTCACAGAGTCATTCTCCGAAACATATTCTAGCCTTAACCTAAATGCAACGTCACAATTTAAGCATCACCGATCCAGGCTCACGGCCACGAATAGGCTTCACACACAATGCCTAAATCTGTACGTCTATCAGATTTCTACATGCAATATGTCAGGGATGGATACAATCAACCCGGTGTTCCAAAGAACTTTAGGAAATCCTACTCTTCACCTATTTGGTGAAAGGGATCCCTTATGCAAACATAGAAAAATGGAATGAGAGGACAAAAATGCGTCCCAAGTGTTAGTAAAGGAACGTTCACCTAGAGGGGGGGAGGGGTATTAGGTGATCTGGGTTCTTTTCAAATTATTTGAGCGAGTTTCGAATATTCAAGCACAGCACAGAAATAACGCACAGATAAACACAAATAAAACACACCAGATGACACAAGATCTATAGAGGTTTCTCAAGACTGGGTGTCTTGAGTAGTCCTCTGTCCCTCTGCGCCTACCCAGCAGTGTACTAGGATCAGCAAACTCCGCCAAAAACTTCAGGCTCTCAAGCTTTACAACACGGACCCGCAAGTCCAACAGCCTAGGCCCGCAAGCCCCTACTGCCCCCGAGCCCGCAAGATCGACACTCATGCCCTCAAGCCCTACACAACACAGACCCGCAAGACCTTTGCCTACAACCTAGGCCCGCAAGCCCCTACTACGCCCGAGCCCTCAAGCTTGACAAGATCGAACCCGCAAGTCCACTACCCTGGCCCTCAAGCCTCACAGCTCTCCAGCCCTCAAGCTAGACGGTGTCGGACCCGCAAGTCCACTGCCCTGGCCCTCAAGTCTCACAGCTCTCCAGCCCTCAAGCTAGACAAATAGGCCCGCAAGCCTTACAAAAAATACAGTGATAAAAGACTGTTACTTCTGCAGGATGAAGATCTGCAACTTTAGCCTGTTAAATATTGGCTTCTTAAGGTTGAAGAAGATGCTTCTGAATCAGATCTTGAGCGCACAGTTCTTCTTCAATATTTTCTTAGCCTGATGAGGCTGGCTTCTTATCAGTCGATGGAGATGACTGCTTCTTCTTTTTCACTTTCTTTCTTGCGCCGCTTTTGCTGTTCTATTTTCTGTATGCGCAAGTTCTTTTTTTGATTGATCGATTGATGCACGTATTAGGGCAACCTCTTATCTCTTTTATAAGACTGCGAGGCTCCCAACGGTCTTCTGAAAAAGTTCCTTAAGTGTCAGACGCTCCTTTCCTTAAGAGCACGCGCTGATTTGACAATCAGGCGGCGGCGTTAAATGCTGACAGCGCCTCCGCAACTTTTGAATCCGTCTCGACGATATTTCCAATGTTACGACGACATGGATGATATCTCAACGACAGGACTTTGTCGATGCCTTGAACTTAGGTATACTTTCAATTCTTCTTGCTTCTTCCACTGATGCAGGTATCTCGACGATACGAGACATTCTGGTGCTTCTACATATACGACGATATGCTATCTCTGACTGTGTCGTCGTGATCTTCTTTCTTGTAGACTGTCTTCGTAATCTCATTGTTCTCTCGACGACATGAGTGATAACATGTCGACAGATCATACTTTAACAACTGCTTGTCTTTAGCTGTCCATCTTTAGTCTTCTCGACGACCTGCCTTCTTTATTATGATGTCCTACGCCATCAGTCATACTTAACCTTTTCAGCGACAAGGCTTCTTTGTCGATGTCAACGATACTGCGTCTTCTGGATGACATTTCTTCTTTTTTTCTTCATTCTTCTCTGTGTTCGACGAACGACAATCTTCGTTCGACGGACAACATTCTGCGTTCAATGAGCTTCATTCTTCTATCCCATCTCAGCGTTCGACGAACTCAATTCTGCGTTCGACGAACAGGCTTCTGCGTTCGACGAACATGCCAAGTCTCAGCGGTCGACGATCTTCCTTCTGAGTTCGACGATCTTGCTTCTGCATTCGATGAACTCGCCAAGTCTCAGCGTTCGCTTTGCATCATCTTTGTGTTTGACAAACTGCATACTTTGTTCGACGAACTTCGTTCTTCGTTCGACGATATTGTACTTTAACTTCCTGAGATTTATCAGCTAGAGAAGTGATCAAATACAAAGTGAAGTTTTCTTGACTTGATGACTTCTTCAAATCAGGAATCATGTGGGCAAGATTCCCAACACTAAGACCGGGAGGAAGGATCGTTACCCTTGGAGCTTTCTTCGGCGCCATAGAACGGAGATTCCAAATGGATAGGAAGAACTACACCAGGCTGCTCTCTACAAATCTGGAAACGTCCCACGATTTGGAGCTTCGGAGCTCCGTTAATGGCCAAAAGAGCTTCTACTTCCTTCTTGCCTCTCTTCCCTCTCAAGCTTGGGAGAGAGAAAATACTTAAAAATATGAGGGGAAATGGTCTTAGGCCAAGACCTAATACTTTCCAGCAATCTCTCTCAGCCTTTGGATCAAGATCTAAAGGATTGGACCGCTCTGATCGCCAGTTCAGCATTTCAATGTGGAGCAGAACAAACAAGGCGCATGATCAGTGGCACACGATCAGTGGCCGTGCGAGAAGGATTTCTCCCGATCGTGCAAGAACAACATTTAGCAGAATGGCAAGCCAAAAATAGCGCACGATCAATGGCACACGACCAGTGGTCGTGCGAGAAGAAAGCCTGTGAACGTGCGAACCCTTCGTGTAGGGAAGTGGGCAATGCGCACGACTAGTGGTCGTGAGCCTGATCGTGCGTGAACAATCACGCAAAACCAGTGGTCTATTGGGCTAAAATCAATGGCCCAACCCCCCACACCGAGCGTAGCATTACCACGATGCAGTAGCTCGCAGAACAGTAAAATTTGGGGTATTACACATCAAAGTACACACAACGATATCATCGTAAGAACAAGAAGAATCATTCAAAGTCCAGTATCGTCGTGTCAACAAGAATCATACGATGATGTCATTATAAGGTCTAAGAAGAGTTAAGTCAAAGTATTCGGCACTGTCAACGACATCTTTATAAAGAGATCTTGTCGTCGAGACAAGAAAAGAAGCTCTCTGAAGACCTAAGTAAGAATGCTCGACTTTTTCGACGACATTATCGTAAAGAAGGCTAGTCGTCGAAAAGGCTAAGGGAGAACTCGTAAAGACAGCTTATAGAAGAAGAATCGCTTGTCGTCAGAATGATCATGACAAGATCATCGATATGACAGAATGGTTTCAACGATATCGTCGATAAGACAGTATGGTTTCAACAATATCATCGATAAGAATGTAGAGTTTCAACGATATCGTCGATAAGACTATATAATTTCAATGATATCGTCGATAAGACAGAATGGTTTCAACGACATCGTCGAGAAGACCGGAAGTTGACAACAAGATTACGATGATATCTTTAAGACATCTTTATATCGTCGTAAGTGCAAGTGCAGCTGTGATATCTTGTATCGTCGAGATATCATTCTCTGAAGATGAGTGAAGAAGACTTGAAGATTTGTCCAAGTCCAATATGGATCGGCATAACGACAAGTTCTATCGTTAAGACGTTGCAAATTTCGTCGAGACAGATCAAGACATTTCAAATCACGCTGCCTGCATTTAATGCCTCCGCATGATGGCCCAACCAGCGCGTGTCATTAAGGAATGGGTCTCTGACACTCAAAGGACATCATAGGAGACCTTTAGCCGGCCCCTCAGTGATATAAAAGGGATAAGAGTCTTCCCTAATTTGCAGAAGTAAGGAACGCAGAAAACACACAAGATTAAATAAAATAGTAAGCGGCTGAGAAAAGAAGGAACAAGAACCAGAGAACAAAACTTCCTCATCAAGTGTTCTCCAAGTTTCAGTCAAGCAACATCGGATGATAAGTGCTATTCCAGATTGACGAAAGGATTGAAGAAGAATCTGTACTGTCCAAGAAAAGATCAAAAGCATTCTCTTTAAATCCAAGAAGACAATCTTCATCCGGCTCAAGTTTCAGTCTAGCAAGATCGGCTGATAAATATCATTCTAGATTGAAGAAGGGATTGAAGAAAAATCTGTGCCGTCCAAGATAACAACAAAAGCATTCTCTTCAAGTCCAAGAAGCCAATCTTCATCTGACTAGAGAAGTTTTTCTCATTCTTGCTTCGTAGGGATTTTACAAGCCTGAGTTTGTAGGATCTATTTCAGATCTGAGTAGTAGGGCTTGAGGGCCTGAGCTGTAGGGCTTGAGGACCTGAGCATTGTAGGGCTTGAGGGCCTGAGCTGTAGGGCTTGTGGGCCTTAACAGTGGGGCTTGAGGGCCTAAGTTTTGTAGGGCTTGAGGGCCTGAGCTGTTGGGCTTGAGGGACTGAGTTTATAGGGCTTGAGTGTCACAACCTGCATTTTCTCCGTATTAAATAGTACATCAGAGTAAGAGAAAATACGTGTCTTGATGCCACATTGTACATGGGACAACTGCAGACGCTCAGGCAGATCTAACTTCACACTTTTCTTTAGAAAGTCATGAGCTTTATGTTTAAAACATAATTTATGTTTAAGGTTTCAAACACCGTCTCCCTCAGTTCAATGGATCATCTAGTCCATAAATAAGAAAATATAGAATTACGCAGCGGAAATTACATAATTTACTTTAATTTACCATATATGAGTATGATGAACTAACCAGCATTCTAATGATATGCAATCTCTATATTTAGTATAGGTAAAAAGAGTTCTTTTACGAGTTTCAAAATAGAAGGATGACAGTTTTAAAAAGAGATGTCATGTAGGAAAATTGATGCAGTTTTGTATATAAAGTAACTACCATGCATCCTAACATAAAACCTTCCCAGAGAATAATTGCATAAATAACAACGACGGTAGTACCATAAAAATAGCAAGAACAAGTCTAACATAAAAGCACTCAGGCTATGGGCGTCAACAAACTGACACGAACCCACAACTCTAACAAGTCTGAAAGGAAACAATAAACTACCTCTCAAAGTGAGAGTAAGGAAACAACTACTGCAAATTTGAAGAAGACATATCTCGGTCAGCTCCACCTGCTACTGATCCGAACCAGAGGCATTCAAAAGAAAGGAATGCCTCAGCCCAAAGGCATGAAAAGACATTATAATCAAAGAGTAAGAGAAAACTCAACAAAGAGGGTTACCAACCCAATCAAGAATAGCTATGAACATCAGCAAAACTAATAAGGAAGTATTAAGTAAGGAACGACAGACATAAAGTGCGGTCAAATTTGCATTGCAACAATATTCAAAGGAATGGTGCCGAGTTGCCCAAGAAGTGAATTCCTATCCCAGCCATAAAACAGTACTGAGGCGGAGGCATTATTTCCAACCAACCATCATACTAAAACATCAGAGGGCACAAAAGCACTGTGGTGGGGGTTGCAGCCCACCAACCAATAGTCTACAGGTACTGAGGCGGAGGCATTCATTCCAACCAACCATCAGACCAAAACATCCGACTGGGAATAGATGTTCACAAAAATCCTGACCAAAACAGACACCACAGAAAAACCCAGAAACAATTCCAATAGAAACTTATCCTTACGACGAATTCGTCGAAATGTATTCGACGAATCCAAGAATAACGACGAATTCGTCAAAATACTATCGACGAATTACCAAGACTATCGGCGAAGATCACTATCTAAGGCATAAGATGAAGTCGGCGAAAGCCTACACCTATCAGTGAATTTGTCGAAATGATAACGACGAATTTAACTATGATGAAAAAGTCGAATCTGCTTAAGGGAATTTCGGCGAATCAATTTAAGTGAATTTCGGCGAATTCGGCGTAACACAATTGACGAATTATGACTTAGAGGGAAATGACGATTATGCTTACGGGTATTTTGGCAAACTTGATAATATACGAGACTACTCGGTCGGATACACGTTTCTTAGCAGAAAATAATGTATAATATATTTTGCCTAAATTAAACAGAAGTAAAAACGGTAAAGGATGAACCACAATATGGCAAGGGGAAAAATCCACCACTTGCATCAAACTTTTCGAATAGGACGGCCTCCGACTTGCTCCTCGTCGCAGATCGACTGCTAGAATATCTCGGGGAATGATCTCTGAAATGTTTGGAGCGAAAAAGAGGATTAGGGCTACCGGCTCCAACCTAAAAAATCTACGAAACTCGAAATACTTACCGCGCACGCGAAGAGCTCGATGAGAGCTTTCCAGATCTATGCTCCAGCGAAGAGATCTAAAGTCTCACGGGAAAAAATGTCTCTGCTCTCGGTTCACAAGAATGTCGGGAAGAAAATGAATAGGGGGTCTAGGTTTTCTTATGGAAGAGGAGAAGAGCTATTTATATATATATTTATGTATACAAATATATTTGTAATAATAATAAGTAATAACATTTATATATATATAAAAAATTAATAAGAGGGGAACAGGGTTCGATGAATTTAAACCTGGCTTTAGAAGAATGATTATATATACATATATATATAACCGAATTTGTATAGCCGAATTTATATAAATGAATTTATATAGTTGAATTTATATAAACGAATTTATATATATATATAACCGAATTTATATCACCGAATTTATATAGTCGAATTTTATAAACTAATTTATATATATATAACCGAATTTATATAAACGAATATATATATATATATAACCGAATTTGTATACGTAACTTAATAATAAAATAATAATAATTATAATAATATAACATTATTACCAAAACTAAACAAATGCCGATTTCGACGAAATTCGCACCGTAGGTGAACGACGGCGCTACAAATCCAACGGCGAAGTCGGAATCAAAATCCGATGTACCGTTTTTGAGATATAAATTTCCAAAGTTTACGGCGACGCCAAAAACATGCAAATCTTCTAAAAATGACCAAGGCTTTAAAATCGCTCGGATCGCCACGAAACATTAAGGGCCTTTCTAAAATTAAATAATCTAATTTCCTATCGTAAAATTTTCCAATTCCGGTTACTTTCAAAAATTCGGTCGACACAACCCAACAGATACAAAAATGCACAAACGACGGCGCTCTGCTAACTCCGTGCTAACGTATCGCCCTACGTCATAATGACGTCATCAATATAAATAAATTAATAGCCTAAAATTCAGGGGCATTACAACCACTCCCCCTAAAAAGAAGTTTCGTCCCGAAACTTTAACAAATAAATCGAATGCAACTGGCAGAAGCGAGTAACTAAAAATTCACGAATGAAAACACTCACCAAAGAGGGCTAGGAGAAAAGATGAGGATGAGATGTCCTCATCACAGATTCCAGTTCCCAAGTCACGCTCTCGATGTCTTGGTTTCGCCAAAGGACTTTTACCATAGGAATCGTCTTCTTCCGCAACACTCGGTCCTGAGTCTCCAGAACACGAACATGCTCTTCAACATAAGATAAATTAGGTTGTAACTGGGGCACCGAGTCAAGGACATGACGATCACTATGAACGCACTTTCTCAACTGGTTCACATGAAATTCATCATGAACACCTGGGAAAGAAGAGGGCAACTCCAGCCTATAAGATGACACTCAGATGCGCTCAACAACCTAGAAAGGTCCCACATACCGGGGATACAACTGTGGTTCCTTCCAAATATTTTAACACCTGGCATCAAAGAAACATTCAAGAACATCATGTCCCCAACTGCGAACTTCAGATCAACCCTTCTCCGATTAGCATACTTCTCATATCACTCCTGAGAAATGCGAAGCTTCTCACGAATATGAGTCACAACAACATTCATCTCTTCTAATGCTTCTGGACCTAACAGCGGACTCTCACCAACCACGGCCCAAAACAGAGGAGTTCGACAACGCCTCCCATAAAAAGCCTCAAAGGGGGCCATCTGCAAGCTCTCCTGATAATTGTTGTTATATACAAACTCCATCAGTCCAAGACGCTTATCCCAAGCTCCACCATGATCCATAATATAACATCTGATCATATCTTCCAAAATCTGATTTACTCTTTCCGTCTGACCATTGGTCTGAGGGTGATAAGCGGTAGAGTATCTAAGGTCAGTGCCCAAACCTCCCTGCAAACTCTGCCAGAAGCGAGACATATACCTAGAATCCCAATCTGACACAATACTCATGGGCACACCATGCAATCTGATAACCTCATCCAAATAAATATCTACTATTTTCTCCATAGAATAGCCAATCTTGAAGGGCACAAAGTGAGCACACTTTGTCAATCTATCCACTATGACCCACACAGAATAATGTCCTCTAGGAGATCTCGGCAAACCGGTAATGAAGTCCATCGAAATACTCTCCCACTTCGAGCTTGGAATATCCAAAGGGTTTAATTTACCTTTAGGCCTCTTATGATCTGCCTTAACACGCTAACAAGTAAAACACTCTGAAACATACTTAGCTATATCATTCTTCATACCTGACCACCAAACAATCTGCTTCAGGTCCTTATACATCTTTGTGGAACCAGGATGATAAGAAACACTAGAGTCATGTTCTTCACTATAGATCTTTGTTCTAATATCCTCTATCACGGGAATACAATACCTACCCCGAAACTTTAAGGTATTTTTATCATCTGTTGGGAACAGTGCCCTGCAATGTTCCTGATTTGAAGAAGTGCTCAGCTCAATGATAAATGCAAGTTGTATTTAACATTCCATCTAGTTTATGCTTGCAGAGATCGACAATATGTCATGTACTTTAATGACTTCACGAAGTACAATGTCGTCGAGAAGAATAGGAGACATCGTCGACAAAGTACGCTTGTCGTCGTGATGATGAGCAAAGCAACCACCGAGAAGTAGTGTGTTCGTCGATCGCTGAGACATAGCAAGATCGTCGAACGAAGAATGCCGATCGTCGAACAAAAAATGCCGATCGTCGAACGAAGAATGCCGATCGTCGAACGAAGAATGCCGATCGTTGAACGATGGATGCCAAGTTCTTTGATCGCAGAATGCTATTCGTCGAACGCAGACGGAAGATCGTCGAGCTCAGAAGGAATTAGATCGACGACCGCTGAGATTTGGCATGTTCGTCGAGCGCAGAAGCATGATCGATGAACGCAAAGAAGACACGGTATCGTCGACTTCACCAAGGTGACCGTGTCGTCGAGAAAGAACAAACATTGTCGTAAAGAAGGCATGTCGTCGAGAGAACATTGTGATCACGATGACATAATGCAGGAAGGAAGATCGCGACGACATTGTCAGAGATAGCTTGTCATTGAAATGATGCAAATATCTTCAAGACAGAATTCAAATCTTGCGGACGTGCTGTCAGCATTTAATGTCGCCGCCTGATTGTCCAATCAGCGCATGCTTTGAAAGATGGGCGTCTGACAGTAGAGGAAATTGTATGTGACTGTTATACGGCTTGTCCATCTTATAAAAGGGTACAGTGTTGCCCTAGAAAAATAAAAAGCTTGTTGTGCAAGAAAAAGAAACAGAAAAAGAATCCCGACGCTCTTCAATAGAACAGTATATTCAGCGGAGAAGAAAGAGAACAAGATTCAAGCGTTCTCAAAAGAATCAGTCATCTTCATTGACTGAGAAGTCGCCGTTCAACATCAGGCAAAAAGAAGAGATTGAAGAAGAACTGCGCTGTTAAAGATCTTAATCAGAAGAATCTTCTTCAACTCAAGAAGCCGATCTCCATCAGGCTAAGTTACCGATCAACCTCAGGCAGAAGAAACAGTTTAAATATCTGTAATTTCTTGTAAGGCTTGCGGGCCAGTTTGTCTAGCTTGAGGGATAGAGAGTTGTGAGGCTTGAGGGCCAGGGCAGTGCACTTGAGGGTGCATCTTGTTGATCTTGCGGGCTCGGGGGAAGTAGGTGTTGGGATTTCTGTACCCCTTCATCAGAATGGTTTCACCGAATTCGGTTATAGTGTTTCGTCGAATTCGGTTAATGCGATTAGTCGAATTTGGCGAATGTAAATCTGGACGGATTTTTTTGGGTCTGCGGATAGCCTTTCCTATACCTTGCGTATATAAAGGCATGCGATTAGGTCTTCGATAGACAGTTTTATAACTTAATCTTTTTGCGATGGAGAAGAACTGCCGACCGGAATCGTTCCGCGCGAGGGCACGTTCTTCTGTCCGCGGATCATCCTTCCGCCGCCGCTTGTCACCGCCGTCAGTCGCCGCCTCCCCTGGATCGGATCTAGCAGTCCGTGGGGACGTTGAGAGCATCCTTCTCCGACCTAGTTCTTGTGCGATAAGAAGCTAGGGTTCTTCATCGCTTGTGTGGACTTCTGTAGAGGGATCGATCTATTTCGATCCTTGAAGAACTCAAAGGCAGATTTCTGATTTCATCTTGGAGCACCTTGGTTGAGTATTGACTCAATCCCGCAAAGGTATATTGTATTTACTTTGCTTATTCTCTTGAATCATGAAAACCGCAAGATCCGTTGATATCTTTTTGGGTTGTTCTTGTTCATTTCCGCTGCGCATATTCGATATGTCATCCCTTATGAAGGGGTACAGAAATCCCAACAGTAGGGGCTTGCGGGCCTAGGCTGTTGTGACTTGCGGGTCTGTGTTGTAGGGCTTGAGGGCCTGAGTGTCGAGCTTGCGGGCTCGGGGGAAGTAGGGGATTGCGGGCCTAGGCTGTTGGGACTTGCGGGTCCGTGTTGTAAGGCTTGAGGGCCTGAAGCTTTTGGCGGCGTTTGCCGAGCCTAGCACACTGCTAGGTAGGCGCAGAGGGAGAGAAGACTACTCAAGACACCCGGTCTTGAGGAACCTCTATAGATCGGTGTGTGTTTTCTGTGTTTTGCTCTTAATTTTATAGATCCATTAATCAGAAACCCACAACATCATAAAGGGGAAGAAATAAATTTGAAAAACCTATTCACCCCCCCCCCCCCCTCTAGGTGATAAAGTAGACACCCCATAAACAACAAGTGGTATCAGAGGTAGGTTGTTCAAAGAAAAGCTTAACAGCTTGAACAGATCTGCCATTGGGTGTCCAAGTGTCAAAGCTATGAAATCAAGAATAGCTATCTGTTCCAGGGAGAACTTTGCCATTTGGAAAGTTAGAGCAAGACTATTCATGGAGACAATGGATCCAAGAATGTTCTTGGTTGTTCAAAAAGGTCCCTCCATGATGATGTTAAAAGAGGAGACTCTTCTTGCCCGCCTGGACAAAGAAGCAAGAAGCATTCTAGCTGGTACAGTAGATCTAGCAACACACCAGAAGCTGAGACATTGCACAATAGCAAAGGACATGTGGGACCTCTTTAAAGTCCTCATGGAAGTATCAGGGGAAGACCTTGAAGAAGAGACCTCTCATGAAGAGGTATGCATCAGAGCACCCCTGACCACTTCAGACAGTGAATCAGAAGATGATGAATGCTCTGGAGCAGGAGAAAGAATAAGAGCTCCTTTGACTCTCACAGACTGTGACTCTGAGGATGAGGAAGTCTGTGGGTTGATGGCTCGATCAGATGAAGAAAATCATGATGAACCACATCATGATCAAGTATGTACCACTCACACACCCTTACTACCTGCTTCATTTTCATTTAAGAAGACTAAGAGTGCATCAGGTGATTGTTCATCATCTAAAGATGATACAGAAGACTGCTCATCTTGCAACAATAAGAATCATACTGATCTATTAGAGCAGTTTGGTGATCTCTTGGAGGCTCTGAGAAAAAGCAAAAGGCTTGTTAAGGAACAAAGCTAGGGAGCTAGAATCTCTCAGACCTTTAAAGGTTGAATCGGATAGGAAACTGGGTATGTCCTACAGCAAGTACACCGATCCAAATGAGCTCAACAAAATCATAGACAAGCTTTATGATGAAAGAAGCCGAAGGGAAGAACTTATCAAGAAACTTAAGAATGACCTTCTTAAGGAAAGAGGCATGGTGGCTCAATTATCTAAGCCCAAAACTGTATTGCCCATCATTGACACCTTCTCCTCCTATGGAAATAGGAGGGGATTGGGTTACAATGAAGGCGCAATAGATGTTGGGAATGGAAAAAAGGGAAAACTAAAGCAAAATTTTCCACCTTTCAGAAGGTAGTGCTTCACTCAAATAGGTATGATCAGGACAGTGTCCATGGTCACTGGATGAATGGAAGCTCCACTAGTCATGAAAATGCTCCTGACTATGGAAAGAGAAAGGGCATGGGGATGAGTGCATTAAAGGTTCCCCATGAGGAAATTCAAATGGCCCATCATGGACCATTTGTATTTGATGTCCCAGCCCCCACTCTCAAGGATAAAGGTGCAATATTTTCTAAATCTCTTCCAGATAAGAAGCAGACTAGTAGCCCCAGTATGATCAATTCTCACTTGATCATATCTGATGCCATCAACACCCTGTCAGCTACAAAGCTGACATCTGTTGCTGACAAACAGATAAAATCAAGAAGAAACAGTGATACTAGAGCAGCTAGTCAGCTCTTGGCTGAGAGAGATAGGAAGAATGTTGTTGCCTTCTCTACTGAACATACTTCAAATTTTTTTCAGAAAAGAAGGTACAACATCCATGAATGTTGGTGCTGTAGAAAAGTGGGAGACTTTGCCATCGACTGTTGGCACAACCCTAGTGTGCTTAATGCAAAGGAGAGACCTCCTGGAAGGGCTGCGGTGAGTAAAAGGATTTCCCATTATGCTAACAAGAACCTAGGACCCAAGTCACCTTGGGTTCCTAAGGGATATTAAATCTATCTTGTAGGGTAGTCCATTTAGCCATTAAAACCAAACAAGGCTAATGGACAATAAGTGCTCCAGGCTCAGCTCTGGACTAAGAAAAGCTTACCACATACCAAGGTGCACTAATCTAGGGGGTGCTAGAAGTAAAGATAAGTGGACATTCCATCGAGGGGGATCCACTAGCTCAAGGAGACTAAAGGCTACGGTGAAGGTAACCATGGTAATGTTTAAACTCATCTTCATCTAATATTGTAAAAGTAATTTTCAAAAACCATATCTTCGGAATGTTGATTGATATCGTCGAAAGATCTGCATCGCGACGATATCTAATCATCAACGGTCACTTAATTAGGTCTAAGATAAATCATTACAGTTAAACCTGAATTAGTCGAAAGCCAGAATTCGCACTTAATCAATTTTGCATACAACTTGTGCGCTCTTAGAGTAGACAATACTAAGCGCAAATGCATAGCATGCTCCTCAACACTTCTTGAATACACCAACACATCATCGATGAAAACTACTACGAAATGGTCTAAGAAGTCTTTGAACAGCCGATTCATCATATCCATAAACATAGAGGGTGCATTTGTCAAACCAAATGACATCACCAAAAACTCAAAATGACCATAACGAGAATGAAAGGCATTCCGAGGGATGTCTTACTCACGGATCCTCAACTGATGGTAACCTAAACAAAGATCAATCTTTGAAAACACCGAACTACCACGCAATTGATCAAATAAATCATCTATTCGCGACAACAGATACCTGTTCTTGATGGTTACCTTATTCAATTCCCTATAGTCTATACACAACCTCCTAGAACCATCTTTCTTTTTCACGAAAAACACTGGAGCACCCTAGGGCAAAGAACTCGGCCTAATGAATCCACACTGCAACAATTCATCTAACTGTGTACGCAACTCTTCCAGCTCACGCGGGGCCATACGGTACAGTGCCCTAGCAATAGGATGAGTACTGGGCTCAAGATCAATAACAAACTCCACATCTCTCTCAGGAGGAAGACTAGGAAGACTAAGAGGTAAAACATCAGGAAACAGTCGCACCACAGGAACATCCTCGATACACGGCAAACCGCTAGCAGTTTCTAACATAGAAACAAGGTAAGAAAAACAACCGGAATCTAAAAGTTTCTGAGCACATACCGCAAAAATAATCGGGGAATCCTGGCGCGGAGAGCCATACACACTCATGGGTTGACCGTTGTCCATCTTGAAGTCCAAATGTTTAACCTTGCATTGGATAACTACATCATATCTGGACAACCAGTCCGTGCCTAAAATCACGTCGAAATATTCCAGGTCTAGCACCTTTAAATCAGCAAAAACTAAGAAATCACCTAGGAGGATAGGGCAATTCAAGATACCCTGGTCCGACACTACGGAGTCTCCAGAAGGAAACTTAAAGCGAAACGCATTGCCAATCTGATCGAGTATCAAACGATGACGCTCTACAAAAGTACTAGCCATGAATCAGTGGGTAGCACCAGAATCAAAGAGAAACGCACGCCCAATGGTTCTTTACCTTAAATTCTCCTATAAAATTGAATAAATAACTAGCTGATCAGAAAACTAGACTAAAGATGAAGGCGAAGAGTTAAATTAAGGTCTAACCTGAAATAACTTGGGTGGACTTCTGCGCTTCTTCCCTAGTCATCACATTCAACTTGTCGTTTCCGTTGTTGCCATCATAATTCAGAAGTTTTGGTCAGACACGCCCAAAGTACACGGACGTGACACACAAGTCACGCCCGTGACCAGCCCGTGACCAGCCCGTGACCAGCCTGTGTCCAGCTCACCGCACAATCAGATTCGCCCAGCCGCAAAAAAATGCAGGACACGGCTCTGTTACACGGGCGTGCCTCCAGTCACGCCCGTGACTTCCACCCGTGACTGCCACGACAACCAGCCACCAACGCCCATGATCGCAAGCCAGCGCCCATGCCTAGCTTGACCACCAAATTGGTCACGCCCCCAGGTCACGGGCGTGACCTTGGGCGTGACCCATCAAATCGCGTCAGAATCGAGCGCCGAACCTGATCCAAGCCGCAGAATTGCTTAAACAAGTCACGCCCCCAGCCACGGGCGTGACTAGGGGCGTGACCAAGGCAGAAAATTTTCTATAAATTGGGAAGGTCTCCAAGCTTTCACCAATCAATTTTTGGAGGGAGAAAGTTGTGTTGCTGCTTAATTCTTATGTTATTTTTGTATTCTCTCTCTCTCTCTCTCTCTCTCTCTCTCTTATTTCAATGCACTTCTCTTTCTAGTTTTCATATGAATGTTGTAATGCCTTTGTAATTTCCTTTCATAGTGTATTGCTAATGCTTAGTAGGGTTTCCATGCAAATGTATCCTTAGTTGATCTCTTTTTTAATAAAAATCGTATGTTTTTGTTCTCTTAATATCTTCCTCATTTCTCTCTCCTACCCCTCCACCATGAGTAACTAAATCCTCATAGTACTCGATCTTGATGATCTGAGGATGAGTTGATCAAGTTATGATCCTTTAGCCCTCTTTCACTTTCTAAAGTCTTGGGCCTTAGATTTACTCTTAATTAAAATTTAGTGGAGCTATATTATTGATATATAGTCCCCACCTTTGCTTTCATTCTTGGCTAGCCGAGAGGACGATAGTCTGAAGTGAGCGAGCGCTTAAGAGTAAAGAGAGTTGCATGCATTTCTCGAGAGAGAATGACTTAAATCTCCTGGATTGGAGTCAAATCCAATAGCGGGGTTCACCGCTTAAAGCGAGTTTTAGGTATTCGAATACGGGACGAGAGTTCGGTCGGATTTTCCTAAACTCAGTTGGGCATATCTTCGAGAGAAGCATGTTCAAACTATAGGAACCCCCACGGTCAAGCTACCCTTACTTTATTAAGATTTAAGTTTGCAAGTTGAATTTTGATCAACTTAAGCAGAAGTAAGTCAAGATCGAGTGCTATTTCTTAATCATCGTTTAGCCGTACTTTTATCCAGCTTTTATTTCAATTTAGCAAACAAAACCTTCCAAAAAATTATTAAGATAAAATAATAGTAATTCGTTTGAGTATAAGTAATCAACGGTTCCCGGATTTTAATACGACACTTGTGTTCCTATACTACAGTTCGATAGGTATACTTGCCTTCTCGGATTGCTAGTTCGGCTTTTATTTCGTGCAAGCGGAATTTTAATCACCAAGTTTTTGGAGCCGTTGCCGGGGACTCGCTTTTTGTTGATATTTTGAAAGAACGAATCTATTACTTTTATCACCTCTTTTTCTCTCCTCTTTCTTAAAAAAAAAATTAATTCAAAAAAAAAAGAGAGACCTTTTCTTTTTTGAATTTCTCAATCTTATTTTCCCTTCTCTCTTTCTAGTTTATGACCCAAGCGAATCCGTCAGAACTTGTAGACTTGGACCAAGAACTTGAGCGTACTCTTCAGAGAAAATCGCGAGTTCAAGATCCTACATTCCAAGAACTGGCTGAGGATTCAGAGTCGGTTGTTAATATGGGCGAACCTAACCAAAATGAAGTCCCCAACATGGTTGCGGCCCCTGAATGGACTATGTCCCATTATGCAAGGCCTAACCTGGAAGGGACCGAAACTAGTATAGTCCGCCCTGCCGTAGCTAATAATAATTTCGAACTAAAGCCCAGCATAATTCACATGGTGCAGCAATACGTGCAGTTCGACGGATTACAAGAAGAAGATCCGAACGCACATATTGCTAGCTTCCTTGAAATCCGTGACACCTTCAAAATAAATGGTGTTACGGATAATGCAATTAGGCTAAGACACTTCCCATTTTCTTTAAGAACAAAGGCTAAGCAGTGGTTGACGACTCTACCTAGAGGTTCTATCACCACTTGGGCCCAGTTAACTGAAAAATTTCTATCTAAGTATTTTCCACCTGCGAAAACTGCTAAGCTTAGAAATGATATTTCTTCTTTTTGCCAAATAGATTCTGAAATGCTATATGATACCTGGGAAAGGTATAAAGCATTCCTAAGACGTTGCCCTCATCACGCTCTGCCTGTATGGTTACAAGTGCAGACGTTTTATGACGGGCTAAATCAACATACTAAGCAAATGATAGACGCCGCTTCTGGTGGTACCTTAAATAACAAAACCCGGAAAGCGGCTCTTGAGCTATTTGAGGATATGGCCATGAACACCTATCAGTGGAATGTGCCAAGATCCCGCCCAAACAAACCTGCAGGTATGTACGAGGTGGATAACGTCTCCCAGTTGGCACTACAAGTGGAAATGCTTAGCAAAAAGATATCGGAAATGAATGCTCCTTCCACACCTCAGGTTTGGGAATTTGCACAAGCCACCTCCGAACAAGCTGATTACTTAGGCAATATAAATTCTTATAATAATTATTCTGCTGCTTCTAATTTTCATGCACCTGGTTTTCAATTACCGAATAAATATAATCCTGCGCTGCGTAATCACCCGAACTTTTCTTGGAGTAATCCTGCAAACACAACTCGCCCGCCTCTACAAAATGAATTTACACCACCTCCACCCCCTGTTAACTTTCAAAAACCTCCATCTTTGGAGGAGATGTTTTCAAAATATATAAGTATGAACGAAGCAACTGTCCGGAACTTAGCCGGATCCGTTAAAAGTCTAGAAAACCCAATCGTGCAGCTCGCCAAAATAATATCTGAGCGACCGCCCGGGACTCTTCCCGCTAACACCGAGCCCAACCCGAGAGAGCAAGAGAGAGCTGTAACTCTTCGGAGTGGGAAGCAAATATTCGGTCCAGTTAGCGAAGAGCCCGAGGCAAGATCCGCCCCTATTTTAAACACACCACTCACTCAAATAGATTTTATCACTCCACCTCCTGTTTTCAAAAACAACCCCGCCCCGCCTTATCCTTCTCAACTCAACAAAGAAAAATTAGATGATCAATATCATCGCTTCCTGGAAATGTTTAAGCAAATACACATCAATTTGCCGTTCCATGAAGCGATATCACAAATGCCCAAGTACGCTAAGTACTTGAAGGATATTCTAACTAATAAGAAAAAGCTAGAAAATCTATCGCACATAACTTTAAACGCTGAGTGTTCCACCGTCCTAACAAATAAATTGCCGAAAAAGGCTAACGATCCGGGTAGTTTTTCTATCCCGTGCCTCTCTGGTGATTTATTTGTAAAGAACACGTTGGCCGGCTTAGGTGCGAGCATCAACTTGATGTCATTCTCCTTGTTTAAGAAGTTAGGAGTGGGCACCCTTAGCCCCACACGTATGAGTATACAACTAGCAGATAAGATGATAAAATATCCGCTGGGAATTGTGGAGGACGTGCTCGTAAATGTAGACAAATTCATCTTCCCGATGGATTTTGTCATTTTGGACATTGAAGAGGATGTCGAGGTTCCCCTAATCCTTGGCCGCCCCTTCCTTTCCACCTCCCGTGCTATCATCGATGTGAGTAATGGTAAGCTCTTCCTCCGAGTTGGAGATGATGATGTGACCTTCTCCATAACACCCTCTATGAAAAATACCCTAGAAAATGACGATTCGTGTTTTTTTCTTAGAAGTGTTAAGAGAAGACCCTTCTTTTTGTATTTCTGAAAATTCTTCTTCTTTTTGTTCATCTTCAAGCACCTCAACTGAAATATTACATGAAATGGAAATGGCCATTGCTGCCACCCCCTCAAATTTTCAAAATAAATCAAAAAATTTTGAAGATATCACTTTTGAAAAAGAAAATTTTTCTAATCTTCGTACGAGGAACCTCCCACATTAGAACTTAAAGAACTACCCAATCATTTAAGATATGAGTTTTTAGAAAAAGACTCTAAGTTACCAGTAATAGTGTCGGCCCATCTAAGTGAATCTGAAAATGCCAAATCGCTAAAAGTTTTACAAAAGCACCGCCAAGCAATTGCTTGGCAGATTTCTGATATTAAGGGTATAAGTCCGTCTTTCTGCACGCACAAAATTCTAATGGAAGATAATCCACATAATTCTATTCAACCTCAACGCCGATTAAACCCAAACATGAAAGAAGTAGTAAAGGGTGAGGTCATGAAATTATTAGACGAAGGAATTATCTATCCAATTTTAGATAGCAAATGGGTGAGCCCCGTCCAAGTAGTTCCTAAAAAGGGAGGGATCACGGTAGTGTTAAACGACAATAATGACTTAATCCCAACACGGACGGTGACTGGGTGGCGTATGTGCATTGATTATCGCAAATTGAACGACGCCACCCGCAAGGACCATTTCCCCTTGCCATTCATCGATCAAATCTTAGAATGATTATCCGGTCATAGCTTTTATTGTTTCCTTGATGGTCTCTCGGGCTACTTCCAAATTCCCATCTCGGCCGAGGACCAGGAGAAAATGACGTTTACTTGTCCTTTCGACACCTTCGCCTATCGAAGAATGTCGTTTGGCTTATGTAATGCGCTGTCAACATTTCAACGGTGTATGTTGGCCATTTTTGACAAGTACGTAGAAAGTATTATGGAGGTCTTTATGGACGACTTCTCCGTGTTTGGTGATTCCTTCGATTTTTGTTTACATAATTTAGAAAAAGTGTTAGAATGATGTGAGGAGACTAATCTCGCCCTGAACTGGGAAAAATGCGATTTCATGGTACGGGAGGGATTGGTTTTAGGTCATAAGATATCAGCAAGAGGAATTGAGGTCGATGAAGCCAAAATAGAAGTGATCGAAAAACTGCCACCGCCAACCAATGTTAAGGCCATAAGAAGCTTTCTAGGACATGCCGGTTTTTATCGGCAACTTATAAAAGATTTTTTGAAAATTACCAAACCCCTCACTCATCTTTTAGAAAAAGACACTCCATTTATTTTTGATGATACCTGCTTATCTGCTTTTCAATTAATCAAAAATAAGCTAATAAATGCGCTGATTATGATAGCTCTAGTCTGGGACCTTCCATTCGAAATCGTGTGCGATGCAAGTAGCTTTGCGGTGGGAGCCGTTTTAGGACAACGTATATCTAAAAACTTCCACCCTATTTTCTACACAAGTAAAATGCTTACATCCGCACAATAGAACTATACCACAACAGAGAAAGAATTATTAGCAGTTATTTTTGCGTTCGACAAATTTCGATCTTATATTACGCTTTCAAAAATTATCGTTTTAACGGACCACTCAGCCCTCAAATATTTACTTTCTAAACCGGATGCCAAACCACGCTTACTTCGCTGGATCTTACTCCTCCAGGAGTTTGACTTGGAAATCCGAGATAAAAAGGGAGCTGAAAATTTGGCCGCGGACCATCTTTCACGATTAAATAAGCCGTTTATTGAAAATTTAAATGAACAAACTTTTAATGATTATTTTCCCGACGAGAACTATTTTCAATCAACACTACTCCTTCTCCTTGGTTTGCAAACTTCGCCAACTACTTAGTAGCTCGAGTCCTCCCAAAAGAATTCTCCTATCTGCAAAAGAAGAAATTCTTTTCTGACCTGAAGAATTATTTTTGGGAGGACCCATATCTGTTTCGAGTTTGTGCAGACCAAGTAGTAAGGAGATGCGTTTCTTTCGAAGAAGTACAAAATATTTTAAAACACTAACATGAAGGACCGACCGGTGGGCACTATCAAGCCAATCAGACCACTCACAAAGTACTAAGTGCAGGCTTTTATTGGCCTAGCCTTTTTAAAGATGCCCAATCTTTTGTGAGTCGGTGCGATAGCTGTTGATGGATATAAATTTCCGCGCTGCGTAAAATTAGAATATTATCCACGTATAATTCGGTAAGGCAAGTGTACCTATCGCTTTATAGTATAGGATTTAGAAAATCAAGTGTCGTATTATTCCAGGCTTGCTGAGTACTTCTACTCACAAAGTAGAGCTATTATTTTATCGGTCGGAAGTTGGGTTTGTTTTGGAAAAACGATTTGGAGAAAATTAACTATGAAGAAAAATTATGATTAAAAGGATTAGCACTTGGTCTTGAATCCCTTTGGAATAAAATAAAATTTTATAAAAGATGAAACCGCAAACTCTTATTGAAATATCTTCGACCATGGAGGTTCCCAAAATATGGTAGAGCCTCTCTCGAGAGAACTACCACCTAACCTTAGGTTGATCGATTAAGACCCCTCGGCTAGTCGAAACCCCCTAAGCTTGCTTTAAGCGGTGAATCCCACTGTTGGATTTGACTCCAATCTGAAAGGTTTGTGTCACCCTCTCTCAAGGAATGCATACAACTCTTTTTATCTTTGAGTGATCTCCTCGTTCGTATGGATCTCTCGATCACTAGCAAATGAATCTTAGATTGAAAGTCATATTCCGGACATATGAAATCAAAACGAAGTAATTCAAAGATAAATCGAAGATAAACAATACGAGAGTTTGCTAATTACATAAATTCAAAACATATTTTATTTTATTCCAAAGTTCATCATGACCAAGTGCTAAAGGAAATTTGGCTACTCATCATAGTGATGGGAATACAAGTAGAAGAGGAAAAAGACATGATTAAGAAAACAACAATACTTGAATTAAAATTGCAATAATTTAAAAAAACTTACAACTTTAGGAAAAACTAGCAATAACAACAAAAATAGTAAACTAAAGCTGAAAGTAAACTCCAAAATCGAACTCCTTGACTTCTGGAGATTGCTGCCTTTTATAGTTGAAAAATCGGGGAGTCAGGCCCTTGGTCACGCCCGTGACCAAGGGTGTGTAAGCTGCGTAATTGCTGTCTTGAAAGCCCGGGAACATTGGGGAAGAAAAACCGCCAGGAATCAATTGCATGGCGGGTCACGGCCTTGGTCACGCCCGTGACCTAGGGCGTGTCTTGACCGGGTCTGGAAACGGTGGGAAACGTCGTGATCTGGAGTTAATCTGGCGGTTGCAGAAGAGTTACGGCGTCGGTCACACCCGTGACCGAGGGCGTGTAAGCTAGAAATGGCCGGAATTGATTGTTCGCTGCATTGAACATATTCCGGGCGAGTCACGCCCGTAACCTTGAGGTCACGCCCTCTGTCATGCCCGTGACGGAGGGTGTGTAATTTTAATCTAACGTGGTGGCTGACTTCTTCAACTGGAATACGGCGGGCCTGGTTTACGGTCGTGACATGGTGTCACGCCCTTGGTCACGCCCGTGACCTAGGGCGTGTACTTTGCGATTTCGGCAGAAGTACTCCAAATATTCTCCTGATTATTCTTATGAGCTTGAAATTGTTATTGGCAGCCCAAATTACCTAAAAATACAAAAAGAACGTAAATTAGTGATAAATTAACTAAAACTAAATTAAATTAAATTAATTTTTAATAAATAATATTATATACAAATAACTATAAATAATGCATTATCAAATACCCACATACTTACCCGTTTGCTAGTCCGGAGCAAACAACTTTTCATAGGAGTAGAAGAATTTTAATACTAGAAAAGAAATTTGAACCTAAGGAGTAAAAATGTGAAGTCTTGTGCCTAAGTGTGTAGAAATCCTAGTAGAAAAACATATTCAGCATAAAGATTAGCTTATGATTTTCAAAAATGCGTTATAACATATTGTTTTTACTTTTAAATTGAAAATCCTGTAAATCCTAAAATGATATTTAGGGAGCGGGTAGCGTGTTCACTAAGATCAATATTACACAAAATCAAAGTTCGGGATAGCCTCCAAAGAAATCCATCAATGACGATGGCCATAGGCTTGCCCTTTCACACTCTCGCCACGGCACTAGTTTAACTCATAAGTATGAATCAATAGGACTTAATTAGGTTGAAACGTGGGCTTAGGTTATTTTTGGTGTGGAAATACAAAGATAAACATGACGGCTATTCACACCCAAACCAAAAGTGAGCTCGCACAAAATAATCTAAGCAGTCATGGCATTGTAAGAGCATAGCCAATTTCTAATCTTTTTTTGTGTGTTCCTTTTCTCTTTCTTTCTTTTTGTTTTCTTTTTGTTTTCTTTTTTTTTCATTTGATTTTTTTCATAAAAGACAAGAGAAAGTCCACCAAAATAATAAAAGACAACTAACTCTCACAAAATCTTTTCAAATTATTACTTTCGATCACAGACTTGGGTGTGTGATAGGTTGCTTTTTGGGCCTTGGTGAAGAGCTTGGTGGAGCTGAAACAAAAAGTAATGTAAAAGGCTCAAAGGGGTTTAACAAAGAAAAAATGTTAGGTGCGGGTGCAAAAGCTCAAACGGGCCAATGAAATGCCTATATCATATTCATACGAATGAATTTAACTTATGCAAATGTCCTTAGAGTCGCTAGAGGGCAAGTTCTAGACATCGAGAAAGAATACCCTTCCGTTCAAATTGTGTAATATTTCTCTAGTAAACTTCTACATACTCACTTAAAGTATTTTTAGATTCTACCAGATTCAAAGGAAAAGTAAAACAAAACTATTTTTACGCAGTTAGAAAAACATAAATCTAATTTTATGTTGAATAGTTAATTCAACATGAGATCCTACTAACGCGTGCGCGTAACTAGAACACTGCACGAGTCAACAATTTTACTCCAAAATTCAAAATCTAATGAAGTATATAAAATTTCCTACCACACTATATAAAAGTAAATCTACTAAGATTTTTGCAAACAAGTAAATATAGAAATATTGATTCCCAAAATAAAATAAGATAAATTTTTTTTTAATATTTTCTTCTTTTTTTTAATATATTTGTTTTTTTTGTTGTTTTTTTTTGTGGTGCTCAGCAGTAAACTTGGTGTGAAATACCCTCCCCCCATACTTAAAAGAAAACAGTGCCCCCAATGTTTTAGAAATAAGTACGAGTAAAGGAGAGAAAACTTCCCTGATGAAAAACAAAGCAATACCCGAGCCATCCTAAAAAAAAAGAAAAAAAAACATAGAGTAAAAGCAAAACATTTTTTTATATATTTTTTTGCATTAATAAAAGAGAAATAAAAACAAATACATAAGTGCGGTACATAAAATAAAAGATACAGACGACCAAAAATAAAAAAAAAATCTCTAAGCGTCATCGTCGTCATCCACCTGCTGATAATAAGCACGCAGATCAGCAAATTCTCGCTGCAGATGCTCCATAGAGGAAGCATGGCGCTGCTCGAGGGTATCAAAACGTGTGTCAAAATGAGCGCGCATGGACAGCTGCTCGGTCTGAATCTGATCGAAACGAGTGTGGATCTGCCCAAACTGCTGATCGAAATAAGTGGATGAGTCGGGCGCGGGGGGATAATGCTGCTGTGGCGGCTGTGGAAACTGCGGAGCTGGAGCAACGCCACCAGAATCAGCTTCAAAATCAAGATCGATCGGGTCGCCACCAACTTTGCCAGGAATGGCCTCGTACTCGCGGCCACGCCGACGCATCAAACCAAGGGCCCGGAGGTTTTGGAATGTGATAGGCGCGGGCATTTGGAGTGGAGCAATGAGAGGAAGTGCATTCCAGAGGCCCAAATGCTTTGCCAAATAAGTAACAAACGAACCTCCATGTAGCGCACTAAGCCTCCGATTTACGGCCTGATGACGAAAAAACATCGCTAGCGCCGAACCAAGATTGAGGGGGACTCGTTCGTGCAGGCTATATAAATATAACATGTCCGCGCGGGTCACCACTCCATGGCTATCGCCGCGAGCGGAAAGTGTGAAAGTGAGGAGGTAGTGGAGATAGCGTAAGGCGGGGGAGAGGAGATGACTACCCTTGGATTTTTTAGGCGAATATGGATTGGAGTCGTTACTGATTTCTGCCAAAAATCTGTGGAGGTTATAATCGCGAGGGAAATCGAGGGGGAGAGCGGTGTAAGCCTCTGTAAGGGTGAAAGCCTTGTCGCAGAAGCCCATGAGAACGTTGAACTGACGCAAAGGAAGGGTTCGCGAAAGTCCGCCCATTCAGAATTCAAGCACGTTGTCGGCCCCGACCAAGTGGAAATCAAACGAAGAGAAAAACTCCACCGTCAGCTCATAGTACGCCGGCTCCGAAATGGAGAAGAAAGGAGCCCACCCCAGAGTAGTGAGGAGATCTCGCACCGCATTGGCCTACCCGAGGGTGGTGAGAACGTTCCAATCAATGATGCGGAAAACTCCAAATTCTTTCCCACGGAGGCGGTTACTTCGTTCTTGATGAGTGGGATGGGGAAAATTGAGCATAACCTCCGCATCAAAAGAGTCATCGGGGAGTGAAGAGAAGGACTCGCCAACTGCGTGGTTGCGATGGTGGGCGGCCATTTGGAAGGAGGAGATGAAGTATTCGGCCAAAGAAGAGAGAAAAGAAGGGAGAGATGTGGGACAAGGTATGGAGAAAAGAGAGAGGGAAGGGGGCTTTAAATAGGAAAAAAATTGGGGTCACGCCCGTGACCGAGGGCGTGTAAGTGGCGACAGGTAAAAGCTGGCGTTAGGGAGGAATACGAGGCTTGACCGGTCAAAAAGCCGAAAATTTGTCAGGTCACGCCCTCGGTCACGCCCGTGACCGAGGGCGTTTAAGGGGCGACAGGTAAAAGCTGGCGTGAGGGAGGAATCGGAGGCTTGACCGGTCAAAAAGCCAAAAATTTGTAAGGTCACGCCCTCGATCACGCCCGTGACCGACGACGTGTAAGGGGCGACAGGTAAAAGCTTGCGTGAGGGAGGAATCCGAGGCTTGACCGGTCAAAAAGCCGAAAATTTGTAAGGTCAAGCCCTTGGTCACTCTCGTGACCGAGGGCGTGTAACTGACGAAATCAGGAGGACAGGGGATCCAATGCGCGCTGGTCAAATATCAGTTCCCGAGATGTCACCGCCCAGGGTCACGCCCGTGACCATGGGCGTGACTTGAATGTCACGGGCGTGACAGTCAAATGGCATCTTTGACCGGGTGCGGTGGAGGTGTTATGCCAGCTGGATAAGTCACGACCGTGACCTTCAAATGTCACGGGCGTGACTCGAGTTGTCACGGGCGTGACATGTCAAGTTGAGCCCGTGAGTGTCGGGTTAGGCGAAAATGGTCTTCCGTTAATGTCACGCCCGTGACCAAGGTTGGTTACGCCCGTGACTATTACGGAAGACGGAATGGAGGGCAACTCGTCGAAAAAACTCGCCAGGAAAACGGATCGAAATGCGCCACGCCCTAGTCACGGCCGTGACTGAGGCCGTGTAACACACATTTTTTCAGAAAACATTTTTTTTCTTCGGTTTTCTAATTTTTTTTTATCTTTTAGTTTGTTGTTTTGTTTGTTTTTTTTTTGAAAAGAAAACAAAAATAAAAACAAAAACAAGGTAATAAAATAAAAAGAAAATACTAATAATAAAGTACCGACTTGAAGAGCGGGGTTTGATGCGTAAGTGCGAGTGATCTTCCTCTCGCTAATCTCCTCAAAACCTGCAAAATTGTTAGTAACAAAAAAAATAATAATAACAATAACATGATTTTTTTTTGCTTTTTTTTCTTTTTGATAAAAACTATAAGAAAAATAAAAACATTTTTTTTGGTTTTTTTTTATATAAATATATATATTTTTTTTTGATTCATTTTTATATTTTCATACGTTTTTGTAAATTTAACATTTTAAAAAGAAAAACATAAACAAAAATATTAATATAAAATCTTTTTTTTAGACATTTTTTTTTTAATTATGAGCGAAAAATAAAAACATGGGTTGCCTCCCAAGAGCGCTTTGGTTACGGTCGTTGAGCTCGACCATGGTGGCGTGCAGGTTTTTACCTTGTTCTAAATTTATCATCAAATGATGATAACGGCTTTGAGAGATGCGAGGTGGGTGAATTTGTTGCATGAATTAAAATATTCTCATACCCCATTCGGAGGAGAAGAGTGCCCGCACAAATATCAAATATTGCTCGCGTAGTGGCCAAGAAGGGACGACCAAAGATAAGAGGTATCCCGGCGTCTTCTTCCATATCAAGGATAACGAAGTCTACCGGTAAAGTAGACTCGCCAACCTCAACTGGCACATCATGAATCACCACTAAGGGGGTCTTCACGGACCGATCAGCCAATTGTAATTTGACGTCGGTGGGGGTAGGTTCTCCTAACTGTAATTTTTGGGATAAACTATAGGGAATAATATTAACACTAGCGCCCAGATCGGCGAAAGCGTTGGAGAAATGGGTAGATCCTATAGTGCATGGAATATTAAAATTAGAATTAATATTATTAGCCCGCTCGATCAAATGAGCGGGATAAGGAAGACGGGGTTGAAAATATGGAAGAGGAAGAGATGATGAGGTAGGTGAAATTTCCTCTTCAAGATCGGTGTCTGAATCATCCGCAAAAGTCACCGCTAAGACATTTGAAGTTGTCGGCGGTGTTCTTTTCGGGTGATCGGTGACCATTTTTAAAAGTTGTCCCACTTGATTCTCCAAATTTCGCAACGACCCTTGTAAATTGCGGACATCCGCATCATTTTTAGAAATATATTTATTAACCACTTCCTCGAGAGAAGGCGGTTTAGGGGCTTGCGGTAGAAGAGATGAATTTGGAGGAGCAAGCAGAGCATTACCCGTGTTACCTTGATTACCCCATGATAAATTGGGGTGGTTCCTCCAACTTGCGTGGTATGTGTTGCCGTATTGATTATTCCCCGGATTGAAGGGCGGCTGGTTCGGATTACCCATGTAATCCACAGGCTCCGCCGTATTTTGATTAGGCTCCCAGGTAGGTGTAGAAGAGGGAGCAGTCATCCATTCTAGTTTCTTGCTAAGTAGCTCAACCTGTAGAGACAAATTAGTAAATGAATCAATTTCATACAGCCCGGCAGGTTTATTTGAGCGAGACCTGGGTGTACTCCATTGATAAGTGTTCATGGCCATCCCCTCAATAAGCTCTTGTGCAGCCGCCGGTGTTTTGTTATTTAGAGTACCACCGTTGGCGGCGTCAATCATTTGACGTGTTTGGAGATTGAGACCATTGTAGAAGGTTTGAATCTGTAACCAATCAGAGATTGCATGATGTGGGCTTCGACGCAAATGTTCCTTTAGCCGCTCCCAAGTATCATAAAGCGTTTCTGATTCAACTTGGGAGAAAGAAATGATATCCTTAGGCAATTGGGCTGATTTAGCGGGCGGAAAATATTTCGTGAGAAACTGTTCCGTCATTTGAGCCCATGTGGTGATAGATCCTCTCGGAAGAGAATTCAGCCACTGCTTAGCCTTAATGCGCAAGGTGAAAGGAAAAGTCGAAGCCTTATTGCGTCATCGGATACCCCATTAATTTTGAAAGTATCGCATATTTCTAGGAAACTAAAAATATGCGCGTTGGGATCCTCATCTTGAAGCCCATCAAATTGTACATATTGTTGTACCATTTGAATGATGCTTGACTTCAACTCAAAATTATTGTTCGCTATAGCGGGGCGAATATTACTAGATTGGGTGTTGATGAGTCCCAAATATATACACATTTATGGACTCATCTGGGCCGATTTTCTAGTCTATGCACTTCACTTTAGACATGTTTTCACTCATATTTGATACTCCATGCTAAGTGCACCTCTAGGCCCGTTTTTGGTGTTATTTCATGTTCTTCTTCTTTAGTAGTTTTCATGCATTGTTAAGTGCCACTTTCAGTGGCTGGATTCGTGGTTGTGCTGGAACAGGAGTCGTGCAGGTGTTCTCGGTACAATTCTGTATAGGAACACTGCGCACGATCGCTGTTTCTATTGCGCACGACCACTGATCGTGCGCCGCTGATCGTGTGTACTTAACCCTATTTTTTGACTTCTGTCTCGAACAATGCGCACGACCACCTACGATAGTGCGCACGACCACCGGTCGTGCGCCACTGTGTGTGCGCACTTAACATCAATTTTATGAGTTCTGTTTCGACCAGTGCGCACGACCACCTACGATAGTGCGCATGACCACCGGTCGTGCACGACTGGTCGTGCAAACATGGTATTTTATAAATTTCTTACATTGCAGGCTCCACCCAGGCAGGCGCACGATCACAGGATTCCAGCGCGCACAACCACTAGTCGTGCGCCAATGACCGTGCGCACTGTTTATTCCAGCGCCTATAAATACTCCTGCTCGCGAATTAGGTCGGATCCGCCGAGCTTTCGTTCTCCCAGCTACGCCGTTCCGCCCGATTTTGCCCCTCCATCGCCGCCCACCATCGGGAGGTGCTCCGGTCTTGTTCTTCACGCCATTCTTGAGCCGGAGCTTCCTCTCGGCCTCCTCCTTCATCCTAGAGCTTCAAGGAAGGTTTTGCCGCCATCGCCATCAAGCAAGAGGAAGTTTGCAACCTCCACCGAATCGTGACACGAAGAAGACGGGCTCATTGGAGAGTAGTGACAACTCTCTCTACCCCGGACGTAGTTGCGGACCGAGCTTGGACGCGGATTGACAACCCGACGATTCCAACCGTGAATCTATAACGAGACTTCGGATTCTGTCGATTTCTTGCCTTGTTCTTTTCTTATTGATGCGTTTGTAGCTAGATCTCTCATGTATGGATGATGAACACTATGAATCGTACTTGTAATCATAATTTCATGTGTATGTGAAGTTTTATTTTGTTCATTTGTGTATGAGGTGCGCCACCATCCATCCTCCATCCCGCTATCACGTTCGTATGCCGCACTAGCAATTGCTAGTGGCGTTCTTGTCGACGAGGTGCTTGCGACCCTCATCTGTATGCCTACTCTTCCATCCTCCTAGCGAAGCGTGGCATAGCGGTCCGTGTAATCCATTCCAAATCCGCCGGTGCGAACCATTCCATCTGTATGCCTACTCTTCCACCCTCCTAGTGAAGCGTGGCATAGCGGCCCGTGTAATCCATTCGCCCTACGAAGCAGTGCGCTCAAGGCCTGCATAGTTCGATTCCGCTAGCCTACTCGTCCATCCGCCCAACGAAGTAGTGCGCTCAAGGCCTACGTAGTCTTCCATCCCGCCGAGCGAAGCTTTGCATAGCGGCATTGCATAGGAGTAGTTGTAATATTTTATTTTATTTTTCACAAACCAAATCCCTTTCGTCCGCACTCCACCTATCGCTGGACTTCGATCTCAAGTCCTTCCTCGAACGTTAACTCCACCTTACTGTGTTCCTTGAGAGATTCGATACTCGGGGATTACTCCTCGTTTTATATTACTTGAACGATCGGTACACTGCCGTTTCGTGCCGCAGTCTTACTACCGCCTATAGCGGTGTGCTAAGATTTGTGTCATCAAGTTTTTGGCGCCGTTGATGGGGAACACAGTCGTGTGAGTTTTCTGGAGAGGGAAAACCTGAGAGAGAAGCCCTTCCATTTGTAATTGCATTTCTTTGATTTATTTCTTTTTATTCCATTTTCCTGTTTTAATTAGGTTGCTTTAGTAATTTTTGTTAGGTGTGGTATTTCGCACAATAGTGTTTTTCTATTTTAATCGTTTTATCTTCGCACTATGTGGGCACATCTTAATATCCATTGCCGTTGGTGTGGAGCTACCTCCCACTCTAGTGATGAATGCCCTATGGATAATGGTGGGCATAATTCTTCTCGCCCAGCATATAGAGCATCAACTTCGTCTGATACTCCATATGGTGTGCGTAAGTCTTATGGCTACTCTGCTGAGCCTTTACCGTCTTACTTCTTTTCGGCTTCAGCACCCGCTGTGCCAAAGAAGCCCGCTAGGCAGTGCCAGTTTTGTCGGAGCACAGATCATGCCGTGAAGGATTGTGCTGCTTTTCGTCACTAATTGGATGAGGATGACGAGCCGGATATCCGGATCGTCCCGAATCCTAACTCTGGCTGCACACCTTCAACATCTGGTTTTGTGTCTTTACCACTTTCACATCTTGAAGGGTATGGCGTTGACACAGTCACCAGATGTGTGGCTGATCTGGGCACCGACATTGCTGAGCCTATTCTCCCAGTGCATCCACCACCCCTAGTGGATTCGATTCTTTGTGAGGAATCGGTGCTCGACTTTTATCCGAGCACTATTCCTCTCCCTGTTGTGCATACTACACTCATCTCTGACGACATTGTTGATGATGTGTCGCAAGAGGAGGCTGGTGACTTTAGTGTCATGCATGTTCCTATGGAGGAGGACAACCTTTCAGGTGAAGAGGAGTTTTCCTCAGCACCGGTGGAGGAAGTCCAAATCTCTAGCTTGGCCACTGTTGATCCCGCCGAATTTTGTAGCATTGATGACAATGCAAACATTATTTTACTTCCCCAACCCGATGGGAGTGAGACCGGGACCACTCCCCCGATTTTTGATTATTTATGTTCTTCGTCTTGTTTATTTCTCGATCCCCCCTCTTCATCTGAGTCTGTGCAGGTTGAATCTTCACAGGTACTTTAGGAGGACTTGGAGCTTTTTGCTCAAGTCAATGATGTGAGCATCCTCTCATGTGAGGAGGTTGATTCCCCCTCCGTAGAGGAAGCTCCACTCATTGCCTTTTCCTCCTGCCACCTCCCTGTTGACGACACCTTGCTAGGCAAGGATGTGTTTGGTGAGTTGAGTGAGGATATCTCCTCCTCTTCTTACTTTCTTTTCCCTCTACCTGTGTCAAGCATGTATTATTATTTAGGTAGAGGGGTGACTGCCTTATCTCCGTATCGGTACCAGCTACCGAAACGGATAATGGAGCAGTTACCTGTGCATTTTCTTTTTCATAGGCCCATTAGCTAGAACCTTCATGTTTTTAAATAAGTCATGCTGGGATGATAATAACCCCAGTAGTTATCTTCTTTTTCTTGCATTTTTAATTTATCTAATCCTGCGTAGTTAGTTTATTTTATTTCAGTGTTTCTCTTTTTTTTTTTTTTTGCGGAGCTGACCCCTGCAGGTATTCTTCTGGTTGGGTGCTGCAGCTTGGTCTAGAGTTAATCGCCAATCTTCTGGTATGCTCACTTGCTGAGCATTGGGTACTCTCTTCCCCTAGCCCTATTTTGATTTTCCTGTCGTATATTATGTGGATTGTTTAGTTTAAGTCTGGGGGAGAGTAGTTTTGTTTACCCGCTCACGTGCACTGTTGCACTACATACTAGAAGATTTCATTTAAAATGTTTTGTTTCTTTTCATTGCACACCACAGCACCCACTTGAGCGCGCTTAGCCGTTGGCACATCGCGAGTTGAATTTGTCTTTTTGTGTGATTTAGAAAATCATTGTGCTGGCTTAGGATTACGAGGCGGAGTAAAATGTTGACTCCTGTAGTGCTCCTAGTCGAGTGCCCATGTCTCGGTTAGAAATTTGTGTAGATTCAATTTCTTTTTATGCTTTTAGTTTATATTTTTTCTATTAGCGTAAATATTGTTTACTACACTCAAAAATTGGTGAATCCGGTGTGAATCAAACGGTAGCATAGGGATGTGTGTAGACGTTCGTTAGCCTCGTATTGCCCTAGTCGGGAGAAAGGATTATCTTTCTCGGTGGCTAGAACTTGCCCCAAGCGATTCTTGAAGCATGGGTATACGGTTAGTCAATTGCGTGAATGTGATATAGGCCATCATTTTGGCCCGGTTGAGCCTTTGTGCCATTCCTATCATCATTTCCTCGCTAGCCCAGTTGTGCCTACCCCATTCTTTTGGTTCAGCTCCACTATTGTTCACCAAAGCCTAAACTCCAATCCTAGTCGCACACCCAAAATGCAAGCATTTTGTTTAAATTTTAAATTGGTGGTGTTGATTGTGGAAGTACAATGTGAAAATGTGGATGTGCATCTTTGAAAAATTTACTAAAATTGCTAAAGAAAGAAAAAGAAAAGAAGAAAAAGATTTGAAAAGAAAAAGAAGAATGAAAAGTTTAATTGAAAAAATCTGTTTGAGATTTATATTTGGGAGTAGGCAGTGCACACACCCATGCGTCTAAGTCTAATTCTGGGGGTGTGGTGCATCCGCGTGTTTTTTGGCTACTTGGATAGTGTTATGCATTTGCTCATTTGGGTTTTTGTGTTCTAAGCCTTCATGTTTATATTTGTTTACCTCACCTAAACCCAAGCCTCATCTAAAATCTTAAGTCCTATTGATTCACGCATTTGAGTCAAACCAGTGCCATGGAGAGAGTGCGAACGGGCAAGCTTATGGTCACCGACATTGATGGATTTCAATGGAGTTGTCCCGAGCCCCGATCTTTGGCAATGCTCGCCTCAGCATTCAGTTTACTTTCTTCCTATGTACGACCTTATGATTCACCGTGATTCACTTTTTGAGTAAACGTAATATATATCTACGCTCCTAGAAAATTATAAACTAATATGTATAATTAGAAATTTTATCTACTATATTTCTACGCACATAAGCCTGCGACTTCGCATGGTACTCCGCTTGATAATTTCTTCGCCAGCTTATGTTTTTCCTGTCCGCGAGAGATGGTTTGCTCGGGACGCGCACACAGTTAAGTCTGGGGGTGTGATGAGTCCCAAATATATACACATTTGTGGTCTCATCTGGGCCGATTTTCTAGTCTATGCACTTCACTTTAGACATGTTTTCACTCATATTTGATACTCTATGCTAAGTGCACCTCTAGGCCCGTTTTTGGTGTTATTTCATGTTCTTCTTCTTTAGTAGTTTTCATGCATTGTTAAGTGCCACTTTCAGTGGCTGGATTCGTGGTTGTGCTGGAACAGGAGTCGTGCAGGTGTTCCCGGTACAATTCTGTACAGGAACACTGCGCACGATCTCTGTTTCTATTGCGCACGACCACTGGTCGTGCGTCGCTGATCGTGTGCACTTAACCCTATTTTTTGAGTTCTGTCTCGGACAGTGCGCACGACCACCTACGATAGTGCGCACAACCACCGGTCGTGCGCCACTGTGCGTGCGAGCTATGTAAAGAAGAAAAGTAGAATAGTTAAGTTTTGGGTATGAATTTAGATCCTTGTTCTTAGAATGATATAATAAAAATTTGTCTCTCACGGTTTAGTAACAATTCAATGCACTCTCTCACTTGTTACTTTGCTTAATTTTATTTAAAAACTGAGCAATTAAATTTAGGATGATTAATTTTTGTTAGTAAACGGTATAAAAATTAAGCTTAAATAAAGTACTTATTTTAGGTTTCCTTTTCACTATTCTCCCTACTTGGAATTTCGCAAGGTACTCATGTTTAGCATAATTAAATCTTTTTGATTAGTCATTTTTTTTATTAGCTAATGCATATTTCTTTGCTTGGGGACAAGCAAAGTGTAAGCTTGGGGGAATTTGATAGTGCTAAATCTAGTTAATTTAATTAGGTTATTTTTAGGTTATCTACTCTTAATTTTTGCTTATTATTGTTTCTCTAAATACAATTTTTGGTCATTTTCCTATTTTTAGTGCTAACTTAAGTTTTCTGAATTTTTAGGTCAAAAATGCAGATTTTCCTAGGTCACGCCCTAGGTCACGCCCGTGACCTGGGGATCACGCCCGTGACCTAGGGTGTGTAAGTTGCTGTTAGCAGTTAAGTTGCTGCCATCATAATTCAGAAGTTTTGGTCAGACACACCCAAAGTACACGGGTGTGACACACAAGTCACGCCGGTGACCAGCCCGTGACCAGCTCACCGCGCAATCACATTCGCCCAGCCGCAAAAAAATGGAGGACACGCCTCTGTTACACGGGCGTGCCTCCAGTCACGCCCGTGACTTCCATCCGTGACTGCCATGACAACCAGCCGCCAATGACCATGATCGCGTGCTAGCGCCCATGCCTAGCTTGACCACCGAATTGGTCACGCCTCCAGGTCACGTGCGTGACCTGGGGCGTGACCCATCAAATTGCGTCAGAATCGAGCGCCGAACCTGATCCAAGCCGCAGAATTGATTAAACAAGTCACGCCCCCAGTCACGGGCGTGACTAGGGGGCGTGACCGAGGCAAAAAAATTTCTATAAATTGGGAAGGTCTCCAAGCTTTCACCAATCAGTTTTTGGAGGGAGAAAGTTATGCTGCTGCTTAATTCCTATGTCATTTTTGTATTCTCTCTCTCTCTCTTATTTCAATGCACTTCTCTTTCTAGTTTTCATATGAATGTTGTAATGCCTTTGTTATTTCCTTTCATAGTGTATTGCTAATGCTTAGTAGGGTTTCCATGCAAATGTATCCTCATTTGAACTCTCTTATAATAAAAATCGTATGTTTTTGTTCTCTTAATATCTTCCTCATTTCTCTCTCCTACCCCTCCACCATGAGTAACTAAATCCTCATAGTACTTGATCTTGATGATCTGAGGATGAGTTGATCAAGTTATTATCCTTTAGCCCTCTTTCACTTTCTAAAGTCTTGGGCCTTAGATTTACTCTTAATTAAAATTTAGTGGAGATATATTATCGATATATAGTCCCCACCTTTGCTTTCATTCTTGGCTAGCCGAGGGGACGATAGTCTGAAGTGAGCGCTTAAGAGTAAAGAGAGTTGCATGCATTTCTCGAGAGAGAATGACGTAAATCTCCTGGATTGTAGTCAAATCCAATAGCGGGGTTCACCGCTTAAAGCGAGTTTTAGGTATTCGAATACGGGACGAGAGTTCGGTCGGATTTTCCTAAACTCAGTTGGGCATATCTTCGAGAGAAGCATGTTCAAACTATAAGAACCCCCACAGTCAAGCTACCCTTAATTTATTAAGTTTTAAGTTTGCAAGTTGAATTTTGATCAACTTAAGCTGAAGTAACTCAAGATCGAGTGCTATTTCTTAATCATCGTTTAGCCGTACTTTTATCCAGCTTTTATTTCAATTTAGCAAACAAAACCTTCCAAAAAATTATTAATATAAAATAATAGTAATTCGTTTGAGTATAAGTAATGAACGGTTCCCGGATTTTAATACGACACTTGTGTTCCTATACAACATTCGATAGGTATACTTGCCTTCTCGGATTGCTAGTTCGGATTTTATTTCGTGCAAGCGGAATTTTAATCACCATGAAGAAAATCGTTCATCAGACGATCTTGCTCGACCGACGACAAAAACTTCTTTAACACTATTGCCTTAAATGATTGCCATGAATATCCGTCTACAAGACTTTCCCTCTCCCGGATCCACCAGCTCTTAGCAAGTCCCTTCAGCTGGTAAGCGGCGACCATCACTTTTTGGTCCACAGAGATTCCCAAGTACGCGAACATCTCTTCAATGGCGACTAGCCAGTCATCCAACGCCATGAAATCAGCTCTTCTGTCATACGTAGGAGGTCTTAATCTTTGGAAGTGCGATATGAAGTTCATCTCTGGTGGAATCAGAACTAGAGGCACCAGAGGAGCGGGAGGAACAGGTACAGTCTGACCCACTACACGGTCCTGCACAACAGGCTGTTGCACGGCGATTGCAGCCATCAACGTCTGAATCTGCGATTGCATCGCAACTAACTGCCTGGACAGAGCCTCATTACTTTGTCGCGGACTCTCGATCATAGCATCACTCTGCGCCTCTGAAGACACACCCTCCAATTGGGGAGTCGACCTCATCGCAATACGCCTCGATGGCATATCTATGAATATGAACAAACGACTCATCAAAACCCTAGTTTGGAACTAGAACTATACAACTCAGCTAGAACTGAACAGGAAAAGACTCTTGCTCTAGCTACTACCTTGCTCTGGGATTTTATACAAATGATGTTATGCTTTAACTTAGGCTGATATACTACAATCCTTTGACTCTTATCCATGTCACGTGGATGTATGAATGTTTAAACATCTTTTCAAATCATGTGTGTACGAGTGTCATCATGTAAATCCTTAGCTTGGTACGGGTGCTTTATGCGATGTTATGATATGTATGTTGTGCTATGCATTTTAAGAAAAGCCTTAATGCATGTTATGAGTGGCGTACGCATGAAATATTATAAACCCCATAATACATAATATCGCATGCAATGAAAAAGAAAAGCGTGCTAATGGGTATCCATGTGATGATGGTTATGCATCCTATACTACATAACCATCACATGTTGCCACCTATGGTGGATTCATATACAAACACATATTATGCATCCCATAATGCATAATATGCCCCGATATACTTCTTATCATGCTATGAGTGTAGTGTTCATGCTTCATCCAAGATGTATGGATGACACTTCGGTGTGTGTATGCAATGAGACAAGATAATTAACACCTGATCAGAAAAAGTCATTTGACCAATTTGTCAAACAAACCTAGCTCGGATACCAAATGTCAGAACCCGCATTTTCTCCGTATTAAATAATACATCAGAGTAAGAGAAAATACACGTCATGCTGTCACGTCATACAGGGGACAACTGTAGACGCTCAGGCAGATCTAACTTTACACTTTTCTTTAGAAAGTCATGAGCCTTATGTTTAAAACATAATTTAAGTTTAAGGTTTCAAACGCCGTGTCGCACGGTTTAATGTCATCTATTCCATAAATAAGAAAGTATAGATTTACGCAGCGGAAATTACATAATTTACTTTAATTCACCCTATATGAGTATGATGAACTAACCAGCATTATAATGATATGCAATCTCTATATTTAGTATAGGTAAAAAGAGTTCTTTTATGAGTTCTTTTATGAGGTTCACAAAAATCCTGACCAAAACAGACACCACAGAAAAACCCAGAAATAATTCCAAGAGAAACCTATCCTTACAATGAATTCATCAAAATGCATTCGACGAATCCAAGAATAACGAAAAATTTGTCGAAATACTATCGACTTATTACCAAGACTATCAGCGAAGATCACTATCTAAGGCATACGACGAAGTCGGCGAAAGCCTACACCTATGGGCAAATCCGTAGAAATGATAACGACGAATTTAACAATGACGAAAACGCCGAATCTGCTTAAAGGAATTTCGGCGAATCAATTTATGGGAATTTCGGCGAATTCGGCGGAACACAATCGATGAATTATGACTTAGAGGGAAACGACGATTATGCTTACGGGTATTTTGGAAACTTGATAATATACGAGACTACTCGGTCGGATACACGTTTCTTAGCAGAAAATAATGTATAATATATTTTGCCTAAATTAAATAGAAGTAAAAATGGTAAAGGATGAACCACAATATGGCAAGGGGGAAAAATCCACCACTTGACTCAAACTTTTCGAAGAGGACGACCTCCGACTTGCTCCTCGTCGCAGATCGACCGCTAGACAACCTCGGGGAATGATCTTTGAAACTTTTGGAGCGAAAAAAAGGATTAGAGCTACCGGCTCCAACCTCAAAAATCTACGAAACTCGAAATACTTACCACACACACGAAGAGCTCGGCGAGAGCTTTCCAGATCTATGCTCCAGCGAAGATTTTGTGCTCCGGAGCTCCGGTGGCGGCGATCTAAAGTCTCAGGGAAAAAAACGTCTCCACTCTCGGTTCACAAGAATGTCGGGAAGAAGATGAATAGGGGGTCTAGGTTTTCTTACGGAAGAGGAGAAGAGCTATTTATATATATATATATGTATACAAAAATATTTGTAATAATAATAAGTAATAAAATTTATATATATAAAAAAAATTAATAAGAGGGGAAACAAGGTTCGATGAATTTATACCTGGCTTTAGAAGAATGATTATATATACATATATATATATATATATAACAGAATTTGTATAGCCGAATTTATATAAACGAATTTATATAGTAGAATTTATATAAACGAATTTATATATATATAACTGAATTTGTATCACCGAATTTATATAGTCTAATTTATATAAATGAATATATATATATATATATAACCAAATTTATTTAAACGAATATATATATATATAACCGAATTTGTATACGTAACTTAATAATAAAATAATTATAATAATTATAATAATATAACATTATTACAAAAACTAAACAAATGTCGATTTCGACGAAATTCGCATCGTAGGTGAACGGCGGCGCTACGAATTCAACAGCGAAGTTGGAATCAAAATCCGACGTACCATTTTCGAGATATAAATTTCCGAAGTTTATGGCAACGCCAAAAACATGGAAATCTTCTAAAAATTACCGAGGCTCTAAAATCGCTCGGATCGCCACGAAACTTTAAGGGCCTTTCTAAATTAAATAATCTAATTTCCTATCATAAAATTTTCCAATTTCGTGTTGTTTCAAAAATTCGGTCGACACGACCCAATGGATACAAGAATGCACAAATGACGGTGCTCTGCTAACTCCAAGCTAACGTATCGCCCTACGTCATAATGACGTCATCAATATAATTAAATTAATAGCCGAAAATTCATGGGCGTTACATTGAGGGCCTGAGTTTGTAGGGCTTGAGGGCCTTAGTTTGTAGGGCTTGAGGGCCTGAGATTGTAGGGATTGAGGGCCTAAGTTTTGGCAAATTTTGCCATCACTCGCACACTGATAGATAGGCACAGAGGGATATTGGACTACTTAAGACACTCTGCCTTGCGGACCCACTATTAATCCTTGAGTGATTTCTGTGTTATGTTCATAATTTCTAAATCCATATACTAAGATCTTCATAGAGATAAATTCAAAAGAAGGAGGGGCAAGAGATTTTAAAATACCTATCCCCCCTCAAGGTGATTTGACAACATCCCCAACTAATAAGTGGTGAAAGTAGCTACAACACTGCTTATCTTGAAGAAGAAAGATGTTTAAGGCCAAATGAGAAAGGAATCAGAGCACCCCTAACTCTCTGAGACTGTGAATCTGAGGAAGAAGAAGGCTCTGTGGCTAGAGAAGGGATAAGGTCACCACTCACTCTCTTAGACTATGACTCTGAGGATGAGGAACTCTATGGGTTGGTTGCCTTATCAAATGAAGGAATTCATGAGGATTCACATCCTGCTCAGGTATGTACTACTCATATATTTCCAATACCTGCTTCATTTTAAAATACCAAGATTGCATTAGATGATTGCTCATCATCTGAAGAAGATGCAGAAGACTGCTCATAATGCAATAATAAGAACCATGCTAAACTGATAGAATATTTTAGGATTCTCTTGGCAGCTCTTAAAAAGAGAAAGAAATTGGTCAAATCTCAAGCTATGGGAATTAGAATCCTCAAGCCCTTCAGATCTCATGTGTAACATCCCCCAAAAAACTAGACCCCTAGAGTGGTTTTGTCATAACTAGGTCATGACAAAACCCTAGGAAGCTTGAAGAGACCACTTGGCCTTAGCCAAGAAGAAGGAAACCACACTGGTCTGCAAATAGTAATTTCCAATTAACAAGCATAGGGTTGGACTTAAGGGCCTCACCTTGACCCTTTAACCCCACCATAGCATACCTAACCCTTTAGTGGTCCCCTTAGAGCACCAAGGACCCATTGGGGTCAACCAAAGAGGCCAAATTGACCAAAGTCAACCCTAACCCCAAATTTGTCAAAGTAGCCTAATTAGGGTCAATTGACCTCCACCTTGCCAAATTGACACTACCTACACCTTCCTAACCCTTAAGAGAAACAAATAGGTCACTACCCACCCATTGGGGTCAACCCAAATGGTCAAATCGACCAAAGTCAACTCCACCCTAAATTTAGGTCAAAATGACCTATTTTGACCTAATCAAGCCCAATCCACTTGGGCTAGACTAAATTGAGGTGGTACACCACCTAATGGGGTTGGAAAATACTGAAATTGCCATTGAATTTCAAGAAATTCGGCCAGGAGAGAGAAAATCTATTTTCCCCAAAAATGGTGGAGAGAGAAAGAGAGGAGTAATGGCATTCATGGCCAAGGGATGTCAATTAATCTCCCAATTGATGGGGATTCATCTCCTCTGGCTGTTACAAGAAGTTTAGGGGGTTTTCCAGCCCACATGGAGGTTGATTTGGGAGGTTTTTACCATGGCCGAAATTCCCCTTTGATGGCCATTAATGGAATTCAAGGTATAACCCTCCCTCTCCCTCGATTAATCTCTCTATCACCTTCAAAAGATTGAGAGGAGAGAAACCCCCAACTTTTCAGAAGGAATCGTGCAGTGGAGGATCAGATTGGCATGGCATCCAAGCTCCAAGGTTGGCCATGGTGGTGGGCCAAACGACAAGGCTTCAAGGCTCCAAGAAGGTCTGGTTCTTCTCCTCTCCCTCTATGGATATATCTTAGATCAAAATAGGTGAGAAATTGGGCTCAATTGAGCCCGATCCAAGTGAGAAAAATCTGAAATTTCTATGTATTTTCTTCCCGTTGGGTTCGCCGAAATCGGCCCCTCCGCCGGCCGTTCCGCCGCCCGGCGATAGCCACCACCTCAACGGAGGTGGTGGTGGTGGTGGCCGGTCAGGGAGGTGGTCGGATGGCCGGGAAAATAAGCTGGAAGAGGCTACAGGACGGGTTGATCTGGACCCTTGGCTGGAGGAGGAAGATGAAGGGATGCCCCACGTTTTTGCTTTAAGATCTGTGCAGATCTTTTATATTAAATGTTTTGTATTATATTTTTTGTCCCTTTACTGGCAGCACTTAGAATTAATTATTAAAAATACTTAGGCCCCTCTACAGAAAAAGTGGTCAACACCAAAGTTGTAGCCCTTGGAGTCTACTTTATTTTTTAAAATTAATTTCACCCCAAAAGGAGTTCTGTAGCACCCTGTAGGTCCATTTTGGTGGGGCTGGTCCCTAGTGTAGGACAGCCACCATTTCTTGAATAACTTTTGATTGGGAAATGATATGGACTTGAGATTTGAAACATAGCCTACTTATACCTACACACACATCATATCCAAAGATGGGAATTTTAGAAGAATATTTTTATAAGGTTTTTGTAATAATTTCATAAATCACATATTAATTAATTATTAGCTCAAATGACCTCCAATGCCCTCCAAAGTTTAGTGGGTACTTCTTAGGGTTATCACATGACCCTGGTAAAAATCTCAGCCCAATTGGGACTGATTTAGTTTGGAAATTGGTTAACCTAAGTTGGGTCTAATTAGGTCAAAATTAGGGCATGATGTTTATCTTGGGGTATTGTGGTCAAATCTCCTCACCATGAGATGAAACCTTGGCCACTGGTTTAGGATCACCTAAAATACCCCCATGAGTGAGTTGGGGTGGTGTGGAGGTGGATATGCCCTAGGATCCTAGATTTACCCCTTGCGGTGCATGTAGAGCTTTGTGAAGGACATGTAGTCAAAAGCTATAGAATGGTCATGAAACTTGGTGGATAAGTTTATAGGGTGTAAATAGGCCCTAGGTAATTTTATAAGAATTTTAGGAGCAATTATTCCCTTTGGATTGGGTCATAATCCCTTTAGAGAAATTTCTTATAAGAGATGATTACAGGATCAAAATGTCTTGGATGATGATGAAACTTTGGTTGTGCCCTTATAATCATGTTTTAGACCTCTGGTAATTTTTGTGAATTTTATAAAATGATTTAATCAGTACTTCTTTCACAAGGCACTTGTTTTGATTTAAACTTAAGAAAAATGTTTGAGGGTCCAAAAATCTTTGTTAAATTGTGAAAATTGATGATAGGACCTTTCTGAATATTAGGAAGCTCTGTGAATTTTTACAGAATTTTTGAAGACTTAAATCAGTAGGCTACTTCACAATTCATTTAATTTGAGGTTTTCTTAAAGTATTTAATTTAGTAAGAAAATGAATTCCTTAAATCCTGAAACATAGTCAGTAGCCTTTTCTGGTGATTACAAGAGCTTGGTAATTTTCCCATAATTTTAGTGTTGTCCTTTTTGGTAGTTCCTTCATACAACTATGATTTTGGATAGATGATAAATAAATAAATTAGAGGAGAATTTCTTACTGTAAAAATATGATATGCTGTTTCTGATGGTATTTAGTCACCATAGATTTATCATAATTTTTGGAAAGCCATATCATAAGATTTACTTATAGTTCATGTTCATTTTCATGCTTGGCAGATGTTTGGAGAAATTAAAATAAATATTAATTAATTAGGGAAAATATGATTCTCTGGAATTAGTCTTATAACATCATGATAGACCTCCAGTAAATAGCTTGGGTCAGTTGGGTGAATATTTGGAGTACCTCTAGTTGTGAGCTTCATATAATTCATTTGGTCTGCGTATAGTAAACTGTGAAATTTGAGTATCAAAGTGGATCCTTAGGAGGGAATGGGAGGTAAGTGGTTTACCAAGTTTAGTTGAGAATGTATGATGGTCAACAAGAAGGATTATAGATGGTAAAGGTGTGCTTGGTGAGTGAGAGGTAAGTTGCACTCGGGGTCGACGAAAGATCGTCCTGGAAAGTCATAAGTAACTTAGGGTTAATTCAAGAGTAATGACGAGGAGGGTATTCTTGTGGGTAGATACCAACAACACTAAGTGTCTTGAGAAAGGGAACTTTGGGGTGTCATCCCATTATAGTTCCTAGTACCGTAGCGAGCCCTTTACAGGGTAATCCTCGGGAAGTCCAAGATTAACCATAAATTGTAGGGATAAGATGATGTACAAGATGAACTTGATAACGCACACACGCACACCCCGTAGTTACGGGATTTTAGTTGGTTTGGTTGTACGAGCGGTAGGCTCGGTGGTTCTAGCAATAGATTAATTAGTCTGGTGAGCTTGTGACTCAGTAAGGTTTGTTGGTACGGACGGGTTGGTCAGGCGAGCCGGTGGCTCGGAAGGTTATGGTCACGGGCGGGTCAGCCTGGGGAGCTTATGGCTCGGAGATAGATAGTAGAACATGTTGCATGTGCATGAAGGTGGCGGGTCTCCGGTATTGGACGGACGTTCACCCCGACGTCAATACATTGACTCGGCAAGTGTGGAATTTGCACTTAGCCTTGAAAGTCTGGTGGTCCAGCCAGTAAGAGTACGCAGATGCTCTGCGGTTTTGCGTTGAGGAGTACGATAGGTCTAGGTAGGGTAGTGTAAATACCAACCTAGAGGTGGGCGAGGCCCAACCCACCGCTTCTGTTTGCCACTACGGGAGTATCCTGGGAGTCTAGCTCGCTCCAAAAAGTGGGAACTAAAGGTCTATGCGCATAGAGTCGAAGTGGGTGAATTGCACTTGTATGAACATAGCATAACTGCATACCTTGCCTGTCATAGCATAAACATTGCATTTCAACCCCTACCCCTATCGTATAAGTCGGTTATGGGATTTCTTATACGATAGGCCCTGCTAAACGACCCCTTGGTCTATAGGTTTGTATGGGCATTCCTATAAATCAATGGTTACTTTTCTATTGCTTTTGTCTTTACTTACTGCACTTTACTTATTCTTTACCTGCTTTTACTATGCTCTTTTACTGCTTCAGTTATATATATATACACATGTGTAGTGTAGAAACATTTCCTGTACCACTGTCACCTGCTCTTTGATTATACCCCTTGTTGTCCTCCGCTTCATCCCTCCCGCACGGTGCCTAGGAGCCATTGGGGGTGGGGTGGGGAACATAAGGCTTAGTATTTTTGACTAACGGTCGGTGGACCATATCCTTTTAGGGGACTGAGGAGACGCAGCAGCACCAGAGGCCGGTGCAGACGGAGGTGAGCCAGTCTAGTACAGGAGAATAGGATTCAGGATCTGTGAGTGATTAGTAGTTAGCTTCTGCGAGTGATCTTGTAGTGTGGATATGATGTACAGGGCATGAGCCCTTTATTATTGTAACCTTTGTTATCTTTTTATTCAGTTATATCTATGGACATTTACCTTTATGATTTTATATTTCATGTTGATTCTGTGGGCTTGTCTTCTTTATTGCAACTTTCTTTGTGATCGATTTGGCTGGCAGGATCGGTGTTTTGTAGTGGTGCCCTTCCCGAGTGAATGTGTCACTGCAAAGCGGCGGTTCTGGGCCTAAGACCCGGTGTTTGGAAAAAAAGTGTGGTCTTACATCATGTTGGTGAGAAGATCAAGGAGGAGATTAGATTGTATGGTGAGCATGTCCTACTTTAGAGGAAATATGATGCTCAGAATTGGACAATCAAGTCTCTAAAGAACAAGCGTATAGCAGAGAGAAAGCTTGTGACTAGCTTCTCTAGGCCCAAAAAAGTTCTCCCTATTATAGACTGCTTCTCCACTCAAGACAGAGGAGGACTGGGATATAATAAGGAAGTTGGAGAGACTTCCCAAGCTAAAACTGTCCTTCAGAAGGTTGTCTCTCCACAAGCACCATTAACCAAACAAAAGGGAAAGGCTTGGCCTCAAAAACCTATTACCAAAGAAAGATCATTATAGTGCAACCAATTCCAAAACCCACAATCACATGATCATTGGAAATGAATATTGCAAAGCATCCTGCTCATCTAGTCACCTATCCCCCACTAAGAAAGTGACTCAGAAGAGGAAGTGCAATAGATTTGGGTGTTGGTGTTGTGGCAAGGTTGGGCACTTTGCTATAGATTGTTGGTTCAACCCAATAGTGCCTAAAGCAAGGTATGAGAAGCCAGTCTATGGTGTAACTGCAAAAGCTGCAGTAAGTAGAGATGTTTCTAATTTTACTTACAAGAACCTAGAACCCAAATTCATTTAGGTTCCTAAGGGATATTAAATCTCTATCTTGAAGGTTTTTTGAAATAGCCAACCAAAAGCAAATATGGCAATGGACAATAACTAATCCAGAGATAAATCTGGAATAAGAAGAAATTTATCACAAGCAAAGGTATCATGCCTGACATAGTCATTGGATCTCACAATTAGTCCAACAACCCAGGTATGTGTCCCTTCACAAACTAAAGTAAGAAATATTCACATAAATCACATGTTTAGAAATAGAGTAAAACATACATTTGCTCTAAGTCATCACATGAAAAAGAGTGGTTGCTGGATGACAGTACATGAAGACTTGTCTGCCAGAAAGTATAGTGCAATTGTTGAGGAGGAGACTCATGCTGAGCCCTCAGCACAAGAATCAATGCTGCTAATCAGGCATGAGACGGCTATTGAGGGGAAGTTCTCAACAGAAAGATGGGAGTGGGTCTGCACTACTCCAAGTGGTTGAATCAATCTCAACAAAATCCTGATCAAATTGAGGGGGAGATATCTCTACATCTAGAAATCTCAAAGAAAGGAGCTGAACTGACTCATGTGATAACTGAAAGCAAATGTGGTTGAAATTCTATTTTGAAAACATTTTGCTTAACTATAAAATGATAATAAAGTTGTGACACTCTTAAATGTGCACTACTTAAGCATAAAAATGTGAAGCTAACATGTAACACACTGATGCTGCAAAAGAACAAACAAAGATAGTATCGTTGAGTCTACAAAATGATATCATCGTAACAACAGCGTGTGTCATCGAAATGATAGTTTCTATCGTCGAAATGTCTCTAAGACTTTGGTGTAATGTCACGACGATACATAAGTCTCTACTCGAGAAATCAGAATTCTGAAATAAATCAATCATAACCATTTAATCTGATTTAATTAAACATTTAACAAGCGGCACTTCACCTCCCACACCATTAGTTATAAATAGGGTAAGATGTCTTTAATTAAAAGCACTTGCTACATTTTACCTAAAAAGACGTCGTGTAATCCTTGACATTGGAGAGTGAACAAGCCAGTATTGGTGAACCCTCCCCTGATTAATTGAGAAATGCCACCTAAGAAGGAAGGATATCTGTTTAAAGGAAGTGATGTAGTAAGGAATGGCTTCACGAAGGCTCCAGAAGAAATCCAAAGCACAATAAGACTACTCGACACCGTCAGCTTGGAGTTCGTTCTCTCAGAATCAACAGTAATAATGAAAAGGGAAGTTCTGGAGTTATATTCGAATGCCAAGGGTGGCTCTAAGGGAACATCTATCAAAATTCTGGTAAATTGGATAAAAGTTAAGGTAACTCCAAGGAGATTGGCAAAGGTCCTGAAGCTGCCAACCATTGCCAAAGAGGAGGAGAATGAAGAGGTCAACCAGGAGGACCAAGATAAAGCTCTGGCATGGTGTGAGCATTCCAGGAAGACCTATGGGTCTCTGGAATAGTGGGAAAGGCCTTTATCTGCAAGGTACGATCTCAGGACAGGATATCCAAACAGATGCTTGAGATAATGACCAGGATAATCCTCAGCAAGAAAACTAATTAGGCTCAGATCATTTTCAAGATAATACAAGAGAGCTTTCAAGTGCCCAATCTGGGAAGAATTTTATCTCTTTATCTACAGCTATCCTACCCTGAAAACTTCAACAAGCAATTTGGAGTGAAAATCCATCATATGAGAAGAATGGATATCAAGGTACTAGAGAGGTGGGAAAAGGTCATAACAAGGTCTCCCAAGAGGTCACAGGCTGAAAGAAGAAGAAAGTCCTTCGGAAGTAAGTGAGCCCATCCACAATCCAGAATTGTCTAGCTCTAAAGAGAATGTGGAGTAGAGGAATGCTGAGACTGGGTGGGAGCAGGACACTGAGCTCCCTGCTCAAGTGGAAGATGTTATCCACAAGCTCACTATGGATGAGGATACTATCCATACTGGACTAGCAGTCCAAAAGGATCCAAGTGAAGCTCACCAAGAAGCCAATCAAGATGATCCTACTGATGAGACTAGTAGAGACTTACAAATTGCTGAAAAGCCATGTGTGCCTGAGGATGAACCAAGATAAAGACTCCCTAGAAGATCACCATCCCCCATGTATGAGGAAGTTGATGGGATGGACATCTATCTCTCCAACAAGCTGCAAAAGAAGGCTGAAGGACAACCTGACAGGCCCAACTCTTCCACAGAGCAAAGGACAGAAAACTCCTCATTGCTACCTCAGATAAGGATCCTCTTGGAAGATCAAAGGTTCAAATTTGAAATCTTTGTTGACAATGTTGTCAAAGATATAAGAAGAGACCTAACTAATGAGACTATAAGTCTAAAAACTGATATGAAGAATCTGCAATTACACACTGTCGAACAACTAGCAATTACTCATCAGGGTATAGCTGAAGTTCTGGAAAATCATGGCATGATATGCAAAAACATTGAGAAATCCTACATAGCCACTAACAGGTGGATGAATGAACACAAAACTAATCTCCAAGAAAAACTAGATCAACAAAATCTGGAATTGGATAGTCATCTGATGGAGACAAAGAATCATCTGGAAAGGGGAATTCACATGCTTAAAGATAAAATTCTAAATCATCAAAGGAACATCCAGAGGGAAAAATTAGAAGATTTCATAAAGGGGGAGAGATCAATGATAAAGGCCTGTGGTGAGCAGGCCATCTGGACCTCCAATACTATCAGGGAAGCAATGAATTTCCCTCCCCTGAACTATGATTACTGATGAGTAGTATTTATGCGTATTTTAATTATAGTATTTAGTTTAAATTTAATTTAAAAGTGCAAATATTATTTATATTTTAGTTTAAAATCACTTCTTTTATAATTTCTGTTCTAAATATAGTTTACTTTTATTTTGTAGAATTTTGGGGAAAATTGGAAAAAATCACAAGTCACGCCATCAGTCATGCCCGTGACCAAGGGCATGTAACCTAAAGATCTGCATTCGACAAAATTGGAGCTGCATTCGATGAAAGTTCTCAGCCGCTACATTCGACGAAATCTGAGCTCCGTTCCACGAACGCTCTCCATCCCTGCGTTCGACAAAATCTGAGCAGAGTTCGACGAACGCGCTCTACCGCGCCGAATTCTATCCCAGGTACACGCCCTTGTACATGCCCGTGACCCGAAATGTCATGCCCGTGACTTTCCAGCGTGATCCCTGCTCTGCCGTGCTGAATTCCATCCCACGCTGCATTTAATGAAGCCGCCCAAAGTCACGCCCGTGACCAAAGTTACACGGGCGTGTAATGTCAGATTTTCTCCCGCCGTCACGCAAAGGCCACACCACTGTCAGATCCGATGTCAGTAATGTTTACACGCCCTAGGTCACGCCCGTGACCAAGGGCGTGTAACTTGAAAATTTTTGCTATAAATTCAAAGGCTCTCCTTGAGTCCAGGGTTCAGAATTTTGGAGTGAGGGAGGTGCTGCTAGAGCTATTAAGAAAGTTTTTCAATGCTTGTTCATGTCTCTTTTAAGCTTTCATGTTCTCTTTTCCTTATCATGCAATGCACTAGTTCTTTTTCTTTCAATGCAATAGTTTAGTAAGTTTGTAATAATTTTCTTCCTAGACTTGTACTCCCTTTTTAAGCTTGTAATAGTTTTGGTTTTCAATAAAAATTTAGTTTGCTCTCTTTCATGTTCTCTTTCTCCATAGTAATTTCTTTTTCATGTAATGTTAAATTTTCTCTCCTTTCATGCAATGTTTAATCTTCTCATTTAGCTTGCATATTTTCTCTTTTTAGCTAAGTAATCAAAACCTCCAAAAAATCGTTCGATAAGATAATCGTGATTTTCCTCGAAGTAGAAGTAATCAACGCGCCCCGTGGAATACGACCTTAATATTCCTAAATATCCGATACTATAGACGATAAGGTACACTTGCCTTAATCGGATATAATTTTGGAGAAAATCTTCAAACCTTCATTTAATTTCAAAACACGGAAAATCTATATCAATTACACTACTGATCAACCTGTTGATATTCCTGCTACTACTGCTGATCAGAGTAAGGGAAAGGAGATAGTAGAGGAAAATGAGGTAAAGCTGAGAAAGAAAAGGTATAGAGAAGAAATGGAGAAGAATGATGACTATGAGAAGTGGAGTCCAAAATCTAGAGCCATAATACTAAATACATGGGAGCTCATGAAAGTGAACAAATCTGAAAGATATAAATTGTATAGCTCTCAAGAGTGGTCTAAATATGAAGATCAAGAAGAGTCAAGAAGAAGCCACAGAAAAGACAAGCTGGTAGGAAGAATTCCATCAAATGCTCCAGAACCACTGAAGCATCAACCCAAGCCATATGAGTACTTCACCGGTCAATCTGAGAAGAAATAGGAAGCTGCTGCCAAGAAAACAAGGAATGGAAGAGCTGTGAGGGAACCAAAGATATAGATGGCTGACTCACTGAGGGCATATGCATCAATGCAAAAATTTTCAAAACATATGTTAATATTTATAATGTCTCAATAAAATGATTTGTGTCAAACTATCTCATTTTGTGATCACATATATTTGTCTGGAATGACATTATTATATGCTGATTTCTCTTAGATGTACCTTATCATTGAATTTGTTATGAATTCTAGAAATAGGGGGAGATTGTTGGGAACAGTGCCCTGCAATGTTCCTGATTTGAAGAAGTGCTCAGGCTAATGATAAGTACAATATGTATTTGACATGCATTTGTTGTGACAAGAACATGTCAGAATATAGTATTCACTAGGTATAACATATAAGGTTCAAGTAAAAGACACTAACATATAACAATATACACACTACGATATTGCTGAAGTGTCTAGCAACATTGTTGAGAAGAATCAAGAGGAATCCAAGAATACATCAAAGTATAGATCATATGTCCAGTTCTTCTCCAATCTCAATAAGCCCAAAATCATCGAGAAGGACTGGACATATCATCGAATAAGCATGAATACATCATTGAGATTATATTCAGAGATAAGAAGAAGGTTCATGTCAGTTATCATCGAGATAATATGGATATTCCAATGATATCGTTGTGACATCGAAGTACACACGACGATATCATCGTAAGAACAAGAAGAATCTATCAAAGTCCAGTATCGTCATGTCAACCAGAATCATACGACGATATTGCCATAAGATCTAAGAAGAGTTAAGTCAAAGTATTCGACAATGTCCATGACATCATCGTAAAGAGATCTTGTCATCGAGATGAGAAAGGAAGCTCTCTGAAGACCTAAGTAAGAATGCTCGGCTTTGCCGACGACAACATCGTAAAGAAGGCTAGTCATCGAAAAGGCTAAGGGAGAACTCGTGGAGATAGCTTATAGAAGAAGAATCTCTTGTCGTTAGAATGATCAAGAAAAGATCGTCGATATGATAGAATGGTTTCAATGACATTGTTGATAAGACAGTATAGTGTCAACGATATTGTCGATAAGACTGTTTGGTTTCAACAATATTGATGATAAGATAGTATAGTTTCAATGATATCATCGATAAGACAGAATGGTTTCAACGAAATCATCGAAAAGATCGCAAGTTGACAACAAGATTACGACGATACCATTAAGACATCTTTATATCGTCGTAAGTGCAAGTCCAGCTGTGATATCTTGTATCGTTGAGATATCATTCTCTGAAGAAAGTTGAAGAAGACTTGAATATTTGTCCAAGTCCAATATGGATTGGCGTAATGGCAAGTTCTGTCATTGAGACATTGCAAATATCGTCAAAACAGATCAAGACATTTCAAATCGCACTGTCTGTATTTAATGTTGCCGCATGATGGCCCAATCAACGCGTGCCATTAAGGAATGGGTCTCTGACACTTAAAGGGCATTATAGGAGACCGCTAGCCTGCCCCTCAGTGAGATAAATAGGATAAGTGTCTGCCCTAATTTGGAGAAGTAAGGAACACGGAAATCTCAAGATTCAATTGAACAGTAAGTGGCTGCTTAAAGAAGGAACAAGAACCAAAGAACAAAAATTCCTCATCAAGTGTTCTCCAAGTTTCAGTCAAGAAACATCGACTGATAAGTATTGTTCTAGATTGAAGAAAGGATTGAAGAAAAATATGTGGTGTCCAAGAAAATATCAGAAGCATTCTCTTCAAATCCAAGAATCCAATCTTCATTCAGCTCAAGTTTCAGTCTAGCAACATCGACAGATAGGTATTGTTCCAGATCGAAGAAGGGATTGAAGAAAAACCTGTGTCGTCCAAGAAGCCAATCTTCATCTGGCTAGAGAAGTTTTTCTCATTCTTTCTCTGCAGGGCTTTTACAAGACTGAGTTTGTAGGATCTATATCACATCTGAGTTGTAGGGCTTGAGGTCCTAAGATATAGTGATTGAGGTCCTGAGCATTGTAAGGCTTGAGGGCTTGAGTTGTAGGGCTTAAGAGTTTGAGCTGTAGGGCTTGAGGGCCTAAGCTGTAGGGCTTGAGGGCCTGGGTTTGAAGGGATTGAGGGCCTGAGCTGTAGGGCTTGAGGGCCTGAGTTTGTAGGGCTTGAGGGCCTGAGTTTGTAGGGCTTGAGGGCCTGAGTTTGTAGGGCTTGAGGGCCTGAGTTTGTATGGCTTGAGGGCCTGAGATTGTAGGGCTTGATGGCCTGCGTTTTGGCGGAGTTTGCCGACTCTAACACACTGCTAGATAGGCGCATAGGGACAGTGGATACTCAAGACACTCTGTCTTGAGGATCCACTATAAATCCTTGAGTGTTATATGTGTTATGTTCATAATTTCTAAATCCATATACTAAGATCTTCATAGAGATAAATTCAAAAGGAGGGGCAAGAGAGTTTAAAATACATATTCACCCCCCCCCCCCCTCTAGCTGATTTGACAACATCCATAACTAACAATTATCATTAGAGAAAAACCTTTAAAATGAGTTAGTAACATTCAATTTTACTACAACATCTAAAAAGGTATTTTTATTAAATAAAATTAGAATTTGGTTATCTTTATATGATTTTGAATTCAGAATCCATATCCATTTCTCAATTACCTCATTTATCTGTATAAGTTTAGGTGTAAAAATGAAATGAAGTAAGGTATTCACAAGGATGCTATGGAATATGACCATGATATTAGCATATCATATACTATAAATGAAATATGCTCTTTCCATTCTACAAGAAAAATATGCAAATCTATCATCATTATAGTGTACGATAGTGATGTATCAAGTTTATAATTTGAACCCATTGTTGGGAACACTGCCCACAATGTTCCAGATTTGGAGAAGTCCCTAAGTCAATGATAAGTACATTTTGTATTTAATATCTATCTGATGTGACATGAGTAGGATGGGACATCATACATCCTATGTATAATGTTTGGAGATCAAGCACACTATCTTTAAGTAAAATAACATCGCGCATATAACACTCACACGATGATATCATTTTTATCACTCATAGGAGGAAGCAAAGAATTCAGTCAACAATCGACATGACAATAAGAAGAACATGATGATATCGTCGTGATAACAAGCTTCACACGACGATATTATTATGAGAGCTCCAGGAAAGTCTGCTGAGTTATTTATCATCGTGACAATAAGCTACACACGACGATATCGTTGTGAAAGCTCAAGGAAAATTTTCTAGGTCACTTATCATCGTGACAATAAGGTCCACACAATGATATCATTGCAAGAGCTTGAGATAATACTGCTAAGTCATTTATCGTTGTGTTAACCAACTTCGCACAACTATATCATCTTGTCAAGCTCAAATGATGAGATTTTAGATTGACAATCACGACAAAACAAATATCAAATGAATCACTTCTAAAAAGTGATCTGAGTCAAAACCTTTTAGGGACTCGACCATTTATAGAGTTAGGGTTATACAAGGATAAGAGTGGGCCAGCAAATCCTATCCCTTGAGTTTGATAACTTTGTGAAATCTAAAAGAGAAGAGCTTGCCGGCCAATAAAAAACCATAGAACAGTAAAGGCAAGCTTTCAAAAGAAGAAGAGAAAAAGCTTCAAGAAAAAGAATGCTCTCATTCTAGAAAGCAAGAAGACTTCTATTCTCAAGGAAGCTTGACACTGATCATGTTATTAAAGCATTTCTGTTGATTGATCCAGTGCTACTGCTGAAGAAGACTTTCTTTTCAGAAAGATCTAAGAAGACTCAAGCTGCATAAATAATATTTTCTAGAGTCAAAATATTATAAACAAATTCTACTATCTTCTTTATTGTAAGATCTATCTGAGATCTAAGGTAGGGTTTTGCTGTCAGCCTGAGTGTAGGGTTGGAGAGAAGGCATGCGTGCAAGGCTTTATTGTAAACCTGAGGTAGGGTGTTATGGAGACCTGGGGTAGGGTTCAAAGTTGAATCTGAGTTGTAGGAGTACTCTATCACTCTGAGGTAGGGTTGTTGTTTGCACCTGGGGTAGGATCCAAGGAGTGGATCTGAGTTAGGGAACTTGTTGGGTTCCTGAGTTGTAGGAGTCATGGACTCTGAGGTGTAAGATCTTTGATATGAGTTGTTGGAGGAGTTGGCCTAGTCTAGTACACTGCTAGATAGGTGGAGAGGGACGGTGGAGAGGGACGGTGGAGTACCATCATCTGGGGAACCACTATAAATAACTGTGTGATTTTTTGTGTTGCTTGTTTTACTTTTTTTGAGCTAGAACAACAGTCTACATTTAAAAAGGAACTAAAATCCTTTAAACACCTATTCCGCCCTCCCTCTAGGTGATGAGACTACTGATTAAACTTTCAAGTGGTATCAGAGGGAAAGTTGCTCAAAAAGGACTTACCAGTCTGAACAAGTTCCTCAAGAAAATCTTTAGTCTATTCATAATGACTTCTGATGAAAGTTATAAAGAGCTCAGTTTAACGAAGTACCTATATGCAGAAAGGAGAACTTCAGTATCTGGAAGCAAAGGGTTATTCTATTTATGGAGGCCTCTGACCCTAGAATCTTCAACACAGTTGAAGAAAGACCCTTCATCCCCATGAAGGTTTTAACCATAGATGCAAATCTGGAAGTCCCAAAGAAGCTAACAGAAATGACCAAAGATAAGGTAGTTCTGGAGACAATGAACAAAAGGGCCAAGAACATTATTGTTAGTGTCATAGATGACTCCACATTCAAAAATCTGATTCACTGACAAACTGCCAAGGAAATGTGGGATACAATGATTGTGTATATGGAGGGCACTGCTGAGGCATGGAATAATAGAAAATCCTTACTGAACCAGGAATATGAAACTTTCAAGCAAGGAAAGAAGGACTCCATTGTTGAATGCGATGAAAGGTTCTTCAGAATTGTGAATGGGTTGAGGACCTTCACAAACTATGATCTAAATGAAAAATTCCTGAGATCCCTCAACATGGAATGGGACATAAAGATTTGTGTCATAAGGGAGACGGGGAATCTCGACAACTGCCAGCCCCAGAATCTGTTTCGGAAGTTGCCTTCCAATGAGCATCAACTAAACTCCAAAAAACTTAAGGGGGAGGTCAACAAGGCAAACATCAGGGACAAGTCGATGGCCTTCAAAGCTGAAAGCTCCAGAAGGTATAGAGATAAAACCTTCTCACCTCCAAGGAGAAATTCTAATACAGAAAGCTCAAAGCATTCCACTGATGAAGATGAGCTAACTGATGGAGAATTTTCCAGGTTCTCCAAACAGTTTAAGAAGATGCTGAGTAGGGGGAGAAAATGAAGGATCAAGTCTTCCTCTACCTCCAGCTCAAAGATGCCTCACGGCAACACTGACAGATCAAGAAGAGACCCCAATGGGGAAATGTAAGATTCTAAACAGAACAAACTTTCTAATGCTGGCATTATTTGCTACTATTTCAATAGGCCTGGACATGTTATTGCTGACTGCCCAGTCAAAAGAAAAGAGAGAAAATAAGCAAATGTGAAAAAGCATTACAAGACCAAGAAATCTAAGAAGAGTCATCTGGCAAAGAAGAAGAAGAGTTGGAGTGACAGTGACTCAAACTCTTCTGATTCAGAAGATGAAAAAGCCCTTAATTGGCTTGTTTCTTTTACAAAAGAAGACAACTATCCTGTTGTCAAGGTGGGCATCAGGGCTCCCATGTCATTGTTAGAGAGTGACAATGAAGATGAAGATTGATGTAGTCTTATGTCCATGACAGATGAGGAAGATCAGGATGAAACTCATCCTGATGAGGTAATCATTTACCCACCCCCCCCCCCCCCCCCTTTCTTTGTATGATTCTGAATATGACATTGGTGCTGATTCAAATGAATCCTCATCACCTATTGAAGAGGGTGGATCTAAGTCTGAAAAAAATTTCAATGATATGGTCAACCAATATGGTGGTCTCTTGTAAGTACTAATGAAGGGCAAAAAGCTTACTAAGAAGCAAGCTAGGGAAATTGAATCCCTAAAACTTGCTCAATCTGAATATGATGAGACAACTGAAAGGCTGACTCATATGAGAAAAGAGATTAACAAGTTGAGAGGTCTGTCAATCATTCAAATTGGTACCATAAGCAATAAGAACAAGATCATTATGGATCTTGAGAAGAAGCGCTTGAAAGTGTATAGTGTGCCTCTGAGTATTATCTAGAGGGGTTGAATAGAGTTTTAAATCTTTTATACCCTAGTTATGCACACACAATAAAAATACTAAGTGATATGCAATCATCAACACCAAAAGCAGAATAAAGTAATCATAGAAAATATAAAATAGAAAAGCAGTAAACTGGACATTACATAAATTTAATGCAAAAGACACAATATTTTATTGTTGTTCCCCAAAATGTGGGTAGTCCAATCTTCTACCTCCCTGGTAGGATTGCTCTAACTGTGCCTGAGTCTTTTGATAAGGAGACTCTCAGAACCACTGAGTCTTTTGATTAGGAGACTCTTAGAACTACTGAGTCTTTTGATAAGGAGACTCCTAGAACCACTGAATCCTTTGGAAGAGGGATTCTTAAAACTCTTTTATAGTTGGAAAATGAGAACAGTAGAATGAGAAGAAAGAAGAGAAATTGATTCTTCAATAAGAATCCTTTAGAAGTTGTCTCTTTGAATGTTGTAGCTTCTGTTTATCTCAGGATCTGAATATGATGAACCCTTGCTTAAGATATTGATGATTGTAAGAGGCGTAAGCTTGATCCTATTTCTCAGAGCACTTTTGTTGACTTGCTGCTATATGAGGAGGAAGAAGAGACATCATTGTTGTTATTCTCTTTTCCTGTGCAGAGGAGATCTTATTTTGTTTTGTCTTAGGGTTGAAGGAGAAAGAAGGTGAAGCCGTATTTCAACAGACAAAAATATATGATCAGTTGTTCTTCTGTTTTTTCTTTTTTTTCTCAGCATATTTATTCTCTATCATTTGAGTTTGAATTTCTTTCTTCTTCTGGACTGTCCTTAGAATGAATGGCCATTGGACAATTGATTTTTCCTTCTATTTTTCTTCCCGACCCATCCATCTGATTTGAATAAACTTACAAGAATGTTTCTGCTGCATCTCTAGAATACTCCATTCCATTCATGGTAATAAATGAGCCGTTGGAGAACAGTCTTCAGCTTTGTAGACCTTCTGAAAAGGTAATAGAAAAGACAGTAGAAAACATTTTATTTCTGACTGTACTCGACACTGCGTCGCCTTCATCTTTCATCATATCGACGCACCTCTGAGTTTTGATAGAAGTACATTCGAATTCCTTCTTAGCTCTGGCTGAACTCAGATTTCGACGTTGCGTCAAGTTCTTATCGACCTATCCGTCGAGTTGAAGACTTGAATTTGAACTTCATCTTTTGCATCTACTTGAAGTCGAAGTTGTGTCGACATCTAAGATGGCTTCGACAGGCTCTTCCTTCTGTGTCGAGTTCCAATATAGCTATGAAAAGCTCTGTCTTCTGCGTAGAGTTTATTTCACAGTTGCATTGACTTCTAATATAGCTTTGACAGGCTATGTCTTCTGCATAGAGATCATTTTGACGTTGCATCAACTTCACTTATACTTCGACAGATAGATTGAGTTACTTTGACATTTAGTCAAAGTTACGTCGACATCTAGTCAAAATTGCATCGACTTACATTCGACGCAAGTCTTAACTTAACAGAATTTATGCTTCTTTTAGGCATGGTCTTGTATCACTAGGTGAATGTGATATTCTAGGACATCTAATGACCATTTTACCATTTCTATACAATGTGGGTAATATAACCTAACAGATGAAATCACTTTAAGTAATTTGTTAGATAAATCACAAGGGTTTTTCCCAACAATCTCCCCCTATTTATCTTAATAAACTTTATAAAATAAAGTGAGTGATTTTAAACATGCTTTGACATAAACTCAAATACAATCAACTATACATAGAAAGAATAGACTGCAAAATATGATAGACTGAAAAAAATCTGATTGATATAAATGAATGTTTATCAGAGTTAATTACCCAAGTCATGATCTACTTTCTCTTTTTGAGGAAAGTTGACAAGGCCTCATAGACCTGTCTGAACTTTCATTCCACATACTTGAAGTTGGCTGGAGTGGCCCATAGAGCTTGACTAATGTTGTCCTATCAACACAAGATATAATTTCAAACATTACGAAATAATTTCAGTAACGATCAACTATCAATACATTTTTCAGTTTACATTTAATTTATATGAAAAAACTAAATACATTAGTTCAAGTTTTTCTTTTCATTGCTGCACTTGAGCTTTCTGCACCTCCTTCATCAGGCTCATATTTTGGAGCAGCCACTTTCATCTCAGCTATTTTTCTCTTGTTCTCTTGCCTTTTGAAATACAAATATGGCTTGGGAATATATCTTGAAGTCATCCTCTTTGGATTGGTCTTCCTTACAAGATTTTCCTTAAAGACCATTTCCCTCTGGGAATTCCTCTCAAGGTGCATTATCCATTCTACATGATATATTCTATCTATATCTCTGCATATCTGGCCATGATGCAACCATGCATTCAGAATGATACCCTTGGAGTCATCACACCAATGCTCATAATCAAGGTCCTTGGCCCGCTCTTTTCTATTCTTTTCCATGAATTCTGCTGTTAGCATGACACCTTCTCTTTTCCTCCTTGCTGCAAGTTGAGCATCTTGAGCAACTTTAGCTTGAGCCTCAAAATAAAAATATTCTTTTCTTAGATTATCTAGCAGAGGCAGGTTCAATGTTATCCTTGTTCCTTGCAGAACTTTGAGGGCTAACTCAGAATTGGTCTCAGCATTGGTGTCCTCCCCCTTTCTGGCTTCTTCAACCAGTTTTTTCTAGACTTTAAGAGGCAGCAGCAACTGACTCAGATAGGGTTTGGAAGGCATTCTCTAGGTCTGATATCAGTTCATCCTTCATCTTCTCTGTCTCTCCAATCATTGTTGTTGTAGTAGACCATACATATTCTTCAATATGGTTTGAGTCCTTCTCTATGACCTCATCAGTCTTACTCACACAATTCTTGAAATATGTCATGACTTGCTCTGAGAGTTGCAGACTTTTGTCCATTGATCTCAGTATTGTATTATGAGCTACAACTGGCTTTTCAGCAAGATCAAACCACTTGGTTATCTGCCTATTAAGGTATGACATTTCTTCCTTTATTACTTGTATTTCAAACATGAGCTCACCCTTGACTGAAGAGACAGACCTATCAATATATTCTTTTATTGATGTCATAAGACTATAAATAAGTGTGCTGATTGAACTTAGGATAAGTTCATTTGACATTGCATAGGTGGAGGGTTATATTTCAGCTACCACAATGGGTATGATTTTCTCTTGGAGGACTTTATTATCATACTCATGTAGAGTGGATGGCTCATTTGCATGCTCTTTGTGCTCCCCTTCAGCTAGACCAGGGACCTGTCCCCCCCCCCCCCCCCCCCACAATTCTATCACCAGTCTTATCAGCACCATCATTATGCTCAGCAGCATCATTATCTTTTGCCTCCTGGCTTTCATTTCCAATTGATCCTTCTTACTCCCCCTCAGATGGAGCATCCATCCTTTCTAGATCATCCCCCCAGTAATATTTTGGTTCATTAGGGATTAGATTAGTTCTTATTTCAAGATTAAAAATGATATTGTTAATCTTGCTTTGCAAGTCTGATTGCTCCTCATCATGCCTTGAAGACTCAGCATGCACAGTTTGTGTATTGCTATCAACATCTTGTGGATTAGGAGCATCACTTTGAATATGATCTCCTTCATTTCCATCAGACTTTTCTTTAGCAGCAGCATCCTCCACATCTTTCTCATGCTCTTCAGCAGCAACATGATTCTTGTTTCCTTCAATGTCATGCTCTTCATAAACATATTTGTCTAGACTGCTGGCAGGTCCTTGATCATCATCAGCAGGGACATTTTCTGCAGCATCTGAATTAGAATCAGAACACACTATTCTTGTCTTATGTAGTCCTTTGACTAATTTCTTTTTCTTCTCCTTTACCTCAGAGGCTGACTCATTAGAAGCACCCTTGACAACCTGTCAAGAGTCTATTTATCCATTCCTTTAAGATAATGAAGGTTGGATCATTTATTTAGACTTATCAAAATCTTCAAGGTAGGAGTTCAGAAGGTACAGAGAAAAATTTTTGCCTAGGCTAGGAGCCTGCAGACATTCTTTTATCCTTTGGAAAATTACAGCAGCCCATGAGGTCCTTTTCTTCAAGACCACTCTTGTCATCAACTTAAGCATGTGTTTTGAGATTGTATCATGTGACCTTGGTTTGCAAAGTAATGCTTTGCCAACTATATGTGATAGTAGCTTCCCCTTTTGATTGAAAAATTTCCTCTTTGGTGAGCTAGTCTTGGCATCTATACTCAAACCATTTGAGGACTTTTCTTTGTCCTTGTTAGAGACAAAATATTCCTCATCATGACTGCATGATGGCATTTGAAATGCTTTCCCCAGCTTCCTTAGAGACATCTTAATCTTCAAGCTTCCAATATTGGACTTTAAGGAGGACTTGGATGATGATAACTTTGCATTACTGTACAATTCTAGAACTTTAGTTCTGAGAATCACAGATGGCTCTGAAAGTAAATATTCTAACCCTTGTCCTTCCAGTAGTTGAATTACTTCTTTAATCTCAGCACTAGAATGTTGAAAGCCATTTCTGATTATTTCATACCCTTCTAGAAGATCCTTTGACATTTTTATGCAATTTTTAAAGAAAATGAGTCGCTGAGTCGGCGGGAAAGAAAGCGTCGTCTCGATGACTAGTTAGGGTTTAGAGTGTGGAAAGTGTGATTGAATCAACATAGCACTATTTATAGGTGTATTATAATTTATTCTTAAGGTGTGATGTTGATTAGACTTAATTGATTGATGTTTTAATTAAGCAATCCCGTCTTTGAGGATCCGCTAAGATGGAAAGCTTGACCACTGGGACAAGGAAAACCTAACCACTGAGATGACTTAGCTATCTCAACTGTAACCTTTGAGACAACTTAGCTGTCTCAACGGTTCAGCTGAGACTGTCTCAGCTTAACTCACTGCCTAGCAGTGAACCCTTTTATATTGGATTGTCTTACCCCCTAAGTATGTCTCTAAGTGTTTTATAGCAAGATTATCTTTTAGCAATGCTTAATGAATAAACAACAACCATGATAGATAAAATGAAATGCTGAGGCATATTCTTAGTTCAACATTCCTAGCTAAATTTTGAAACCAATAAATTTAGCCTCATCCAATGGCTTTGTAAATATATCTGCAACTTGATTGTCAGTGGGACATGTTCAAGGCAGATATCTTTATATTCTACATGTTCTCTAATTAAATGATACCTTATCTCTATATGCTTAGTCCTGCTATGAGAGACAGGATTCTTAGCAATAGAGATAACACTGGATGAGTGACAAAATAGTGGAGAATTACTTACCTAGATGTTGTATTCCTCTAGCTGGTGTTGTATCCACAACAAATGTGCACAGCAGCTCCCTGCAGTAATGTACTCAGACTTAGCTGCGGATATTGCCACACTAGTCTACTTCTTGCTGCTCCAAGAGATCAACCTCCTTCCTAGGAATTGACAAGTTCCACTTGTGCTTTTCCTATCTTCTTTGCATCCTGCAAAATCTGCATCTAAAAAGACAGTAAGTTCAAAATCATTGTTCTAAGGGTACCAGAGGCCAAGATGTTGGTTGCCTTTAAGTTATCTAAAAATCCTCTTTGCGGCTGAGTAGTGAGATTTCTTAGGACATGCTTGGTACTTAGCACAAACACATATTGCATACATAATGTCTGGTCTACTGGTAGTCAGATATAACAGGGATCTAATAATACACATGTACATTGATTCCTTAAAGGGTTTTCCATTCTCATCCTTGTCGAGGGAAATATTTGACCACATGGGAGTTTTCATGGTGGAAGTAGATTCCATCCCAAACTTCTTGAAAAGCTCTCTAGTGTACTTGGTCTGAGAGATGAATATTCCCTCATCAGACTGTTTCACTTGGAGGCCTAAAAAGTACTTGAACTCTCCCATACTGCTCATCCCAAACTCCCCCTGCCTAAGGTTGGCAAACCTTTTGTAAAGTTTGTCATCAGTAGACCCAAAAATTATGTCATCAACATAAATTTGGACTAGGAGACACTTGCCCTTTGTATCCCTAAGAAACAAAGTACTATCTATCTTTCCCCTCAAGAATTTGTTCTCGATGAGAAAGCTAGACAAAGTCTCATACCATGCCCTAGGAGATTGCTCTAGACCATATAATGCTTTCCTAAGTAAATAAACATGGGAGGTAAGAGTTGGATGTACATAACCTGATGGTTGTTCCACATATACCTCCTCTTTCAAATTTCCATTTAGGAAGGCTGACTTGACATTCATTTGGTATATCTTGGACCCCTTGTGGGCAGCATAGGCAAGGAATAACCTTATTGCTTCTAACCTAGCAATTGGGGCAAAGGTTTAATCAAAGCAAATTCCTTCTTCTTGCATGTATCCCTTGGCTACCAGACTAGCCTTATTCTTGATGATGATGCCATTGTCATCTAGTTTGTTTCTATAGATTCATTTGGTGTCAATGATGTTGTGTCCTTAAGGTTTTGGCACCAATTTCCATACTTTGCACCTTTTGAATGGTAGAAGCTCTTCTTGCACTGCTTGAATCCATGATGTATCATATTAGCTTCTTCAAACTTCTTGGGCTCCATATGAGTAGAAAGCTCAGGAATAGAGCTTCATTGCGAACACTGCTTCTGGTGATCACTGTTGGATCTGATGGCGCCCTTAGAGGGGGGGGGGGGGGTGAATAAGGGGTTTACTGTTTTTGGAATAAACTTACAGATTTTAATTAACAGAAAAACTTTTTTGCTCTATTGCTAACGCCTGGCGTTATCTCTCCAGAAAAAAGTATTTTTACAGAAATATTCAAAATGATTTTTTATGAAATATAATTCCAGAAAAATTAGATATGCTGAAAAAGAATATCATATATCACAAAAATGATTACAAGGATAAAATTTCAATAACGCTTGAAATTGGAGGCGACAACTTGAAAATCACTTTTTGTTCCTTCACCGGTCCTTCTCCCAAGGACCGGTTGGCTATAGCCTATCTATCCCCAAATAAGGCCTCTAGCCACCCCCTAGATCTACCCTTGACCTAGTCGCCACGCACAAGGTGGCGAATTACCCCCTAAGCCGCACAAGGACCTAGTCGCCACACGCAAGGTGGCGAATTACTACTATTACAAGAAAATATAAAGGATAAAGATAAAATCAGAATAAATGACTCCCTAGAATGAAGAGCGGTGAAGGAGATGTTGAAGATACGCCATGATCACCTCGAAGTTGAAGCGAGCCTCCTTCCAATTTGTCGTTGGAAATCTCCTTCTCACTCTTGTTCCTCAATGTTGGTGTTGGGAGTTCTCTCTGAATTTGGAATGAAATGCTCTCTCAGATCTCTGGAATGAAGGCTCCAATGCATCTCATTTGAGAAAACGAAATCAGGTCCTTAAATAGACACGGGAGCTAACGCGCATCATTAAGAGTTAACGCCAGCGTTAAGCATCGTGTACGGAAGTTGCTGAAATTGTGCAAACCATCGGGAGCATGGCAGATCATCTAACGACGTCTCATTTTGTCGAATGTCATCAAATTTCGTCGAATGCAATTTTGTCGAATGTCATCAAATTTCATCGAATGCAATTTTGTCGAACGCAATTTCATCGAACGAAATCTCATTTCGTCGAACGCAATTTCATTGACCGACATCTCATTTTGTCGAATGGCTAGCGTCCAGCATTAAGACCTAACGCCTGGCATTGTCTCTGGCTTCTCGATGGATTCATTCTCGACGACATTTCTTCTCAACGGTTTCCTTCTCGACGGAAGTTAACGTGGGATGTTAACATCTAACGTGGGGTGTTAGCTCTCTTTCCAAAAAGTCGTCATCAATCAGCATCCTGTTCATTGGGTTATATAACTATAGTACCTGCACACTATAAACACAAGCTAGATCAAATACATAGTGTGATTTGTTATTTCTCAAACTAAGAGAAGTGGAACACAAGCTCCAACAATCTCCCCCTTTTGATAATAACAAATCCACTAATAAGAAATAAAATATTATTAAAGTAGTGTTTATAGTATATGTTAAGCGTTATAAACATGCATACTCCCCCTACATGAATGCATTTCCTAATGAACTCCCCCTAAATAAAAGATTTCTTTATTTCTTCAATTATTCTCCCCCTTTTGTTATAATCAAAAGAAGGTGGGATAGAGTCATAGCAATATAAAATAATATGCATTTAGTAGAGATAAGAGCAACTTGAATATAAATAGTGAACACAGCGAAAGCAATTTGTAACATCTTGTAGAAATTGTAAGTACAAAATGTAATTAGCATTTCACTCAATTAAGTAGATGTTTTGAATTTAGATACACAAGTTGCAAATTCATTTGAAATTTGTAATTTTCAAGTTAGCAAGCAAGATTATAAAATATCATTGAAAGATAGGTTTACAATGTAAAATAATTTGCATTTCAAGTTAACATAAACATTTTAAAGATCATGTTTTGCTATCTAGTGCATTTACTCATAATTGTATAAAACAATGTAGGAAAGTTTTAGGTTCAATTCTCATGAGTGGAAGTATTATAAATGATAATGATGCGTTCAATAATTGTGTTTTGATAAAGTATACAAGTGTAGAAATTAAATCCCATGATCTAGGTAATGTAAGAACATAACTTGAATTGAACATAAACAACTTTACTTCCACAAATGTCAATGCACATATAGTTTTTTTTATAGAGAATGGTTAAATTTTTGTTTGCACAAGACACTTTATAATTCTTACCAAGATGCTCAACCTCACAATGCTCATTAAGACTTATCAGGAGGTTCAAGTAGTGCTTGGTAGAGTTATCCTTGTCATTAATTGTTTGCTTTTTTGTTTTAGTGATCAAGGACTCCGAATTCACTTGTGTTGCAAACATAGCATTTTTAATTTTATTTGCCACATTTGTCGAAATACAAGTGCATAAAAAATAGAGAATTCAAGAAAGAATTCAATGTTGTGTAGGTAAATTATTTATGAATTTCAAAATAAGTTCTTATGCTACACAATCATGCAAAAATAAGATTTACAACATATGTAGATTAATCAAAAAGGTGTAAGTGAGAAAATCATTATCAAAAATAATAACTTTACTCATACTTAAACATTTCTACATATGTAATCTATACTCAAATTCTTTGCACATTTTAAGATATTTTTCAAGGCATGATAAAATCAAAACAATGTTTTTATGAAACTTGAAGGTTTAAATTAAACAGTGTAAAGAATCTTGAAGCAATATATATAATCATCCTTGAAATAAACATTTAAGCATATATATATATTTTTTTGTTTTAAATTTTTGAAGTAAATAACAACAAACAAGAAAAAGAAAAAAAAAATTTAAAAAATTTTTTTGAGCATAGAGGCTACTGCCAGGCGTTAGCTTCTTAACGCCGAGACAGAACATCATTTTTTGATTTTTTGAAAAAAAAAATTTCATGATAAATTTGTAATATAAATAGGCCTTCTTACAGTTGAAATTTCAAACATTATGAAGTTGATATGAAGGCTTTGTTAGCGTGTTTTTGGTGGTTTTCCAATAGTTTTTACCTTTTTATTGAATTTTAAATTTTTGAAGAACAAAAATGCAAACAAATATAACAAAGTACATAAAATAACTTGATAGCTTTTTATAAGGGTTAAAGTGACATTTCTAAGACACCTTATTCTAACCTAAGCATGTGAAAATGTGCATCGGGTAGAGGTTTGGTAAAAATTTCAGCAAGTTGTGATTCCATCCCAATAAAGCTAATTTTAACATGTTCTTTCTTAATATGATCCCTAATAAAATGATGTCGGACATTTATATGATTAGATCTAGAATGATGTACGGGATTGTTTGTGAGATCTATAGCGCTCTTATTGTCATACTTTAATTCTATGTTATTTAGATGAACACCAAAGTCTTCTAATGTTTGGGTCATCCACAAGGCTTGCGCACAACAACTACATAGTGCGATATATTCGACCTCGGTGGTGGAGAGGGCAACAGAATTCTATTTCCTACTCGACCATGATATAAGTGAAGGGCCTATAAAATGACACATGCCACTAGTGCTCTTACGATCTAATGAACATCCCGCATAGTCAGAATCAGAAAAACCATGTAGAATAAAACAATTATTATGAGGATACCATAAGCCTAATCTAGATGTTCCAATTAGATATCTAAAAATACGTTTAACCACTTTTAAATGTGATTCTTTTGGGCTAGCTTGAAATCTAGCACATAAGCAAACAGAAAATATAATATAATGTGATTCTTTTGGTCTAGATGCGCTTAAATATAATAATGAGCCTATCATCCCTCTATATAATGCTTGATCAATAGAAATACCGGCTTCATCTTTTCCTAATTTTAGTGAAGCACTCATTGGTGTATTAGCTTGTTTTAGGTTTTCAAATCCAAATCTTTTAAGAATATCATGAACATATTTAGTTTGACAAATAAATATACCATCTTGTTTTTGTGAGATTTGAAATCCTAGAAAATAAGTGAGTTCTCCTACCAAGCTCATTTCAAATTCATTTTTCATCACTAAAATTACTTCATTACATAACTCTTCATTAGTGGCTCCAAAAATGATATCATCTACATAAATTTGCAATATAAACAAATCATTATCTACATGCTTAATGAAGAGTGTATTATCCGCACTTCCCATTTTATAACCATGCTTTATCAAAAATAATGTCAATCTATCATACCAAGCACGTGGCGCTTGCTTTAATCCATAAAGTACTTTTTCTAACTTATAGACATGATTGGGAAATTTTTCACTCACAAAATCAGGGGTTGTTCTACATAAACTTCTTCTTTTATGATCCCATTCAAAAATGCACTTTTATCATACATTTGAAACAATTTAAATCTTTTAAAACTCGCAAATGCAAGAAATATTCTAATAGACTCAAGGCGAGCAACGGGTGCAAAAGTTTCATCAAAATCTACCCCTTCGATTTGTGAATGCCCTTGTGCAACTAGTCTAGCTTTATTCCTTGTAATTTTAGAGTCACCATCTAGTTTGTTTTTGAAAATCCATTTGACTCCTATAAACGGATAATTAGATGGCCTCTCTACTAAATTCCAAACCTTGTTACGTTCAAATTGATTTAATTCATCATTCATAGCTAAAAACCAAAATTCATCATTTAAAGCGGTTGAAACGTTTTTTGGTTCTATTTCGGATACGAAACAAAAGTTTGAAAAAGACTCATGTAAAGAAGAACGAGTACTTACCCCTTTTGATGGTTCTCCTATCACAAGCTCCTTTGGATGATCCTTAGTAAACTGCAACACGCTTGGAGGAACATATTCTACTATCTCATTTTCTTTCTCCTCTTTTTCTTGTTCTTTTTCTCGAAGTGATTCATCATCCTCATGATCAAAAGGGGAAATAAATTCGTCTTTATTTCCTGTATGATTAGAATCTGCATAAGGAACAAACTCATCAAATCTTACATGTGTAGACTCTTCAACTACTTTAGTTCTTTTATTATATATTCTTTAAGCTTTGCTAGTTGAAGAGTATCCAATGAAAATTCCCTCATCACATTTTTCATAAAATTTTCCTAGTGCATCTCTAGTGTTTAAAATAAAACACTTACAACCAAAATCATGAAAATAAGATACATTATGTTTTCTTTTAAAGAAAAGCTCATAAGGTGACAATTTTAAAATAGGTCGAAGCATGACACGATTAATGATATAACATGAAGTATTAACGGCTTCGGTCCAAAATGATTTAGGCAACCCATATTCACAAAGCATAGTGCGTGCTAGCTCTTGAAGGGTTCTATTTTTCCTCTCCCCTACACAATTTTGTTGTGGGGTTCGAGGAGCGGAAAATTCATGTTTAATTCCTAAATCATCACAAAAAGATGAAAATCTATCATTTTCAAATTCTCCTCCATGATCTGAACGAATGCGTTTAATCTCTAAATCAAGTTCATTTTGAATACGAATGCATAGTTTAGTAAATTCAAGGAATGCATCGGATTTGGAAGATAGAAACAATATCCAACAAAATCTAGAATAATCATCAATTATTACAAAAGTATGTTTTCTACCTCCTTGACTAGAAGTGCTAACCGGTCCAAATTAATCCATATGAATTAATTGAAGATGTCTAGTGGTAGAAATTACATTTTGCTTTTAAAAGATTTTCTTGAAAATTTTCCTTTTTGGCAAGGCGTACAAAGAGAAGACAAATTTCCATTAAGCATAGGTAATCCCTTAATTAATTTATCTTTTGATAATTTCAAAATAAGCTTGGTGCTAGAGTGACCAAGACGTCTATGCCAAAGTTCTAATTCTTCATTTTTTGAAATAAAACATTTTAAAGACGAATTTGAAAGATCATTAAAGGCAATCATATAAACATTATGCATCCTAGGTGCGGTGAGTACGACATCATTTGTTTTAGAATTTATAATTTTGCAAAGATTTATAGATTATTCAAATAATACATTTAAGCCTATATCACATAATTGACTAATTGAAATTAAATTATGTTTTAAGCCATCTATAAATAATACATTTGAGATTGAAAAAGAATCGTTACCCACTGTGTCAATGCCCATGATCCTTCCTTTTCCGTTGTCACCAAATGTCACCATCCCTCATTTCTTCATCTCAAGGCTAAGGAACTTTTCTTTGTTTCCCGTCATGTGTTTGGAGCATCCCGAGTCCAAATACCACACGTCCTTTTTGTCCTTAGCGTGCCAACATACCTAAAAAGGAGATGAGAGTAAAGATCCGGATACCCAAGAGGTTCCTCCCATAGAGTAGGTGGAAACCTTAGGCACCCAGATTTGCTTTATAGCACTACCGCCCTTTTTCTTACAAGAGTTTGAGGTGTGTCCAAATAAATGACATTTGTCACACGATATAAAAGTGGATGAGACCCTTTTTGAAGTTTTGGATAAACTCTTATTGGAAAATGATGTAACATTTGAATCTTTGGATTTATTATTAACAAATTTAATTTTTTTGGAATTATAGCTAACGCTGGCATTAGGAGTTAACGCCTGGCGATAGCTTCCAGAGCCATATCCAAGGCCATATTTGGCACTTCCATGGCATTGGTTGGCCAAGATCATGTCCAGGGATCTTTGCCCAACTCCAAACTTCTTAATAGCCAAATTTAAATCATGAATACGAGCTTTGAGAGCGGTGTTTTCCGTTACCAACATAACGCACTGATTCACAAAAGTCTTCTTCACATCCTCTATTTGAGAAAGAGGGGTTTTTAAAGTTCTTTCCAAATCCCCCTTCTCCTTAGTAAGAAGTTCAATAGTGGAGTGCGATTTAGAAAGAGCTTCTTTAAGTTCTTTCACTCTTGCCAAGGAGTGATTCTTGGAAAGATACCTTTTCTTTCCCAAATTGTTTAGATAACTTTTTGTTTTCCTTTAACAAAAGTTTATTTTCAGAATTTAGAAGATCAATATCTTTTAAACTTCTATCAAAGAATTTGCAAGTTTGTAAATACTCAATATATAAATCATCATAAGAAGTAGGGAGAGTTACCTCAGTGTAGCTTTGGACACTGCTTTCATCCTCAGATGTCTTGTTACTTTTTCCCATAAGGCACATATTTTCCTCTTCTTCATCGCTAGTGGATGAGCCGCTTGAATCCTCGGAGGAGGAGTCAGCCCATGTAGCCGCTTTTAGGACCTTCTTCTTCTCTTTTCCTTTGTGCCCATTTTCTTTTCGCTCTTTCAGATATTTTGGGCACTGGCTCCGAATATGTCTGGTCTTTCTACAATGGTAGCACTCCGGTGGTGGTCATTCATCATCATCCTCGTCGCTACCTCTCTCTTTCTTTGATGAAGATCCCTTTTTGATGAAATATTTCCGGAAGGTGTTTCTCCTTTCCTGATTCTTCATGAACCTTTTGAACTTCTTCACAAAAAGGCTCTCCTCATCCTCTTCATCATCATCTCCATTTGTCTCCTTTTTTGATTTTAAGGCTAAACTCTTCTTCTTTGGCTCCAAGTTGTACTCTTGTTGTTGAATTTTGAGTTCAAACTCATGGGTCCTTAGGTTCCCAATGAGGCTTTCAATTTAGAGCTTCTTCAAATCGTGCGACTCTAAGATAGCCGTCACCATTGGATTGAACTTTGGAGGGAGAGACCTTATAATTTTTCTCACTAAGTCGCCGTTGGAGAACACCTTTCCCTGTACTTTTGAGTAGTTAACGATCTTAGTGAACCTTGTGTACATTAAATCTACATCTTCATCGGCCTCCATTCGGAATTTCTCATACTCAGATTCAAGTTGGAAGAGCTTTGAATCCTTAAGCTGCGAAGTACCTTCATGAGTAATTTCTAATAAATTCCATATATCATAATTTGTTTCGCAAGCACAAGTTCTATTAAATTCCGTTCTATCCAAAGCACAAAATAACACATTCATTGCTTTAGCGTTATTCTTACATCTCAACTTATCATGATCATCCCATCTATCTCTGGGTTTTTCCATAGTGACTTCTCCAACAACAAATGTTGGTGGAGAGTAAGTTCTACCATACCCCAAACGTCATTATCTAAAGCAGTTAAAAACAACGCATTCTAGTTTTCCAATAATTATAATCAGTTCCGGTAAAAAGTGGAGGTCTACTAATTCTTTGACTCTCAGTGAAAGCGTGATCTTTATGAGCCATTATTCCCGGTTGTGAAAACATTTTGGAATAAACTCGCTTTGATACCAAGTGTTGGATCTGATGGTGCCCTTAGAGGGGGGGGGGGGGGGGGGGGGGGGGGGGGGGGGTGAATAAGGGGTTTACTGTTTTTGGAATAAACTTACAAATTTTAATTAACAGAAAAACTTTTTTGCTCTCTTGCTAACGCCTGGCATTAAGAGTCAACGCCTGGCATTATCTCTCCAGAAAAAAGTATTTTTACAAAAATATTCAAAATGATTTTCTTTATGAAATATAATTCCAGAAAAATTAGATATACTGAACAAGAATTTTATATATCACAAAAATGATTACAAGGATAAAATTTCAATAACGCTTGAAATTGGAGGTGAAACTTGAAAATCACTTTTTGTTCCTTCACCGGTCCTTCTCCCAAGGACCGGTTGGCTATAGCCTATCTATCCCCAAATTAGGCCTCTAGCCACCTCTAGATCTACCCTTGACCTAGTCGCCATGCACAAGACGGTGAATTACCCCCTAAGCCGCCCACGGACCTAGTCGCCACACGCAAGGCGGTTAATTACTACCGTTACAAGAAAATATAAAAGGATAAAGATAAAATCAGAACAAATGACTCCCTAGAATGAAGAGCGCTGAAGGAGATGTTGAAGATACGCCATGATCACATTGGAGTTGAAGCGAGCATCCTTCTTCAAATTTGCCGTTGGAAATCTCCTTCTCACTCTTGTTCCTCAATGTTCGTGTTCAGAGTTCTCTCTGAATTCAGAATGAAATGCTCTCTCACATCTCTGGAATGAAGTCTTCAATGCATCTCATTTGAGCAAACGAAATTAGGTCTTTAAATAGACATGGGAGCTAATGCGCAGCGTTAAGAGTTAACGCCAGCGTTAAGCATCATGTACAACAGTTGCTGAAATTGTGCAAACTGTTGGGATCATGGCAGATCATCGAACGACATCTCATTTCGTCGAACATCATCAAATTTCGTCGAACGCAATTTCGTCGAACGCAATTTTGTCGAACGTCATCAAATTTCATCGAACGCAATTTCGTCGAACGCAATTTCGTCGAACGGAATCTCATTTCGTCGAACGCAATTTCATCGACCAGCATCTCATTTTGTCGAATGGCTAGCGCCCAACGTTAAGACCTAACGCCTGGCGTTGTCTCTGGCTTCTCGACGGATTCATTCTCGATGGCATTTATTCTCGACGATTTCCTTCTCGATGGAAGTTAACGCGGGGCGTTAACATTTAATGCAGGGCGTTAGCTCTCTTTCCAGAAAGTCGTCATCAATCAGCATCCTGTTCATAGGGCTATATAACTATAGTACCTGCACACTATAAACACAAGCAAGATCAAATACAAAGTGTGATTTGTTATTTCTCAAACTAAGAGAAGTGGAACACAAGCTTCAACAATCACCCCTTGGTTCTCATATCCAATTATCTGGTTTCTTGGATGATCCTTAAGATTCATGGTTGCTGCATGCAATCTGTCAATATTTTGTAGCTCTTCTTCTGGAGCAGCAGGTTCTTCAGCATCCTGCTAATCATCATCTTCAGGAACATCACACTCTGAATTACTTCTGCTGGTGCTGGGTATGTCTTGGATAGACATTTCTTGTATCCTCTGTTCATTATCTCTCAAAATAGGAGAACTAGACCAGCCCTTATAAAGTAGGCTAGTCTCATCAAATACAACATGCATAGACTCTACTACAACATGAGTCTTCTTGTTAAATAGTCTATATGCTCTACTATGTGAGCAATATATCCAACAAGAACCCCAACATTGCATTTTTCAGCAAACTTTGTTAGTTGGGATTTTCCATTATTCAAAAAATAGCACAACCAAAGATTCTAATGTAAGAAATTGTTGGTTGTTTGCCTTTCAGAATCTCATAGGGGTTATTCCAAGGGCCTTATTGATGGAAGCTCTATTTAGAACATAATAAGTAGTATTGAGTGCCTCAGCCTAGAAATATTCTGGAAGTGAGGAGTCACTAAGCAATGTTCTCCCAACTTCTATCAAGGTCCTATTCATCCTCTCAGCCACACCATTTTGATGTGGAGTCCTTAAGGAGGAAAACTCTTGGGTGATACCAAATTCTTGACAAAACTTTGTCATGGCCCCGGATTGAAATTATGTACCATGGTCAGTTCTAGTTCTGACTATAGTACATTGTAGTTCATTCTGGATTTCCTTGGCATGGTTTATGAAGATATCTAAAGTATCAGATTTCTTCTTAAGGAAGAATACTCATGTATATTTTGAGTGATCATCTACAATCACTAAAGTATACAACTTCCCACCTAGGCTCTGAATAGGTAAAGGACCAAACAAGTCCATATGCAAAAAATATAGACATCTTTCAGTGTCTTTGGAGCCAATAATTTTAAAGGTGGCCCTATTTTGCTTACCCATTTGGCATGCATGACAGAGACCACTTTTAATAAATTTCAAATTTGGATTATTCCTAACAAGTTTTTTAGAAAATAGTCTATACATTATCTTGTAGTTAATGTGAGCAAGTCTCTTGTGCCATTGAACACAAAGAGATTCACTTTCATTATCCACAAGACATATAGCAGATAAAGAATTTTTGCAAATAAAATCTAAGCAATAAACATTCCCACTCCTAGTGCCTGAGAGAGTGATCTCTATGTCAATTGACTTTTAGATCAAGCACTCGTCATTGTAGAATTCAATGACATGACCCAAGTCACATAGTTGAATTATGCATAGAAGGTTGTCTTGCAACCCTTCAACATAAGCTACCCTTGTTATTGAGACTATGACATTTGTGATCATACCATATCCTTTGGCGACTCCTTTTTTAGAACCTCCAAAGATTACTTTTGGTCCATTCTTTACAGGAGTGTAATTTTGCAGAAGACTCCTTGAACCTGTCTTGTGCCTTGAGCGCCCACTGTCCAAGTACCATATCTTCCTTAGGCTGGTACTTGAACTATCCTGCAAAATGCAATTCATTTTCCCTTAGGAGCCCAATTTTTTTGGGTCCTTGGTTCCTGTTAGCATAAACAGCCACTCTTTCACTCACTATAACCTTTGCAGGAAAGCTTCTATTTGCATTAGGAACGTACACTAGTGTTGTGCCAACAATAAATGCCAAAGTTTTCCACTTTCCATAACAGCAATATTCATGGATCTTGTACCTTCTTTTCTGAACACTCTTTGAGGTTGAAGGAGCATCAGAATGCGTGTGTTCAGTGGAGAAGGTAGCAGTATTCTTCCCATTCATGTTAGTAGTAACTGGCTGGTTGACTGTATATAGTTAGTCTTAGCATAATTTTTCTGAATGACATCAACTGGTCTTAGCTTGGCAGCCAAGCAAGAGTTGATGGCATCAGAAACAATGATGTTTGACTTGATAATAGGCTTGACAGCAGCCATGTGTTTTGCTAAGTGGATTTGGAAGAACCAGCTTCCTTATCCTTGAATGAAGGGGCTGAAATACCAAATACAAATGGTCCAGGATGGGCCATTTGAATTTCTTCATGGGGAGCATTCAAAGCACTCATCCACATGTACATTCTTCGCTATAGTAAGGAGTATTTTCATTTCTATTGGAACTTCCATTCTTCCAGTGACCATACATGTTGTCCTAGTCATACTTGTTGGAGGGAAGCAACACCATTTGAAAGATGGTATGAGGCTTAGCTTTAGCCTGGCCCTTTCCTCCATTCTCAGCACATACTGCTACTTTATTGAAACCTAGCCCTCTCTTATTAGTTTGGGAGGAGAATGTGTCACGAATGGGTAGTATGGATTTGGGTTTGGAGAATTGATCCACCAAGCTCTTCTCTTTGAGAATCTTCTCCTCAAAGCCCTAATGACCTTGTTCTTTTGGCTAATGATGCTTAATTGGAATATTGTAATTCCCTTAAGCTGGCTTATTTCTCTTATCAGCTGAGCCACCTGGGTAGATGACTCAGTACAATCATGCGTTGCCTGCTGAAGGGAAGCAATCTCTAGAGCTTACCCTTGGCTTACTTCTTGCTCATTTTCAGAGCTTCCAAAAGAGCACCATACTTTTTAATCAATTAATTGACATCCACTTCAGATTCTGAACCATTTTCATCATTAGATGAGCATGTTTCAGATTCTGGTACTGACTCATAATCAGAAGAGGGAAGGAGAGGAGTTGATACTTTATCAAGATTATCCTGACTTTCTTCATCATCAGACATGGCCATTAAGCCAAAATATTTATCTTCATCTTCATCCTCCTCATTGTCACTATCTGAATGTGATAGAGGGGCCCCTCATGCCAACCTTAGCAGCTGGAATATCTTCATCTTCTTTAGCTGCAAATAGCCCAATATAGGCTTCCTCTTCTTCTTCAGAATCTGAGGATAAAGACTTAGATTCACTCCAGCTTTTCTCCTTCTTTTCAAGAAAGGGCTTTTCACCTTTCCTTCCCTTCCGGTGATGAGACTTCTTATCACCTCTTTGCTTTCCCTTGACTGGACTTTTAGCTATGACATGTCTAGGCTTGCTGCAGCAATAACATACAACATTATTTGAAATATGTTTTACTTGTTTAGGGTCATACCTGTCACCCTTGGCGTGCTGCCTTTCTGATCTGTTGTGTTCCTTCTTGGGATGTGAGGAGGATGAAGGTTTGTTCTCCCACAGCTTCCTCCTCATTGGCTTTTTGAAGTGCCTTGAGGAAGCAGCAATCTTCTCATCTGATGAGTTAATGTTAGATGTGCTGGGCTCAGAATTTTCTGAGTCAGCAACCCTTCTTGGTGGAGATGACATTCTTCCTTTGCTCTTCTTAGAGCTTTCAGCTTTGAGAGCTACATCTCTCTCCCTTGCATGAGGCCAGATGGTTGTGTCCTCCTCCTTCCTTGCAGACAGCTTCATCTTAGAGGAGAGCAGCTTTCTAAATAGTTTATGGGGAGGAGTCTCACCCAGCATTTCCACTTCTCTGATGACACAGATCTTTGTATCCCAATCTCTAGTTAGTGATCATAGGAATTTGTCATTTAGCTCATAATTGCCGAAGACCCTTCCAAAGGTCCTCAACTCATTCACCACCCTGAAGAACCTTTCATAGCAATCAGCTACGCATTCCAAGCTGTGTTGCCTGAAGGCTTCATATTCTTGGTTAAGGAGGGATTTCCTATCATCCCTTACCTCTTAAGTACCTTCCATATACACAATAAGTGTATCCCACATATCCTTTATTGTCTCACAGTGCACTAAGTTCTAGAAGGTGGAATCATCAATTGCATTTACTATTATGTTTTCTGCTCTCTTTTCCATGGTAGCAAGTGCAATTTCATCCTTAGTCATTTCAGCATATGACTTGGCCACTTGCCTTGTAGGATCTATAGTGGAGGGCTTTGTGAAGACAAAAGGACCCTCCTTCACAGTTATATATATCCTAGGGTCTGAGGCTTCCATGAACAACCTTACCCTTTGCTTCCATATTCCAAAAGTCTCTTTTTTGCATATGGGAAACTTCATAGATCACATCTCTTTCTGACCTCCGGTGGCAGCCATTGGATTTAGACTTGACTACTCCTTGTAGGATCTGGTCAGACTGTTAAGTCCTTATTGACTAACCAATCTCTGATACCACTTGACAGTTTATTAAGTAGTAGTCTAATTCACCTAGAGGGGGTGTGAATAGGTTTCTTTGATTTTTCTTAGTTACTGCTAGCTGTTGTTAGAGATTATATAATGTAAATGCACAACACAGAAAACACAACTATTTATAGTGGTTCCTAAGATAGTGTGTCTATGGGCAGTCCACATTCCCTCTACACCTTTCTAACAGTGTCTTGGACAAAGAAACCTCCTCCAAAAACTCAGCTCCAAGAGCTTACAACTCAGATCCCTCGGGATCTCTCAGGTTTGCTCCAAACCCTACCTCAGGCTCAACAACCCTACCTTAGGCTCAATAGCCCTACCTTCCAGAGTGCTCCAACTCCTACACCTCAAAAATCCTCCTGATTTCCTACCACAATCCTATCAAAAAGCCCTACCTCAGATCTCCTCAAAGATCCTACACTCAAGATGGAAGTACAACTCTACAAGCTCAGGCTCAATAGCCCTACACACTCAGGCTCAATAGCCCTACACACACAGGCTCAACATCCCAGCACACTCAAGCTCAACAACCCTACAAACTTAGAACAATTATGTTCTTATAGAGATAATAGTGCTTGCTTATACAATAGAGGACAGACAAGATTTAACCTTCAACTCTGGTCTTCATTTGTTGATGCACAGTAGGTGTTGTCTTGATGCAGGGCTGAAGTGCAGTAGCTTCAGTCCTTGCTTCTATCAGATCTTCTTCTTCAGTTGATGAAGAATGATCTTCTTGCTCTTCGGGATGGAATCAAGAAGAGCTATCTTATCTCAGATGCTTGCTTGTAGATTTATGGAACATGCAGAGAGATAACTATGGAAGTCGTCAATGGAACAGTAGTTTTGCTTCTAGAATCTTTTCCACCCCTTCTATAATGCCCTAACAACATCTTTAATACTCCCTCCAATCTGCAAGGGCTCTGAAGAGGGCCCTGACACAGCAGGGACAGGATTAGAGAAGGTTATCTTGCTTTCCATCCACTTGCGCCAAAAGCAGATCCCGACAGTGCATTATTCAAATATGAATCTGTCTCAGCGATTGGGCTGAGACAATCTTCAGTCTCAGCAGCTGAATCTATCTTCTTCTCAGTGGATCTGCTGAGACAGTTAGTCTTTTCAGCGGATTCTGTCTAAATGCATCTCTGCTAAGACAAACTCATTCTCTGTAGCTCTGGCTGCGTCTCAGTGGTTTGACAGTAAAATCATAGAACTATTCCATTGTTTGGAATAACCTAACTGATGCGCAAAAACTATTGTAACACCCCAAAAATCGTGGTTCAGCGAAGTAGGCAGAGTGGTAGTGTTGCACTTGAAGCAGGCTAAATCTTCCCTTTCTGCTCTTAGCGCACGACCATTTCCCTCTTCGCGCACGACCAGTGATCGTGCGCCAGCGATCGTGCGCCAGCGATCGTGCATTAATTCAGAAGAGAATCGAGTTCTGTCTCGGACAGTGCGCACGACCATTTCCCTCTTCGCGCACGACCAGTGATCGTGCGCCAGCGATCGTGCGCCAGCGATCGTGCGCCCTGTTTATTCTGTTCCGCGATTTTGAGCGGAGAAGAAGATCGGACCGTCCAAATCTTTTGGAAATTGATCCAACGGCTAGGTTTAGTTGCGGGAGACCTTTAGGGCTGATGAGAGGGGGTTAAACCCTCATATTCTCTCAGCCATTCTCTCTCCAAACCCTAGAGAAAGAAGGAGGAGCCAAGGAAGAAGAAGGTAGATCCCGCCATTGACGGAGCTCCGGAGCTCCGTTTCGCGAGCCGTTTCCAGATTTGGAGAGTGCAGCCCGGTGCGGTCGTTTCTCTCCGTGTAGAATCTCGGATCTATGGCGAAAAAGAACGCGTCTAGGGTAACGATTCTTCCTCCCGAACTTTGGACTTGTATTTGTCCTTTCATTCCTCTTTCTATGCTTGCATGAGGAATCCCTTTCACCAAATGGGTGAAGTGTAGGATTTCCTCAAGTTCTTCGGAACTCCGGGTAGATTGTGTCCGTCCCCGGCATTATTGCATGTAGAAAATCCGGTAGTCGTGCGGATTTAGGCATTTTGTGTGAAGCCTATTCGTGGCCGTGAGCCCGAATCGGTGATGCTTGATTTGCGACGTTGCATTTAGGTTAGGCTTAGAATGCGTGCCAGAGAATGACTCCGTGAAATCATCTATAGTATTGCGGGAAATAAGTATAGGCGTCTTGTGAAGATGCTAACGAAAGCCCCATGCTTTGAGATTGGTTGAAGGCAAACCTTCACCACGAAATTGATGCGGAGCGTATTGCACCTCCCTTGTTGAGTATTCGTGAAACCTAGATCCTTGTGAAGGGGTTAGGTGCGTAGCGTATATTTAGTGTAGCACTTGAAGGTGCTAAACCCTTACGGGCTGAGGCGAAGCCGTACCCGCGTCGTGCGATAGATCGCGACGATTAGAGCACGGGCAAAGCTAAACCGAACCCGTTTCCATGCAGATCGGTAAGAGGTCCCTTCCTCAGGAAAGTCGTGTGATCATGGGAGAGGTCGTGGAAGGTGTCATACCTAGACCGACCAAAAGCTCTTGTTTCCACCCAAGGTTGTGGCCCTTATGGTGGAGTGTTTTGTGAAATGGATGTTATGATTAGCCTCATGCGATTGCTTAGGCGGTTGTGGGGAACCTTCGGGTGAACCCAACCAACATCATGTGCATACCTAGGTTCCCCTCTCTTTTGATGCTCAACCTAGAAGATTGATTGTGCTTGAAACCTCACCTTGTGTAGTTTGCACTTTCTTTATATTTAATACTTGTGCTAGTATGGCTTGTTTGCAGGGTAGAAGCTCCGCCACCCCGGAAAAGGGGTGGGGTCGTTATAATTTGGTCAGCTGTGCTGACCGTTACTTTGTTTGCCACCGCTTGGTGGAATGTCCTTATGCAGGTGCAGGTGAGCCTAGCGGGAAATAGCGGGCGATGGCCCTTTGCAATGTTGGCCCTCGAAGGCCAGCCCTTTTCCTGTTATTCATGTATGGCTGGCCTGCGTGCCGATGTATGCTTATGGAGTTTTGTGCTTTGGATGAATGTAAAGCCTTAAGGCCGTAACTCTTATTCTGGATACATTCCTATGATAGTGGATAGTTCTATTTGAATGGTTTAATTAATGCTTCCGCTTACGTTTTGTACTCTCGTTTAGTTGCTACTTTTCTGGTTATCACCTTTTAACTCCTAGCTAGTGTGGTTTGTATGGCGTGGGGTCCCGGCCGGACCTGCTGTTATACTCTTCGTACTGGCCGGATGTTACAATTTGGTATCGGACTTAAGGCGTCGATCCGTAGTTCATCGAATTCGGGACGAATTCCTTTTAAGGGGTGGTGCGCACGGGTTATGCATTCACCTAAAACGACAAAAACTAATAAGAATGTCCACTTAGGAATGAAGAGAAAACATACTTATTTGCGGAACCTGAGCGTCCCATGATTGATGTTTGATATGTTTTGGGTCACTAAATTGTGCTTTGCATGATTATAGGTGACTAGAAGTGCTGCGGGGCAGTCTCGACCCCGTAACACCGCTGAAAGTAGTGGGTCGGCTGAAGTGCCAGCGACCACTCCTTCTGCTGAAATGATCAAATTAGTCGCAGAAGCGGTCTTCGCGATGATCAACGCTCAACCCCAAAGGCTAGTCCAGCCTGCTACTCCAACTCCGGATGTGGCCCCTGAGGCTGTTGCTGCAGTGGAACCTGCGGCGGAACCAAGGGTGGAGGCCCCTGTGCCTGTAGCTGCAGTAGAACCTGCGGTAGCGCCGAGGGTGGAACCTTAAGTTACGCAAGTAGTTGCGGGGCGAGTGCGTGACCAGCAATTAAAGCATTTCCTGAGCTTAAATCCTCCTACCTTCTCGGGATCTGAGTCCCCAACGGAGGCAGAAGACTGGTTGTCAAGAGTTAGAAGAACTCTGAGGGCGACAGCTACGGACGAAGTCATGATGGTCACCTTAGCCACTTTCCTTCTTGATGGAGAGGCTGTGCTGTGGTGGGAAGAGCAGGAGCTGCATAAGTTCTGTGGTAGAGATATTACTGAAATTATAATGGCTGAGTTTTCAAAGTCGTTCCTCCAAAGGTTTATCCCCTCTGCCCAGCGCATTGCGTTGCAAAACCAGTTCTTGAAGTTGACACAAGGTGATCGCTCCATTGACGATTACTTGCATGAGTTTACCAGACTGAGTCGCTATGCGGGGTCCTTGGTGGAGGATGAGGAGACAAAGACAAATAAGTTCTATGAAGGGCTTCGGGACGAGTTGAGGCTGCTCCTTGCAGGCCCTATGACGTTTGGCTTCCAAGTGATGGTGCAAACTGCCAGATCTTTGGAGTTGGACATGAAGAGGGTACAAGCAAGGGGTGTTGTAAAGAAACCTGAGTTTCATGCGCCGGCCTCTCAGTCCAAGTCGGATTTCAGAAGGAACAAAAGGAAGTTCAAACAGGCGGAACCAGCTCCTTCAAATGTTTCGGGAGCCACGACCGCGCGGACTCCTATTACGTGTTTCACCTGCGGGAAGGTGGGACACAAAGCTGTGGTGTGTCGAAGCGGTGCCCCGAAGGCTGGTAATCGAGCGGTGGATTATGCTCGTGCTGCCGAAAAGGGTAAAGCTGCGGAGTCTTCGGCTTCCCAGCACATTCTGACTCAGCCGAGAGTCTATTCGCTTGGCCAACAAGAAGCTATACGACAAACTGATGTCGTCACAGGTACGAATTAGAAGTTAGCTTTTTTCAGCTATATATATAATTCATACTGTGGTACGACTATATGCTTTATTTGTGTGCAATTAGGTTTCGTCCTAATTTTCAACTATCCGGCGAGAGCTCTATTTGATACGGGTGCATCGCACTCTTTTCTGTCCGAGGACTTCGTTGTGCGAATCGGAGTGCCGTCTACCTTCGTAGAGGATAGATTGGAAGTAGTGCTACCTAATGGATCTCGAATGAGTGCGGATAGGAAGAGCCGTGTGAAGGTGCGGATCGGAAGTCAGGATTTCGACTTGGAAGCGTCGTTATTACCGTTAGCTGAATTTGATGTGATCTTCGGCATGGACTGGCTCTCGGAGCAGCGGGCATGCATAGATTGCAATACAAAGGAGATCACTCTGGGAAGGGACACCGAAGGAGAAACCATGTTCGCCGGTATGCGAGGAGCGAGCAAGATGCTGATGTCTGCTCTCCAGGTGGTTAAGGCGGTGAGAAAAGGCGCCGAGTTGTTCTTCACCTTGTTAGAGACTTCAGAGCCAATGCCCAGGTTATGTGATGTCCCAGTTGTAGCGGAGTACGCCGACGTGTTTCCTAACGAACTCCCTGGGGCTCCGCCTCAGCGGGAGATCGATTTTTGTATCGAGTTGGTGCCAGGTGCCAAACCTGTGGCCCGCTCACCGTACCGGATAGCGCCAAAGGAATTGGCAGAGCTGAAGGTTCAATTGCAAGAGCTGCTAGGGCAAGGCTACGTACGTCCAAGTTCATCGCCTTGGAGTGCACCGGTCCTCTTTGTGAAAAAGAAGGACGGGAGCTTGCGTCTATGTATTGATTATCGAGAGCTAAACAAGTTGACCGAGAAGAACCGATATCCGATTCCAAGAATCGATGATCTATTCGACCAATTGGTGGGGTCGACGGTTTACTCCAAGCTGGACCTAAGGTCCGGCTATTACCAACTGCGGATAAGGGAATGTGACATTCCAAAAACAGCGTTCAGTACCCGCTTTGGGCACTATGAGTTCACGGTGATGCCGTTCGGTCTGTCCAATGCACCGTCGGTATTCATGGACTTAATGAACAGGACGTTCCGTGAGTATTTGGATCAATTTGTGATCGTCTTTATCGACGACATTTTGGTATACTCTCAATTGGAAGAGGAGCATGTAGGGCATCTGCACGCCGTTCTGAGCACCTTGAGGAGGAGTCAGCTCTATGTCAAGTTCTCCAAGTGCGAGTTTTGGCTACCGTTAGTAGCATTCCTTGGTCACGTCGTTAGTGGAGATGGAATTGCGGTAGATCCGTCGAAGATAGAAGCGATCCGAGCGTGGCCTTTGTTGAAAAACGTAGCGGAAGTCCGAAGTTTCTTAGGACTTGCCGGCTATTATAGGCGCTTTGTGGAAAACTTCTCGAGGATCGCACTTCCTCTCACAAAACTGAATAGGAAGGATCATAAGTTCGTTTGGTCGCCCGAGTGCGCACGAGCTTTTGAAGAACTGAAGAGCCGTCTGACCACGGCGCCCATTCTATGCTCGCCACAAGGTACGGAAGGCTACGAAATTTATAGCGACGCCTCAGGAAGTGGTTTGGGTTGTGTCCTAGTGCAGTTCGGGAAGGTAATTGCCTACGGCTCCCGGCAACTGAAGGTTCATGAGAGGAATTACCCGGTCCATGATTTGGAGCTAGCGGCCGTGGTATTTGCTCTTAAGCTTTGGAGGCATTATTTATAAGGCGTGAAGATCGATATCTTTACCGACCACAAGAGCCTCAAGTACTTGCTGGATCAAAGGGAGTTGAATATGCGTCAAAGGAGATGGATGGAGTTCCTTGGGGACTACAACTTCGACATCAATTATACTCCCGGTAAGGGAAACGTAGTAGCGGACGCGCTGAGTCGTCGGGCTCCCGCTCAAGCAAATTGGATTTTGATGCACGATGAGCGTCTAATCCGCGAGCTGGAAGAAATGGAGATCATTTGCATTGATAGGAGAACGTCTACTTCAACATGCTTGAACTGGACGGAGGTTCAATACGACCTTGCCGACCGAGTTCGACAAGCATTGGAGCTGGACGAGAGCATGAAACGCTATAAGGCGGAAACCGTTGAGGGGTTAAACGCTGATTTCTCCTTCGAAGACGACCTTATGTGGAAACAAGAAAGGTTGTGCATCCCAAACGTTGGCACTCTACGGGCGGAGTTGATGTACGAGGCTCATCATACCAAGTACTCAATCCACCCGGGGAGAACTAAAATGTTTATGGATATGAAGAAGCTTTTCTGGTGGCCGGGTATGAAGAAAGACATTGCCCTTTATGTGGTCAAGTGTCATACTTGCGCGTTGGTGAAAGCGGAATGTCAACGTCCCGGTGGGTTTCTGAAGTCCCTGCCGATTCCGGAATGGAAGTTTGATGATATTTCGATGGATTTCGTGCACGGATTGCCGAGATCGCAACATGGAAACGATGCCGTCTGGGTGATCGTGGACCGTTTGACAAAGGTATCACACTTCATTCCGAACCGGAAGGATGATTTTGTAGAGAAGCTAGCAAAGCTCTATGTTGATAGTATTGTGAGACTGCACGGTATCCCTCGTAGCATCGTCAGCGATCGTGACGGGCGTTTCACATCGAAAGATTGGAGGCTTATCCATGAACTGTTGGGCACGAAATTGAAGTTCAGCACGGCCTTCCACCCGCAAACGGATGGACAGACCGAGAGAACCAACAGGACTATGGAGGATATGCTCCGAATGTGCGCTCTAGATTTTGGAAAGAGGTGGGAAGATCATCTCTACATGATCGAGTTCGCCTACAATAATAGCTATCAAGCCAGTATAAAGATGGCTCCCTTCGAATCCCTCTATGGTAAGAAGTGTCGTACGCCGTTGTCTTGGGCGGAAACGGGCGATACTAAGCTATTGAAGCGAAAGGATGTTGAAGAAGCAACTTCGATGATCCGGTCTCTACGTTAAAGGCTATTGGTTGCCCAGGATAGGCAAGCAAAGTATTTCAATGCCAAGCATAGGAACCTAGAGTTTGCCGTCGGTGACCGGGTTTACTTGAAGATCAAACCGTGAAAAAAGGGGTATCAAGGATCCGACGCTTGAAAAAGCTCAGACCAAGGTACTTAGGACCGTTTGAGATCGTGGAGCGTGTAGGTGATGCGGCTTATCGGCTTGCACTATCTGCAGAGCTGAGCGGTCTGCACTACGTGTTTCACATTTCAGTGTTGAGGAAGGCAGTGCAAGAGCCTACTCATATCGTTGCGGTCGGCAAAGTTTCAGTTGATAGTGGGTTGTCGACGAAGGTCAAGCCCTTACGCATCGAAGATACCGAAGTAAAGCAGCTGCGGAACAAGTCCATTCGGATGGTAAAAGTCCGGTGGGATAATTGCGGCTGAGAGGAGCTCTCTTGGGAGAGAGAGCAAGCGATGCTTGCGGAGTACCCCGAGCTATTTCTCTCAGGTAATTTATAGCTGAATTTCTTGCTATTTCTGTTTTATAAATTTCGGGACGAAATTCTTTTAAGGGGGGTGGAGTTGTAACACCCCAAAAATCGTGGTTCAGCGAAGTAGGCGGAGTGGTAGTGCTGCACTTGAAGCAGGCTAAATCTTCCCTTTCTGCTCTTAGCGCACGACCATTTCCCTCTTCGCGCACGACCAGTGATCGTGCGCCAGCGATCGTGCATTAATTCAGAAGAGAATCGAGTTCTGTCTCGGACAGTGCGCACGACTATTTCCCTCTTCGCGCACGACCAGTGATCGTGCGCCAGCGATCGTGTGCCCTGTTTATTCTGTTCCGCGATTTTGAGCGGAGAAGAAGATCGGACCGTCCAAATCTTTTGGAAATTGATCCAACGGCTAGGTTTAGTTGCGGGAGACCTTTAGGGCTGATGAGAGGGGGTTAAACCCTCATATTCTCTCAGCCATTCTCTCTCCAAACCCTAGAGAAAGAAGGAGGAGCCAAGGAAGAAGAAGGTAGATCCCGCCATTGACGGAGCTCCGGAGCTCCGTTTCGCGAGCCGTTTCCAGATTTGGAGAGTGCAGCCCGGTGCAGTCGTTTCTCTCCGTGTAGAATCTCGGATCTATGGCGAAAAAGAACGCGTCTAGGGTAACGATGCTTCCTCCCGAACTTTGGACTTGTATTTGTCCTTTCATTCCTCTTTCTATGCTTGCATGAGGAATCCCTTTCACCAAATGGGTGAAGTGTAGGATTTCCTCAAGTTCTTCGGAACTCCGGGTAGATTGTGTCCGTCCCCGGCATTATTGCATGTAGAAAATCTGGTAGTCGTGCGGATTTAGGCATTTTGTGTGAAGCCTATTCGTGGCCGTGAGCCCGAATCGGTGATGCTTGATTTGCGACATTGCATTTAGGTTAGGCCTAGAATGCGTGTCTGAGAATGACTCCGTGAATTCATCTATAGTAGTGCGGGAAATAAGTATAGGCGTCTTGTGAAGATGCTAACGAAAGCCCCATGCTTTGAGATTGGTTGAAGGCAAACCTTCACCACGAAATTGATGCGGAGCGTATTGCACCTCCCTTGTTGAGTATTCGTGAAACCTAGATCCTTGTGAAGGGGTTAGGTGCGTAGCGTATATTTAGTGTAGCACTTGAAGGTGCTAAACCCTTACGGGCCGAGGCGAAGCCGTACCCGCGTCGTGCGATAGATCGCGACGATTAGAGCACGGGCAAAGCTAAACCGAACACATTTCCATGCAGATCGGTAAGAGGTCCCTTCCTCAGGAAAGCCGTGTGATCATGGGAGAGGTCGTGGATGGTGTCATACCTAGACCGACCAAAAGCTCTTGTTTCCACCCAAGGTTGTGGCCCTTACGGCGGAGTGTTTTGTGAAATGGATGTTATGATTAGCCTCATGCGATTGCTTAGGCGGTTGTGGGGAACCTTCGGGTGAACCCAACCAACATCATGTGCATACCTAGGTTCCCCTCTCTTTTGATGCTCAACCTAGAAGATTGATTGTGCTTGAAACCTCACCTTGTGTAGTTTGCACTTTCTTTATATTTAATACTTGTGCTAGTATGGCTTGCTTGCAGGGTAGAAGCTCCGCCACCCCGGAAAAGGGGTGGGGTCGTTATAATTTGGTCAGCTGTGCTGACCGTTACTTTGTTTGCCACCGCTTGGTGGAATGTCCTTATGCAGGTGCAGGTGAGCCTAGCGGGAAATAGCGGGCGATGGCCCTTTGCAATGTTGGCCCTCGAAGGCCAGCCCTTTTCCTGTTATTCATGTATGTCTGGCCTGCGTGCCGATGTATGCTTATGGAGTTTTGTGCTTTGGATGAATGTAAGGCCTTAAGGCCGTAACTCTTATTCTGGATACATTCCTATGATAGTGGACAGTTCTATTTGAATGGTTTAATTAATGCTTCCGCTTACGTTTTGTACTCTCGTTTAGTTGCTACTTTTCTTGTTATCACCTTTCAACTCCTAGCTAGTGTGGTTTGTATGGCGTGGGGTCCCGGCCGGACCTGCTGTTATACTCTTCGTACTGGCCGGATGTTACAACTATGACAGCAAACGACAAGAGCAAGTATTCCGTATCGAATGTAGTATAGGTTTTTTAAAAACCAAGGTCGTATTAGACTCAGGGCGGTTGAATATTCTTACTTTGGAAAATCTCTATTATCTTAGCAATTAAAACTTGGGTTTTGTTGCTTGCAAGAAAGAGAGATAACTTATTATGAGTTAAAAGACTAGTACTCAACCTTGAATCACCTCGAAAAATAAATATAAAAAGTAAAACTTCTAATTCTCCTAAAGAAATTACTTGACCGCGGAGGTTCCCGAATTATAAACGTACCTCTCTCGAGGATGCGCTTGACTGAGTTTAAGTTGATCAATCAAACTTTCCCTCTAGAATCAAAACCCCTAAAACTCGATTTATCGTAGTGAACCCCTCTATTGGATTTGACTCCAATCCGGGAGAATTATGTCATCCTCTCTCAAGGAGTGCATTCAACTCTCTTTATCCTTTAAATGATCGATTCGAATTCAGAACCTCTCAATTATTACACTACGAAAACAAGAATGAGAATTATATATCGAAAATATAATCTCAATCCAATAAAGTTCAAGGATAAATCTAAAGCGTTCTAAGGAAGAGAAAGTGAAGCTATAAATTAAAACATAAATTATATTGTCCTTGGATCATCTCGGTCGAGTACTAATAGAAATTCAGCTACTCATAGAGATGGAGGGATTAACGAAAATAGAAGAGTGCATGATGAAAAAGAGAATTGAATAAAAGAAAAAGAACTATTTTATTGATTTCAGAAGAAATTACAAGCTAAGAGATTGAGAATTACAAGTGCACATAAGAAAGGAGCTTACAAGAAATACTCAAACATGAAAATAGTACAGGAAAATGAAGAACTAAACCCCAAAAATTCGTCCTTAATCATCTTGAGAAGCTCCCTTTAAATAGCTGAAAATTTGGGGTTACACGCCCTTGGTCACGACCGTTACCAAGGGCGTGTAAGGGGCGTGATCGAAGCAGCAGCGGAGAGGGCACCTTCTGGAGTAATTGCGGGTGTTACGTGTGCGTCACGCTCTAGGTCAAGTCCGTGACCTAGGGCATATAACTTTAAAACTGGCTTCTGGCAGGAAACTTTCGGAGGAAAGGGGCGCGGGATGAGTCACGCCCGTGATTGGATGTCACGCCCCCTGATCACACCCGTGACATGGGGCGTGTAATTTTAATTGACGTGGCAGGCTGATCCAGATGCTGGTGGCGATTCGCGGCAATGACACTGGGTCACGCCCTTAGTCACACCCGTGACCTAGGGCGTGTAATTGGCGAATCTCCATGAAATGACCCCGGGGTGGCAGAATCAGATCTGGAACACCTCGTAGGTTACACTCCCATTGGTCACGCCTGTGACCTTGGGCGTGTACTTGCACTTGTTTCTCAAAATGCCCAGAAAACCTGAAAACATAAGATCAACCTAAGTTAGTGCATGGAATTGAAAAAGGAGAAATTTTCATAATGTAAATCATATAATTTATGTAATTGCATATTAAAACTATACAAAAGGATGAGTATAAAAACTACTCATCACTAACCCTGCATATATATGATATAAAATAGGGTTTAACATGTAACATCCCCCAAACAACTAGACCCCTAGAGTGGTTTTGTCATTACTAGGTCATGACAAAACCCTAGGAAGCTTGAAGAGACCACTTGGCCTTAGCCAGGAAGAAGGAAACCACAGTGGTCTACAAATAGCAATTTCTAGTTAATAAGCATATGGTTGGACTTAAGGGCCTCACCATGACCCTTTGACCCCACCATAGCATACCAAACCCTTTAGTGGTCCCCTCAGAGCACCAAGGACCCATTGGGGTCAACCAAAGTGGCCAAATTGACCAAAGTCAACCCTAAACCCAAATTGGTCAAAGTAGCCTAATTAGTGTGAATTGGCCTGCACCATGCCAAATTGACCCTACCTAGACCTTCCTAACCCTTAGAGGAGTCCAATGAGTCACTAGACACCCATTGGGGCCAACCCAAATGGTAAAATTGACCAAAGTCAACTCCCCCCTAAATTTAGGTCAAAATGACCTATTTTGCCCAAATCAAGCCCAATCCACTTGGGCTAGGCCCAATTGGAGTAGCCCATTATCTTAGGAGACTGATAATTACTAGTATTTACCACTCAATTTCTGTAAATGGTGACTAGGAGAGAGAAATCTCATTTCCCCCAAAAATGTAGGAGAGAGAAAGAAAGGGATTAATGGCATTCATGGCCAAGGGAAGCCAATTGATCTCACCATTGATGGGGATTCATCTCCACTGGCTGTTACTAGAAGTTTAAGGTGTTTTTTAGCCCATATGGGGGCTGAATTGGGAGGTTTCCACCGTTGCAGAAAATGGCCATTAATGGCCTTCATGGCAATTGATGCCATGGCCCTCCCTCTCCCCAAATTGGCTAACTTAAAACCATCAGAGGAGTGAGAGGATTGTTTTCCCCCATTCACTTGAAGGAATCGAGCCTGTTGGTGTGGAGGATGCAATGGCTCCAAGAGCTTCATGGTTGGCCATGGCCAACAAGAGATCGACAAGGAATCACCCCTACATACATGTCTGGTTCTTTTCCTCTCTCTTTGTGGATAGATCCCATCAGGTTTCCTGCAAGGATTGGGTCCAATTGGTCCCCAATCGGGTAGGCCAAGAGCTCCCTTTTTGGAGCTTTATTCTCGCCTCCATACCCCTATTCCGGCCACCTCCAGCCGGCCAACCACCGCAAATCACCGACCACCACCTCAACCGAGGTGGTGGTGGCATTGGCCGGCCAGGGCGGCGCTTAGGTGGCCGGGAAAACAAGGATGAAGGAGCTCCAAGTGCGGTTAATCTTAGCGGTCGGCTAGAGGAAGAAGTCAAACGGATGTCGTCCGTTCTGCTTCAAGATCTATGCAAGATCTTCATATTAAATGGTTATGTTATATCGTTATTTCATTTATTCGTCGATCTGATGTAGAAGAAATTCGTCGAACTGATAGTTGAGTTCATCGAACTGAACCCGGATGTCGTCGAACGGAATTAATTCACCGAACTGTAGTTGAGTTCGTCGAGCTGACCCCGGAGTTCGTCAGACGGAATTAATTTGCTGAATGAATTAATTCATCTAACTGAATCTGGAGTTCATCGAACGGAGAGGTAATCTGCTGAATTGGCTGGAGAATGGATTTCGTCAAACTAAGGCACGATGTTCGTCGAACGCAGAATAGATTTCGTCGAACGCACGCAGATCGGATTTCGTTGAATTGAAGCACGGCGTTCGTCGAACGCAGAAGAGTTTTTGTCGAACGAAGATCGGATTTTGTCGAACGCACTGAATCACGGCGTTGGTCAAATGCAGAACAGAGTTCGTCGAACGCAGGTCGGATTTTGTCGAACGCAGAGACTTGTTCCAACACATTTTGTCAAACTTTTTGTAGTAGTTCATTTTAATTATTAAAAATACTATAACCCCTCAAATGAAAAAGTGGTCAACACCAAAGTGGTAACCCTTGGAGACTAGTTTATATTAAAATTAATTTCACCCCAAAATGTGTTTTGTAGCTCCCTGTAGGTCCATTTTGGTGGGACTGGTCCCTAGTGTAGGACAACCACCATTTCTTGAATAACTTTTGATTGGTTCATGGGATAGACTTGAAAATTGAAACCTAGGATATCTACACCTACACACAAATCATATCCAAAAATGGGTATTTTAGGAGATCATTTTTCTAAGGTTTTTGTAATAATTTAATAAAACAAATATTAAATATTTAGTGGGTCAAATTACCTCCAATGCCCTCCAAATTTTGGTGGGTACTTCTTAGGGTTATCAAATGACCCTGGTTAAAATCTTAGCCCAATTGGGACTGATTTGTTTGGGTAATTTGTCTACCCAAGTTAGGTCAAATTGGGTCAAAGTAAGGGCATGGTGTTTATCTTGGGGTATGGTGGTCAGAACTCATCACCATGAGTTGAAACCTTGGCTACTGGTTTATGATCACCTAAAACACTTTCATGAGTATCATGGGGTGGTGTAGAGGTGGATATGCCTTAGAACCCTAGTCTTACCCCTTGGGGTGCATATAGAGCTTTGTGAAGGACATGTGGTCAAAAACAATAGAATGGCCATGGAACCTAGGAGATAAGTTGATGGGATGTATTTATGCCCTAGGGAATTTTGAGAGAATTTTAGGAGAAATTATTCCACCTAAATTAGGTCATAACACCTTTAGGCAAATTTCTTATAAGAGATATTAACATGTTCAAATGATCTTGGATGGTGATGAAACCTTGGTAGTGCCTTTATAATCAATGGACCTCTGGTATTTTTTGTGAAATTTTTTAAAAGATTTAACCAGTACTTCATTTACAAGGCACCTATTTTGTCTTAATCTTAAGAAATATAATTGAGGGTCCAAAACTCTCTGGAAAAATGTGCAACTTAGTGATAGGACATTTCAGAGCGCTAGGAAGCTCTGTGAATTTTTATAGAATTTTTGGAGGTTGTTATCAGTAGGGTACTTCACAATATGCTCATATTAGGATTTCTTTGGAATATTCATTTAAGTGGTTAATATGCCTTTATAAATTCTAAAAATTGGCTTGAGAACTTTTCTGATCAATATAAATGTCTGGTAATATTCTCATAATTTTTGGACAAATATTGTTGATGGTTGCTTCTTTAATTTCTAATTTTGGTTAAATAGTCAATATTATAATTAGAGGACAATTCTTGATTGTAAAATTGTGACACACTGTACTTACTGCTATTTTGGCATGATAGATTTATCCTAATTTTATGAGAGCCATAACACAAGAATACCTTACACTTCAAGCTCATATTTATACTTGGCAAATATTGGAGAAATGATGATAAATGCTAAAATGTTGAGGAAAAATATGAATCTCTGGATTTAGTCTTAAAATATCATGATAGACCTCCAGTAAATATCTTGTGTCGTGAGGATGAATATTTGGAGTACTTCTACTTATTAGCTTCATATAGTTGGTTTGGTCTGCGTATAGTAAAACTGTAAAACCTGAGAACTTTATGGATCAATAGGAGGGAATGGAATTTAGAAGTTATACCTAGACGGGTTGAGAAGATTGAAGTTCACAAGAAAGGAGTTTAGGTGATGAGGGTGTGCTTGGTGAGTTAAGGGTAAGGTGGTGTCCGGGATCAACGAAGGATCATCTTTCCCCTAGCGGGTCATAAAATACGTAGAGTAATTCAAGTGAAGTGTTAAGAGGGGTAATCTTATGGGTAGATACCAACAACACTAAGTGTCTTGAGAAAGGGAACTTTGGGGTGTCATCCCATTATAGTTCCTAGTACCGTAGCGAGCCCCTTACAGGGTAATCCTCGGGAAATCCAAGATTAACCATAAACTGTAGTAGTAATAAGTTGTATAAGATTAACTTAACAATACACACACCCACACCCCATAGTTACAGGAGGTTAGTTGGTTTGGTTGTACGAGCGGTAGGCTCGGTGGTTGAAGCAGCGGACTAGTTAGTCAGGTGAGCTTGTGACTCAGTAATGCATATTAGTACGGACGGGTTGGTCCGACGAGCCGTTGGCCTGGAAGGTTATGATGATGGGCAGGTTAGCCTGGGGAGTTTATGGCTCGGGATATAGTAGAACATGTTTGCATGTCCATGAAGGTGGTGGGTCTTCGGTATTGGACGGTCGTTCACACCGACGTTAATACGTTGACTCGGCAAGTGTGGAATTTGCACTTAGCCATAAATGTCTGGTGGTCCAGCCAGTAAGAGTGCGCAGATGCTCCGCGGTTTTGCATTGAGGCGTACGATAGCTCTAGGTTAGGTAGTGTGAATACCAACCTAGAGGTGGGCGAGGCCCAACCCACCGCTTCTGTTTGCCACTACGGGAATATCCTGGGAGTCTTGCTAGCTCCAAAAAGGGGGAACGAAAGGTCTGTGCGCATAGAGTCGAAGTGTGTGAGTTGCACTTGTATGAACATAGCATAAAATGCATAACTCTGCATTTCATGGCATAAACATTGCATTTTAACCCCTACCCCTATCGTATAAATTGGTTATGGGACTTTTTATACGATAGGCCTTGCTAAACGACCCCTTGGTCTATAGGTTTGTATGGGCATTCCTATAAATCAATGGTTACTTTTATATTATATACTTGTCTTTACTTACTATTGTTTACTTGCTCTTTACCATGCTTTCTATTACTACTTCTACTATATATATACACATGTGTTGTTGTAGACATTTCCTATAGACAAAATCTGTCGTCATCTGCTTTGTTTTATACCCCTTGCTGTTCTCCACTTCATCCTCCCACACGGTGCCTAGAAGCCATTGGGGGTGGGGTGGGGAACATAAGGCTTAGTCTTTTTTACTAACGGTCGGTGGACAATATCATTTTAGCGGATCGAGGAGACGCAACAGCACCATAGGACGGTGCAGACAGAGACGGGCTAGTCTAGTACAGGAGCACCAGATTCAAGATCAGTGAGTGATTAGTTATTAGCTTCCGCGAGTGATCTTGTAGTGAGGACATGATGTACAGGCCATGAGCCCTTTATTATTGTAACTTTGTTATTTCAGTTATACCATGCGGACATTTATTATATATAGCATGTGATTTGTGGACTTGAACTTCTTTTTGTTCGCTTTTACTTTTCTTCTTATGTGATCGATATGGCCAGCAGGATCGACGCTTCGTAGTGGCGACCTTCCCAAGTGAAGGTGTCACCGCAAAGCGGTGGTTCTGGGCATAAGACCCGGGTTTTTGAAAAAAATGGGGTCTTACAAAGTGGTATCAAAGCAAACCTCGATCCGAAAAATAGAAGTCCACAAACCCTAGGCCACCCCGCACGAGTTTAGATTGAGGAAAAACTAAGCAGTGGAAGCAATAGTGTACCCATATGAGGAAATCACATGAAAAAGTCCACTTTTAACTGAATCCTTTTGGCAAGTTTTCTTTTGTAGCCTGCGGCGAACCTTGCCCCCAGCAGGGAATACCTCTGGCTACAAAGATCTCTTTAGATAGTCCTTTAGTAAATGAGTTATACTCAACCCCACTAGGACACATGACTTACCATGACAATTTATACCATGCCCTAGTCTGAAATAGACCGTAGGTATAACTTTGGTGAAGGTACAAGAATACCCCCAAAGAGGCTAGAGAAAGAGAGATTGACATATAACCAGAAGCTAGTGGACTCATAGACTCAATCCTCGTATCAGTGACATGATTACATTGAGATAACCACCACGACAAACACCGAGGGTCAGATAAGAATTCAAGTTCAAAAGAGACCCGTTTGGGATTGGGACACAAGTTGAACCTGATAAGGTTGTCGTAAAGGGGACCTTGAAGAGTCTAAAGTATGGAGTATACCAATGAGCCTCAAGATAGAACCCCAAGTCTAAGGTTGTGTTCCATAAGAATTGTTTGCAAACTTGGGACGAATATAACTTGGTGATATTGAAGATACTCAGCACAAAATAGATAGTGGCTTATCTTTTATTTATTGGGGCTTATCTTTTGTTTATTGGGGCTGACCTTTTGTTTATTGGGCAAATTAGTTACTGACTTGGGTTTCCTTTGGATCTAATTTAAAAGATGTTGCGTCGTAAACATAGTGATTTTGAGGTCGATCTTATTCAACGTTACGCAGGCAAAGATGAGATGGTGTAACAGTAGGTCTGGAATGATGATCTGAAGTATTACTAGGACAATGAAAGGACATCGTAGATCGAGCAACGACTTGACCTTAGTTGAAGCATTAGAAATGTAAAGTTGCTAGGTTTAGTCACTTAGGGATGCAGATGCCTTTCTGGAAGTTGGGAACTGAAATTAGGTCATGCAAGCTTTAGTTATATTTGAAAGTTCTGGCAGTTTGGGGCATTCGGAAGTAATTAACTCATAAATTGTTAAAAATCACGCCCTGTCATGGTAGAAAATTTTAACTACAATAAACCCTTATACCTTGGGAGCTATGTTGATGAATAACCTGAGATCTTAGACGATGACTTATTGGATTTAAAATATAGCGTTTGAGTTTACTATGATAAAAATGATCTAAGTTTATCTTGCTTTGGACCATCCGAAAGTGATCAAGACTAACATATGTGGAAGCGATAGGAATTTGTGAAATAAACGTGATGATATTTCCATGATGAAATTGACTTGTGAAAATCTTAGGGTTTCAAAAGATTTTACCTGTATACCTTATGAATCAAACTCTACATAGAATGTGATTGGGAGTCATCTTATAAACATGAATACTAATAAAGATTGGTTAACAGATACTCATAAGATTCACAAGTGCAACCCGTGAAATTTTGAGGATGATTGGAACGCTTGATGATCTGATCAGTTCCACCAATGGTAAGAAATGGATAAGTTGTAGAGTGGAGATGATTGATCACTCCGACGTACTTGAAGGAATAAGAACCTAAACATGAGGAGAAAACATTATAGAAGCGTTGTCTACCCATATTAACAAGAGATTTAGTCACCGGAAAAATGGTGTATTGCGGAATGTATATTTCCCCAGAATGAGGAAAGACAACATAAGTTTTGTGATGCACCGTGAGGCTTGGCAGTTGGTGAAGGCCAAGTGCAAGAGTATTTGGGGAACTACTATAGTCACTGTCCATGTTAGAGTTGAGTTCAAGGATATAATCATGGATTTCATACACAGGTTACCACATCACCACTCTGGACCCAATTTTATTTGGAACATCGAAGAAAAATTGACCAAGGTAGTTGGGGTCACCCCGGGCTGGAAGGACGCTCCCGTTGGTGTTTAATGGGATTTGTTGAGTAGTTTATCCATTATCATGGTGTGACCAGGACAATCATGTCGGATCAGGATGGGTGGGTTACATCCAAGAAGTGAAGATCAGTCCAGGCTTATCTGGGCTCTTGGTTGACGTTCAGCACAACTTTCCACCCTCTGAGGGATGGAGGCGCAGAATTCTACCATATTGGACCCAGGATGAGGATTTAAAGACACTCGGCTATGAATTTATAGACGACATTGATACCCAGGTGCGACTGATTTGAGTTGGGAAGTTGGGGACCAGAGCTGCCAGGTCAGGTATTACGATGCGTGGTATCGTCAAATAGAGTTTCAGGTTGGAGACCGGGTGATCCAGAAGATACGTCCGATGCAGGGAGTCTTGCGGGTTCGCAGGCGAAAGAAGCTTAGTCTGAGATAGATGGGGCTCTACAGGATCCTGGAGTGGATCAGACCGTTGGCTTATAGACTGGAGTTGCCACCGAAGTTAGCGGGATTGCACGACGTCTTCCATGTCTCCTCCTTTAGGACAGCTCTACTACGACCGGAGCAGCAAATTTCTATGATAGATGGCCCAGTAGCCTCCGATCGATTGATTCACCTAAGAACCACTAAAACTGGTGTGGCAGAGATAGTCGGTGCTCTTCGAGTCAGAAATAACTTCAATTCTTAGGGGATGTTACGTTCAGTCTCTCTCATTGAAAACCCCGCGAGACTAGCCTGAATTTCAAGGACGAAATTATTATTTTTTGTTTATTTGGATTTGTAACATCCCCCAAACAACTACACCCCTATAGTGGTTTTGTCATGACTAGGTCATGACAAAACCCTAGGAAGCTTGAAGAGACCACTTGGCCTTAGCCAGGAAGAAGGAAACCACAGTGGTCAACAAATAGCAATTTCTAGTTAACAAGCATAGAGTTGGACTTAAGGGCCTCACATTGACCCTTTCACCACACCATAGCATACCTAACCCTTTGGGGGTCCCCTTAGAGAACCAAGGACCCATTGGTGTCAAACAAAGAGGCCAAATTGACCAAAGTCAACCTTAAACCCAAATTGTTCAAAGTAGCCAAATTAGGGTGAATTGGCCTCCACCATGCCAAATTGACCCTACCTAGACCTTCCTAACCCTTAGAGGAGTCCAATGAGTCAGTATCCACCCATTGGGGCCAACCCAAATGGTCAAATTGTCCAAATTCAACTCCCCCCTAAATTTAGGTCAAAATGACCTATTTTTCCCAATTCAAGCCCACTCCACTTGGGCTAGGCCCAATTGGAGTAGCCCATTTGCTTAGGAGGCTGATAATTACTAGGAGTTACCACTCAATTATTATAAATGGTGACTAAGAGAGAGAAATCTCATTTCCCCCAAAAATGGAGGAGAGAGAAAGAGAGGGATTAATGGCATTCATAGCCAAGGGAGGCCAATTGATCTCACCATTGACGGGGATTCATCTCCTCTGGTTGTTACAAGAATTTTAAAGGGTTTTTCAGCCCACATGGGGGCTGAATTGGGAGGTTTCCACCATGGCCATTAATGGCCTTTGAAAGTGGAGGTCAGATCTTAAATTGCTCTAGAGGGGGGGGTGAATATAGTATTAAATTTTTTTTAATATGTTTTATAGCGGAAATTAAACTACTGTTTAAGTATATGTGTATTTAGTGTGAGTTATAGAAAACTACAGAAATAATAAAAGACACACAACACAAGCACATGGAGATAATCAAGCACAGAAGACACAAGGAGCTATAGTAGTTCCCCAATAAATCTGGGTACGTCTACTCTTCTACCACCCTTGGTAGGAATCAACTAGGAGGGTTGATAAGGTTCCCATGCACCAAGGGATTTTTGATAAGGTGTCCACACACCAATAAGCTTTTGATAAGGTGCTTAAAAACAACACTAGGATTTTTTTGATAAGGTGTCTTGCCACCACTGAGTAAACTTTTGAAGGGAGTATTAACCCTGTACAGGATGAGATAAAAGGTATAGAGTGTTCTTCTCTGTCAATGATCTGAGAGAAGACAAAAGGTGTTGAAGCAGAAAGCTCCCCCTGTCTGATGAGAGTTGATGACAGCTTTGTGGACAGAGCTTTCTCAAAATAGAAGTCCTTGTAGCAGATGATCTGGAAGAAATTAATCTTCAGATTGTTGTTGCTCTTGAAAGACTTTATATTACAGCAGATCTAAGAGATTAAGTCTTGTTCTCAGAATGATGAAGATGCTGCCTTGATGAAGAAGAATGCTGAAAAAGAATTGTATATTTGCTTCTTCTTCTTCTTCTTCTGAAAAACTTCTTCTATCCTCCTTGTTCTGTGATCACAGGAGAGAGAAAGTGATGGTGAAGTTTTTCTTTATTTCTCTCACCAAAAACGACTATCTCAGTTCTTTCTATTCTGTCCAGTTTTCTTCTGATAACTGTATGTATATTTTCAAATTCAAATCTTCTGTCTCTTTAAGGAATGTCTTCTTCTGACTTAAATCCTTCTTGGAACCAGGTAGCCACCCAAAACGATTTTGGCAGGTCCTTTTAATTCCTTTTGTCGAGAAAGATTCCTTTGGCATTAAATGTCAACGGCTATTCTTCTTCTTGGAATAGAAGGAATATAAGGATATAATAAATGAGAAAGATATCCTTACTTGGCTGCCCGAATACGTCCAAGGAGAAATAAATATATCCGTTAGTCTGCTGAGTTGAGTTCAGAGAACTAACATCCACTGAGAATATAAGTCTAAACATCAGAAAGCAATTTGTCGAGCGCTGGCTAGAATTTGTCGACCGCCGCTAGTCATTTGTCGAGCGCTGGCTTAGAATTTGTCGACCGCTGCTAGTCATTTGTCGAGCGCTGGCTTAGAATTTGTCGATCGCTGCTAGTCATTTGTCGAGCACTGGAGATGTCAGTTTCTTCAATCTGCTGGAGGCAATTTATCGAACGAATCTGGTCATTCGTCGAACACCACTTACCATGTGTTGAGCTTGAATTTTCCTAAGTTTTGCTAATCTAATCAGCCTAAAACTTGACCCTAAGACTATACATTGGGTTCAATATAGATCCTAATCAACATATAGTGATCCTAGCCCAAATTAGTAATAGGGTTGTTCCAACAATCTCCCCCTATTTGGGTTAGGATACTATTTGACAAATAATTAAATAGATACAGCAGAAAGTATAATCAACAGAGCAACAATGAAATGAAATATATCTGATAGATTAAAATAGATCATCAGATAAGATAAAAATAAATGCTCTGAGTTTAGAAACTTTACATTCATAACCAAGCAATTTATTTAAGACTTTTTGTCCTGAGATGGTGGCTTGAATATGATTTTCCTGTTGGGGTCTTCTGATTTCTTTTTGCTGATAAACAAATCTTGAGCTCCAATGATTTTCTGTTCTTTGACATGAGGGATAAATGCTTCTGGGTGCATATCAATATATTCCTCAACATTGAATGCTTTAACTGTTTTGTATTTTTCAAGTTCTTTTCTTTTGTATTCTGACATGGTTGAGAAACCTGAGAAGTCTTTGCCTTCTGCTTTAGCCTTTTTAATCTGTGCATATGCAATTGTTTCTCTCAGTCTTGCCATCTGACAGATTTTCTCTTCTTCTGGATCTGGAAAGTAATAAATATCTTCTGAATCATTTTTGTCTTGAGTGACCTTTTGAGGTACTCTATCTCTTTGAAGCGATCCATTAGATATGTGAAGTTTGTATTATGAAGATATTTGAGAAGAAGAAAAGGTTTGACTTTCTTGAAGGATAGGTGCTGATTTCTTAGAGAAAGGAGCACTGGATGATCCAGGGGCTTGAGAACCACTAGAACTACCAGGTCTCCCAGAATGTTGAGAGCTTGGCTTCTGAGAGGAAGATGATACACCTGATGATCCTGTTGCACCAGCTGCTGGAGGAGGAGGAGGAAGAGGAGGATGATTATGCTTGACTGGTTTGTCAGGGATGTAGCCAGTCTTCTTGAATTTCTTCCTCCTGTTGTTCTCATTTCTGGAGAGCTTCATCCAGTGAGGAGTTTTCTCATCAAGAGGAACATTATACAAAATGTACAGAGGAATGTCATTATTTGGATTTGGGGGCTTGGGAGCAGCCTTTGACTTAGCTGTTCTTTTCTTTCTTTTCTTTGAAAGTGTATCATCAGAATCACTGTTGTCATCATCATCATCATTAGAGTCAGAAGATGAGATTGGCTTATTGTATAAATCATCAATTCTCTTGATTGCTTCACGAGCCTTTAATCTTTCTTCTTCAGCTTTGTCAAACTCTGCATCTGCTTCTTTCCAGATTTCATCAAAGCTTGCCATTGGTTCTTCATTCCATACAGGATTTGGAGGCGAAGAAGTAATTTGTGAGGCTGTTATATCATCTTGGAATTCTGCAAGATTATCTTCATATTCTGCAGAGTGATCCTTTATTTGAATATCTTGAACAGTGAATGAAGGAATAGAGGAGATGTAATTTTGTATGATATCAGAATGAGTCTTCTGAGGAAGGCATATCAGAGCCTTGGATAGGTCCTCTATGTATACCTTTGGTGATACCCTTGAAGTATATGTGACATCAAATTTTGATAATAAGCTATATAGATCACAGGATGGATGAATGCATATACTATTTATTTCTTCTATAACTTGTGTATCTGAATCAATTATATATGTATCAAAAATTGTAACTTCTGTATCTTCTTTGGTTTCTGGAGCTTCTTCATAGGATATCTCCCCCCTGCCTAGTTTAAGGGCAGCCTGAATCTAGGCCCCTAGAAGAAGGGACAGTAGTGGAGGAGGGAAGAGAAGCTATTTTAGCAGATAGAGTAGAAATTGCCTGAAGAACTGGAGCAAGTTTTGCATCCAGGAGCTGGCTTATTTTAGGAAGGATAAGATCAAAAACCTGATCAGCAATAGAGAAGAGGTTGAGGGATGGATAATCTGGTGGATGACTAGAGGATGGTTGTGAAGTGAATGGAGATGATATTGGAGGACTGATATTGCTGATGTTAGTGGTATGTGTGGGAGTGTCTAGATGGATTGGACTAGGAAAATGAATAGGTGAATGATATTCATGGTGTATTAGAGAGGGAGGTGTGGTAGGTAGTGGTTCTGAAGATAGAGGTGGAGGTGGAACATAACTGATGTGGGCAGTTGCAATTGGAATATCATTGTTGGGTTATATTGCAGTGGAAGGAGGGGATGAATAGTGAGAATGTGCAGGAGATTGTTGAGCAGGTGGAAAGAGGATATGAGAGGAAGAAGGAATTGAGGAAGGAGCTTCTAGAAGGGTAGAGGGAGTGACTTGATCAGTCCTTGTGTCCTCAGAAGCTTTCCTTTTTTTGGAGGCATCAGCTCCTGTATTTTTCTTGGGAATTACTCTATCCCATTTAGCAAAGAGTGCTGAGGTCAGCCTCTTGCTGGCATTTATTGTTACTTTTGGTGACACCAGAAGCTCTGGATGCCTTTCCTGCAGAAAAATCCCTAAAACTCTTCCAAAGCATACATTGTCTTTAGAGTTTTTCTTTTTAATTAGGTCAAAAAGAATTGATCCCCAGTTGACTTTCTTCTTCTCCATTAAGGCCACCATTAACAAAAATTGGTGCCTTCTGATATAGTCATGCCCAGAAGTCTTGCTCAGCAAGACTTTTCTAACAATATCTGCTAAGAACTTGTAGTCCTGAGACAGGTTCTTTTTCAGAAGGTGGCTAGGGTTTCCAGTCAAATGGCCCATTTTGACTAAAGCTTCATCAAATTCATTTGGGCTTATGTCTAATTCTTCTTCACCATTTTCAAAACCAAAGATTTTAGAAAGGATGGTTGGAGAGAGAGACATGATGACCTGAGATTGTTCCCGACAAGCTTTCATCGACTGTTTTTGCAGTGTAAACCCATTCTTTTATCTCTGCAACAGCTATCTTCTGCCTAGTGCTTAGAAGCTTCCTTAGATGTTGTTCATTCAGCGTTTGAAGAATGTTCTTGAAGATTTGGTCCGACTGTGCAAACGAGTCCATGTCAATGTCGAAACCTGCATCAAACTTCATTAGGTGCAGAGAGGCCTGAGGAATCGCCATTGTTCCTGCAAAGAAAGTTGAAGATCAAGTGCAGAGGGGAACTGGAGGGAAAGACAATTTCTGTAGGCGCAAAGCTTAGAATAAGATAAAATAAGGCTTATATAGAAGGGTCGAAGAATTAGGGCGCATTCGTAAACCACTGTTCGACAAAACCTAATAAAATTAGAAGTCGAAAAGGCTTTATTTCTTTGTCTGAAAGCGTTCGACGAGAGCATCTTTTTCATCGACCGTCGTTCGACAAATGAAATTGCCATAACTGACTCTGCGTTTAAGAGGTTGCAGAGACCACCGTTCGACAAATGATTCAAATTTGTCATTCTTCGTTCGACAAATTTGTGAGAAAAAATAGAAATACTTAATTTTTAGCAGATTGAATCTCCATCTATCATTCCTAGTTGATTTATAAAGAAGATGTGCTTCTTTTCATCCAGGGGCTTGGTGAAAATATCAGCTCTTTGCAAATCAGTAGAAATGAATTGTAGGCAAATTTTGTTTTTATCCACATTGTCCCTGAGGAAGTGGTGCCTAATTTCTATGTGTTTAGTCCTACTATGGAGAACTGGATTTTGTGCTATAGATATTGCACTAGTGTTGTCACAAAATATAACTGAATTATTTAAGTTGACACCATAGTCTAGGAGTTGATTTTGTATCCACAATATCTGTGAGCAACAACTGCCAGCAGCTAAGTATTCAGCTTCATCTGTTGATGTAGACACAGATGTTTGTTTCTTACAAAACCAAGACACAAGCCTATCACCAAGAAACTGACAAGTTCCTGATGTGCTTTTCCTATCTACCCTGCATCCAGCATAATCTGAGTCTGAGAATCCAGTTAATTCAAATTCAGATGTTGTTGGATACCAAAGTCCCAGATTAGGGCAACCCTTTATATATCTTAAAATTCTTTTTACAAAAGTAAGATGAGATTCTTTAGGATCAACTTGAAACCTAGCACAAATGCATGTAGCAAACAATATATCTGGCCTACTGGCAGTTAAATAGAGTTGAGAGCCAACAATTGCCCTGTACAGTTTCTGATCAACAGGTTTCCCTGATTCATCAGTATTAATAGCAGCATTAGAAGCCATGGGTGTTTTCATAGTAGAAGAATCAGACATTCCAAATCTTTTCACTAATTCCTTAGCATACTTAGATTGAGAGATGAAGATTCCAGATTGGGTTTGCTTCACTTGAAGACCAAGGAAGTAAGATAATTCACCCATACTACTCATTTCAAATCTTGATTGCATTAGATTGGAAAATATTTTGCACAAATTTGAATCAGTAGATCCAAAGATAATGTCATCTACATATATTTGAACTAGTAGAGTTTGATTTTTATGTACTTTGTAAAATAATGCTTTGTCTACCATGCCTCTACAGAAATTGTTTTCCAAGAGAAAGTTAGCTAAAGTCTTATACCATGCTCTGGGAGCTTGTTTGAGACCATAGAGAGCTTTATTAAGTTTGAATACATAGGAGGAATGAGTTGGAGAGATGAAACCTGGTGGTTGTTCCACATAGACTTCTTCTTTGATGTCTCCATTGAGAAAAGCACTTTTCACATCCATTTGATATACCTTAAACTTCTTGAATACAGCAAAGGCCAAGAAAATCCTTATAGCTTCAAGCCTTGCAACAGGGGCAAATGTCTGATCATAATCTATGCCTTCTTCCTGTGAGTATCCTTGAGCTACCAATCTTGCTTTATTTCTCACAATATTTCCTTGATCATCAAGCTTGTTCTTGAAGACCCACTTGGTGCCAATAACTGGATGGCCTCTTGGTCTTGGAACCAAATCCCAAACCTTGTTTCTTTCAAACTGGTTGAGTTCCTCTTGCATTGCAAGAATCCAATTTGGATCTTGTTCTGCATCTTTTATGGTTTGATGTTCAACTTGTGATAAAAAGCAAGTATGCATCTGATTTTGGTGTAGTTGATGCCTTGTTTGAACACCTGCTGTGATATTACCAATCACTTGTGAAATTGGATGATCTTTGACTATGATGTGGTCAGCAGTTGGAGTTGGTTCAGCAGTAGTATCTTCATTGGGAATTGTTCAGCTATTATATCCTGTGGAGGATGTTCTGCTGTTGCTTGATTCAGATAATCTACAAGATCTGGATGATCTTCTTCTTCACTATCTTCAAGAGTTTGAGGTAATGGATGCAGTGAATCTCCTATCTGTAGATTTAGCCCTTTAAGCTCTTCACATAGAGCTGGTACTTGCAAAGTGTTCTTGGTAGAAGAGCTCTTCTCCTTGTAAAACATGTTAGTTTCATCAAAGGAAACATGCATAGACTCTTCTATTTTAAGAGAGGATTTGTTAAATACTCTATATGCTTTGCTAACTATTGAATATCCTAAGAAGATTCCTTCTTCAGACTTTGGTTCAAATTTCCTATGATATTTCTTATCAATGTTATGAACAAATCATCTACATCTAAAAGTTCTAAAATGATCAACTTTGGGTTTCTTCCCTTTAAGCAATTCATAGGGAGTTTTACCCTTAATTTTGTGTATCAAACTTCTATTCAGAACATAATTTGCTGTGCTGACAGCCTCAGCCCAAAGGATAGGGCAAGTTAGCATCTGCAAGCAATGTTCTTGCTGATTCAATTAGAGTTCTATTTTTCCTTTCAACTACCCCATTTTGTTGAGGAGTTCTAGGAGCTGAGAAGCAATGCCTGATACCTTCCATCTCACAGAATTCTTGCATAAGAAGAGACTCAAACTCAGTGCCATGATCACTTCTGATCAATGCAACTACAGTAGAGTAGTCAATCTGTATGCTCTTTAGAAAGTCTGTAAGAACTTTAAAGTATCTAACTTTTCTCTCAAAAAGAACACTCAAGTGAATCTAGAGAAGTCATCCACAATAACTAGAGTGTAAGACTTCCCCCCTAAGCTCATTATTGCAATAGGTCCAAAAAGGTCCATATGTAGCAAGTATAAGATTCTAGGTGAATCACTTTTAGATAATGATTTACAGCTGTTTTTGGTTTGCTTACCTAATTGACATGCCCTACAAAGACCTTCTTTCTTATATGATCCTGATGGTAAGCCTCTAACAAGATTATCTTTAGCTAATTTAGCAATGGTCCTAAGGTTTACATGTCCTAATCTTTTATTCCATAATTCACTAGATTTGCTTAACTCATTAAATAAACAAATTTTCTATTTAGATGAGTTGAAGTTTACTAAATATATATTTCCTTGTCTAATTCCTGATAGAACAATAACATTATCAGATGATTTAATGATGCATTCTGATTTATTAAATGTTACCTGATAACCTTCATCACATAACTGACTTATGCTGATGAGGTTGTGCTTTAGACCCTTGACATAGGTTACTTCCTTGAATGTCACTGTTCCAACTTTAATTTGACCATAGCCTTTGGTTTGTCTACAGTTGGAGTCTCCAAAGATCACCTTGGGTCCATGTTTTGCCTTGTAGTTGTTCAGGTTGGCCTTGTTCCCTGTCATATGCTTTGAGCATCCACTGTCCAAGTACCATTTTTTGATTTAATCTTGGATGGCTGTGTACCTGCAAAGACAAAAACATAAACTAGTTGTTTTTGACCCAGACTACCTTAGGTCCTTTTATGTTACCACAAAATTCAGAGATAAATGTCATTTCAGGCTGATCCTTTGTAGCCTTGTGGATGATATCTCCTTGGAGGTATAGTCCACTCAGTAAAAGGATTTTTAGTATATTTAGGATTAGAATTCTTAGAGTTTTATGTATAGTGCTAGTTCGAGGAATTTGAATAAATTCGTCGATTATTGTTCATTTTATAACTATACTGAAAATCTGTTCTCAGTTTTCGTCGAGCCTCGTTCGACAGATTTGAATCCTTTTGTCGAGTGTCGGTCGACGAATTCTTCTGAATTCTTTTATCCTTAACAAACTTGCTTGAAATGTCTATATTTCTTTCTGCAGCTTCTTTGCTTTTAGCAGAAATGAATTTTATGGGTGTGGAGAGGATGTTTCTCTTAATCAGAGATGGCTCTCTTGATGAGGCACCCAAGCCCAGTTTGCTATTATTAAATCTAGCATTGACAGTGCTTGTGATGTCCATCAGCTTGATACTTCTTCCATTGAGGGATTCTTCAAACTTTTTTGGCTTCAGATAACTTACTCTCAAGAGTAGTAATGTGTTCTCTGGTGGCAGCCAAATCTTTCTTAAGATTTCCATTCTCTTCACTTATATTGTTCATTTCAACTAACTTAGTTCTGAGAGAGATTATTTCTTTTCTCAGATTTTATTAAGTCTTGGCAAAGAGTTTTGAAATCATCTTTGAATTCAATAGAAGTGAAATCAAAGTCAGATAATACCTGATCAATATCATCTTCTGTTTCTGAGTCTGATTTCTCTTCATCAGAATTGTTAGTTGAGGCATTGATTGCCATCATGCAAAAACTTTTTTCTTTTTCATCATCACTGGAGCTGGATGATGATGCTGATTGTGACTCATTGTCTGAGTCATAAATAACCATTAAGCATTGGCTGTTTTCTTTTGTTTCTTCTTCATCAGAGGAGCAAGATGAAGATTCTGATTCAGATTCTGTTTCACTCCAGGATGTTGCTACAAATCCTCTTCCCTTCTTCTTGTGAGAGTGGGAGGAAGATTTGCTGGAGCCCTTCTTTTCTTCCTTTTCTTTTCTTCTTTCCTTCTTGTCCTTCTTGTGTTGAATATCTGGACATTCAGGAGCAATGTGTCCTGGTTTCCTGCAGCCAAAACATATGATTTCATTAGAATGATTTTTGTCATACCTTGGCTTGTCATGACTTCTGGATAGCTATTTTCTGAAGTCTTTCTTAGCCATCTTATAGAATCTTTTTGGCTAACAAACTCATAAACTCCTCTTTGTCAGGAGCTTTTCCTTTATCTTCTGCATCCTTGAAGGCTATGCTTCTTTCCTTCTTGGGTGCTGGGGATGAAGTGGATTCTTCAGTTTCTCTAGTTTTGATGGGCTGCTCATAAGATTTGTGCTTGCCCAACAGAGCTTCAGTGGTGATCTCATTGAGAGTTCTGGCTTCTTTGATTGGCCAGATTCTGGAATCCCATTTGCTGGGAAAGCACATAAGAATTTTGTCATTAATCTCTGTGAGTGAGATCAATTTGTCCAGAGACTTCAGCTTATTTATTATGAGGCTGAGCCTATTGTACATATCAGCCACATTTTCTGATTCTCCCTTCTTGAAGTTCTCATATTG